>BMAU01000811.1:1290000-1630000 GCA_019973935.1 Trichonephila clavipes | reverse complement strand
TGAATTTTTCAGGTGGAGAACAAAACAAAATCTAGATTTTTCATATCTTATGATGTATGCTCAACCCAAAGGTACATTTTATGTACAGGTATGAATAAATTTTGTTGCTTTTTTTATTTCTTAAGTAATTATAAATGTTTTTATTGATTATTAGTTAAAAGTAGTGAAAGCCTTTAAACATTATTTGAAATTTTTTTTTAAAAAAATGAAACAGTATTTTCCTATATTTATTGTAGAAATTTTTGAAGAATCTGATCCTTATGATATTAGTGTATCCAGAACAAGATGAATTATAGTTAATTAGTATAGTAGCTATATAGACAGGGAAATTAAAAGGAAGATTTTAAAAAGGATATTATTAGTATTGTATACGTGGTAAATTTTGTGGTATTACACTTGTATATTTTACTATGGACCAAACCAAATTGTTCATTGATAAAACCACCCCAACTGATGTTTATAATCAATTAATCGATTTATTCCAATATAAGAATCTGTAGTGTTAGAATTGTTCGAAAAAAATTGGGACTACTTATTTTTCATGAATAAAAATGTGATCTGTAAGATATTTGTTAACTCGTTTCTATTTTTGAATCTTGGTTTTTGCTAAAATGCATTGCTTTGACTGAATTCTTTGAAAATATTTAATAAGTTTAATAAATGTAGCAGATTGTCTTTCTTCCTAATATCAGCTTTCTGACTTAAGAGCCTATTTTAGATGTTTATTTATCAATAGATTAAATTTATTTATTGATGTGAGATCCTATATTTTGAATAAAGGGCCAGGTGAAAGAACCTTTCTCACTGATAGAGGAGCATAATCCTAATTTTTTATAATCCATGTAGCCTAATTTGTATAAAAAGATTTCAGTCGTTCTGCTTGATATTAACCAGTAAGGTTCTCCAAATTTTGGCTCAATTTGATAACCGATTCCCCTACTAGAAAGGAAAGCATTCCCTCTCTAGCTTTCAAGTAACTCCATTAGTCAGATTTTCGTACTATTTTAAACTCTAACATTTTAATTTTCATGACCTTTACATAAACTCTGCTTTTAAAAACTGTTAAATCTTTTAAACATAATGTATATTTGTATTAAAATATTTTAATTTCATTTAGCTTATTTGAAAAATGTTAAAGCAAAATACAGTGCACCCCTAGAATATAATTCATTTAAGGGCATGCAATATAATCATCAATCTCATGTTTTCAGATAGGATTATGACCAAAAAGGACCAAATGTTTCATATATTCCTTCAGCTACTTTTACAAGTTATGTAATTTTTTCCCCATGAAAATACAAGCATGTGTGTCACTGCATGTCTCTTAAATCATTTTCAAATAAATTACATATATGGTTCTGAAATTCTTAAGTGTAATATTTGTTTTATTTTAAGCTATTGAGAGTGGATGTGTGATATCAAAGCAATTATATCAAAACAGTTATTGAAAAATCTTTTTCCTCCACCCTCTGTTTGAAACCAGATATTTTTATATAAAAATAATTTATGGATGCAAAGTATTTATAGCATGTGCAATTTTCTTTTGAATTTTGATATTTGAAATAATTAAGTATGAATTTTATTATGTGTAATCTGAAGTAAGAAACCACTATTTAATACTTTTTTTATTCATATTAATTTTAAACTTAAGTTTGAATTGAATAAAATTTTCATAATTTTTTTTAACCACAATTGTATTTATTCCTTATTGAAAAATCCATAAAATGAGATTTGAATGTATTTTGCAGCTAGAAGATGATATTTTATCAAAACCTGGCTACATAGAAACGATGAAGAGATTTGCATATAAGCAAATATCTGAAAAAAAAGATTGGATAATTTTGGACTTCTGCCAACTTGGTTTTATAGGTACTTTATATATAACTGATACTTTTTGGTTCAAAATTTCCAAAATACTCGTATATATATTTTTTTGTAGGAATCTTTTTATAAACCATGAATTTGCTGGGAAAGAATAATTTTGAGGTGGTTTTTGAAAGATGTTAAAAAGCTGGATTTACTCATAATGCATTTTCAAACTGTAAAGTGTCCAAATGTTCTGATAAGTTCTTGTGGCTGTAGCATGCGAATCTCATTTATAATGTATTTGAACTTGTTTAGAAGTAATTTAAAAATGTGCATTTTTTTCTTTCATTTTAAAATGTAAAGCTAAAAGAGTTTATTTAACATTACAGAATAAGAGTTAAAATATGGACCATATTTCGTATTAAAAGAGTTAACTCAAAATTAAGTGTGCAGTACAGCAAAATAAAATGTTTTGAGCCTCTCTTAAAGTTCTCTTTTGGAGTTGTAATATATTACAGGATTATTCCTAATTCCCTTCATGGTTTTGAAGCTCTGTAGTAAAAAGAAAAAAAAGTAAGACAAATATATATAAAAAAAAGAACATTTGAAAGAATACAGAAACAATTTAAGTTTTTTTCACATACTTTACAAGTATTTTATGTGTGAAACTTTGATTACATGGCATGCATCGGTGAATTAGCATAGGTGGATCTTGCGACCGCCTGGGGCCACCGACTCTAGTAGGGGCCCCTGTTCTCAACTCGAAAGTATTTACGAGGGTTGGGGCATAAGTCATGGCAACTATTTTTTTCTTGTAGATATATGAATGGATCCCGAATGTATATGTGTTGTGTGGAAGTTCTCCAGGCATAGTGTGTATGCAGAACAACAGATGGCTCTGTTATAGCTGATAGTAGCGCAGCGAGATCTGTGAAATCAGTCAATTGGTGAATGTCATGTGTGGTGGAAGTAACCCATGTTGAGCAGCACACTTACATCCAAAAGCCTTTATCCTTTGGAGAAATGTGATGGAATGTCACAGGGAATTAGTGGAAACCCTTGGGAATAATGCCTTTCCATACCGTACAGTAGCATGGTGAGTAGGAAAGATTCAGCAAGGACGTGTGTCGACCAGTGATGAGCAACGTTCGGGGACGAGCGGTTAGTGTGTGGACCGACTTGGCACGTGCCGTCATCGAACAGCTCATGGATGAAGACAGACGATGGACGCTACTGGAGTTAGAGAAAGCACATGGCATCGAGAAATGCACCGTCCCTAGGATATTGAGAAATGAGCTTCACCTACGCAAAATTGGACTTCTGTGGGTATCGCATGCATTGGTGGAAGTTCAAAGGTGGTTGTGCCATGCAATATGCTCCGACCACTTTGCACGAAGGCAAGAGGAGGGTGATAAATTCTTGTAACGAATAATCGCCATCGATGGATTTTGGACCAGGGCTTAAACCAGAACTGAAACATCAGTCCGCGGAGTGGCGTTTCGCTGGATCATCAATGAAGCTGAAGGTCCGTCAGAATCCTTCCTCAGTCAAATTGATGGTCATCGTCGCGTATGACGTCAGGGGTGTCATTGTTTGCCACTTTATTCCTCATGTTAGAACAGTGACCGTAAATACTACAGGGACTTCCTGGTGCGACAGGTACGACGTGGTGTTTGGGATAAACATCCGGATCTTGTGGACAGTGCAATAATCCTGCACGACAATGCCAAGACCACATAAATCAGTGTGTGCGGCAGCTACTCCGACGTTGGGGATGGGAAGAATTGGAGCACCCACCGTACTCTCCCGACATTTTGCCCTGTGACTTTGATCTCATTCCCACGATTAAGGAACCAATACGTGGTAGGTGGTTTGCAACTCGAGAGGACATTGCTAATTCAGTGCGCCAACAGGTGACCCGATGCACACATGGTTCGGCAAATGCTGATGGTATTCAGCACCTCCCACACTGCTGGCAGCATGTGGTGACAGTAGCAGGGGACTACATTGAGGGTCTTTAGGCCTAGGTTTGTCATGTCAACTTATGTGTACTTGTCATTCTTTTGCACCAGGAAGGCCATACTGCCCAGTATACTACCATAATAAATTATTGTGTTATAATATTTCAGTGCTATTCATTGTCCACACATGTAGTTAACACCTTGTCCTTTCGTCTGTATATGTCACATTTCCAACCGGAATGGTATCTTCAAGAAAAGAAATATTTGTCATGACTTTTACCCCAACCCTCGTATTTTATTGAAGGATAATTGCGTCTTGATTATTCATATACTTTTATTTAGAAAATTACCCTAGTTATTTAAAAGAAATTGAGTTGGCAGGAATTACAGTGTATTATCTAATTATTCCTGAGTTTTTTAAAACAGATTTTCAGATAAAATAAAAACATTGTAAGTATGGTAGGACAAATGAAGGTATTTGTGATTTTATAACTTAAACTTATTTTATGGAGATTGTGTACTAAATTTGTTTTATAAGGCGTTCAAATTAAGTACTCTTAAAATTAAGTTATAATATAGCTGTATTACTAATGTTGAAAATATTCAGAATGATTTATATGATCTGTGTATTATTTGACTATGGCTCAAAAATTGTGAAGTTAGTTAGCAGCAGTATTCATGAACATTTTAAAGTGATGTTTTTTCAAACCAACCTAGCAGTTATTGAATTATTTTCACTAAGCGTGTAAGATTATTTTTAGTTACAGATTGCTTGTTAGCTCAGTAGAACAAGTTTTTTTTATCACATGGAGCTCATGAATGAGAGTCCAAATTCCAAAATAAACTCAAACTTGGTGCAACAGCCCATGGTAGACAGGGCGTACTGTGCCCATCCCAGTATACATGACCATTGGGCGCTGAGGTGCATGAGCGAATGTCCCGATCAGGTGGTCAGTCCGAAGCGGGACCCCAGTGTTTAAGTCCCCAAGCAAGCTTGGTACTCATTTATCGATCCACTGCATTAGGAATGAAAGTCTGAATCGACCTTGACCAGCCCAGGAATAGAACCTGGACCTGTGGTGTGGAAGCGCAATACGCTACCACTCAACCACTAGACCTTCAATTTCAAAATATCTTATATTATTTCTTCATACTTTATTATTTCTTATTGTTCCTGATATCTCAACTGTTAATAAACATATATTTAACAAAAATTGTTTCACCATTAACCTTTTTCAATATTTCCATAGGTAAAATGTTTAAATGTGTGGATTTATCAAAACTAATTACTTTCTTCATCATATTTCATAATGACAAGCCTGTTGATTGGCTCCTTGATCATGTTGTGCAAACGAAAGTTTGTCGCTTTGATAAAGATCCAGTAAGTAAAAAAATTTTATTGCAGCATAAATGTATGAATTTTGATTGTTTAATTAATTATTTAAAAGTACTGCTTATTAAAAATATTATCTAAATAAAAACTTGTGATACTTCCATGAAATTTGAGAAAACCATGAAATTAATGCTGACATGTAATTTATTGTAAGAATGATACATTTATTATATATAAAAGGAATTTGAAATTCATACTTTAAGTCAGAGTTGTAATATTTAGCTATAAATTGTTTGGACAGCTCATAGTAAGAATAGGTTTAATCACAATGAAAATGTATCCAAGATACATCACTTATGAGTGTGCACCAATTTCAAGTTATCGGAGTTTGCTTGGTTTTCCTTAGGACAAACTTGTGATTTTGCAGAATAAGAAAAGACTATTGTTTTTTGATCTGTAGAGTAACTTTTGATTTCTTTGGTAATTTGGAAATAAACACTGATTTTTTGAAAGATAGCTATTTGAATGTTTAAATAAATCAGACTTTTTTAAAATTAGATTCTAAGTACTTCATGATGATGCTATAAAGTTTTCTTTCAATTATTAGGATTTGATGTTACTATGATACCTAAAGATGAAAATATCTAGTATCTTACTTTACATTACTTATAAATTGTTACAAATTAGTAGTTGTGGCATACAAATATACGTATTTTTTATTTTTAGATGCAACTTTTAAAATGAAATCTTAGTTTTACTATTTATAATAAAATGTTGAATTAATATGTGATATTGAATGTTATATTAAAATAAATGCCTTGATGATCTATGACCACATGTTAATCATACAGATATTCTCTTAAAATTAGTAAGGGTAACATTTGTATGAACATCATTAATAATTTGAAGTGAGCTTTATAATAAAAGTGGAATAATATTTTAGAGAAATATCGAAATAATTACTCTTTGATTGAAATGGAACATCATTTGGAAATCTTATCTTCTGCTGTTCCTCTCCATGTGTGAAATTTAATTTAATTAAAACAAATTTATGAAATTATATATATTAAAAATAAAATATGAAATTTTGAGATTTCAAATGTATTTAATGATATTTTATTGATATAAATATGTTCTAAATTGAATTTATTCTTTGGTCATTTTGTAAAATTTCCAAGTATAAATACACCTATACTTTTGTTAATAGAAAGATTGCAAGAAAAGGAAAGATCAAGTATGGCTTCACTTTAAACCATCGTTATTTCAACATGTTGGTACTCATTCGTCCCTCAAAGGCAAAGTTCAGAAACTTAAGGTAAAAATAAAATGATTGCTTTTAACAGATTTGTTGATAATTGTTTCAATATTTTTTTAAGTATTGATTTTAGCAGCTGTGATACCTTGTTATTTGGTGATTAGAGCAAAATATAGGATTACTAGCTGGTATACCCGTTCTTCGCACGGGTGAACTGAAAAATTAAACAACACAGATTGAAGGATAAAGAAGATTTTAATGAGTTAATTTTACGTGAATTGCAAATTAAACAAAAAAAGCTTTTGGCGTAATTCAGGTAACAAAAAAAGAGAGAAATAAAACACCTTTGTTAAATTTTAAGTATGTAGGTCTAATAGCTGATAAAAAGGATTTTTTTTATTTACAATTCCCCCTAACACTCTTGAGGATTGATTTTTGAAAATACCTTCCTAAGCTGATCTCTGCTCAGCAAAAGTAACACATTGTTAAAAGTTTTGTGTAATGAACGCTTAAAATAGTGTAAATAATTTTTATCTGAAAGTATAATACATTAATGTTACTTTCTGTAGTATTTATTTTATGTTAAAATTGTAATATTCGCAAGCAACGCCGTTTCTTAAATTATAATGACGATCCAATGAAAAACATAGCGAAATGTTAACGATAGAGTCAAGTTGGCAAATGCCTAGCTACTTTCATAACTCGAGCTTTATTAGAGCTTTGTAAGACCCGCCGTGTAGGGGAGCGATGCACGTTAATACTTTATCCAACCGCATAATGATTTACTGCAGTTTTTTTCATACAATATTTTTTTGGATCACTACATTGAAAATTAAGGGATATACATAAACAAAATACTCCACTTTGGGAAATTTAATCCGTCAGAGCTAATAAATTAAATAAAGATATTCCACTGTAAAACTAATTATATATACCGTTCACTTAAAATAAGTAGTCAAATCATTTTCTAAGGTCTTCATTAACATACACAAACATAAGACACTTAAATTTTGACAAACTATTTTTTCCGCTAAAATACTCATCATGGAACCCGTGCTGCCATATATCTTGGAAGAGTGGATTTCAAAGAATATTCCTGCTAATTATTGGTAGAATATTCCTTCTGTGGTAGTTAGGAGAAGAGTGTGCCAGATCAGGTGTCGTCCACGTTACTTGACTATGGTTCAAAATTACGTGATCCGTTGCCAAAAGCCCTCATGTAGCTGAACAGTGCAACATTAATATTCACTCACTCTCACACTCCAAGAAATACAGAACAATAGTTATTGCATTTTTAAGTGTAAAAATAATTATATCTGCCTATTCAATTAAAATCATAGCATTATAATTAACTACTCACCACAAATAAATTTTGAAAATTTGTCCAAATGATGCAGTGTGAAAGAGAAAGCTTATTTATTTTAAGTATCAGAACTGATAAAAGCATTTATTTGGAAAAAAGATCAATTTCTTTCTACCAAATGTGCATAGTAAGATGTTAAAAAAAACATTAAAATAAAGAGAGATTTATAACAACCTCTCCCTTCAAAACTTAGTTTGATTCTGAAATAAAAAAATTAGGCATTATATCAGAGGAATTAATTAGAAGCGAGCACCTTGCGTAGCCAAAACAAAAAAGGTTTTTCACAAACAAGACAGATACATGCAGTCATGGTTTTTTTTTGTTGCAGCGCATGCCAGAATTGCTAGCAGAAGACAGAATTTTTTCCTACTTACTTGACAAATATCGTTATATTTTTGACACTTTTCCCAAATCTTTATAAATTATAGTCTATGCTATAAATTATAGCCTTTGTGCTATTCTGATGTATAAGCTATATTACTGTAAAGTTTCATTAAAATCCATTCAGTAGTTTTTGCGTGAAAGACTAACAAAGATTTTCACAAACTTTCACATTTATAATATATATTAGATTCTCTAACTTGTCTTCATATGTTTATTGAGTTCATTGAAACATGTTTGTGTAACTTTCTTGATTATAATTTTCAGATTTCTTGGATCTGTCGTCTTAAAGTCTATTAACTGATAGTTCTGTAAATCTTTAATGAATAAGTTGTTAATTAATAGTAATAACTATTACTATCTCAATAATTTCAGTTAGTAACTATTAAACTGAAATAGCATTAATAGTTATCGGAGTTTCTTGCAGTGGCAATAGAAATACATATGTATTAAGATTTCATAGCTGTTAGGAAGTAAAATATTTATGTTTTATATTCTTAAAATTTTCATATCTGATGATGCATTAGGAGATCTTTAGCTTTGTATATATGTCTGAACTGTCACTAAAGAATTTAAAAATGCTTTTTTTTATTAATAAAAGCATTTTTCTGTGTGAATGCTTTTACTTCTGATTTCCTATGGGATCCAAATCCTACAATGCTTGTATGAAGGTTCAAGGTAAATTTCAGTGAATTAGATCTTTGTAAATGAACCTGTTGATAAAAATTTGTTTAAAAAAGTAGACTTTTCTATTTATAGAGAAAAAAATACTTGCTTTTGTAGGGGTAGGGGAATCTTACTCATTTTATTTTCAGATGCTATGAAAAAAAAACAACGAAGTTTTAGTAAATTTCAGTTGAGATCCGTTAACTGTGTGTGTGTGTGTGGCTTTGTTTAATTTTCAAAGAAAAATATCATTTGGCTTAAGAATTGTTTCTTATCCTTTCTTCTGATATAAAACTGATTTTTAAAATTTAATTAATGAACAATTTTAGTTTTCTGGCCAATGTTATTTAGTGAAGAGCAAGTATGTTACCAAATTTTCAAGCTAATTAAAAATTTATTTTCATAAAAAAAAGGACAAACAATTTGGAAAATTGTCTCTTCACCATCCTCATAAAAATCCTGATGCAGATGTGAAAACTTCGTTGAAAGCTTATAAAGGGTACTCAGCTGTACGAGCTTATAAAGGAGATACGTTTTTCTGGAGTTTATTGCCGCAACCTGGTGATATTCTTGCATTTCATTTTCATAATCCGATTATTGTTGAAAGGTATGTTATCTGGAAAATTTATACGCCTTGCATATTTATAGAAATTAGAGTTTTACTTTTCTCCTTTTCTGAAAGCTTTTAAGCTTTTATCTTCACTCTTGCTTCTTTACAGCACTTTTTTCAAAAATCTTTATTTTTAATAGATGTAGGGATAAGTTGAGAAGATGCATGTTATAACATACAGTGATAGTATATTAATTTAGATTAAGATTTTTGAAAAACACGTTAGTTCAGAATACCTTTTTAATATTGTATATTAAAATCCCAAACTGAGAAATGAAAATCAAGTTTTAAAAAATTATCTTTTGTCATCTAGAAGTTATGCATATCAGACCAATATGTTATTTGTTTCAAAATATAATTTCAACTGGTCGCTATTTGAATGGGTATAAAAGATGAGTTTTAAATTTACTTTGGTGGTTTTAAATTAAAAAAGTACATCGTGTGTGTTTGTTCTATTTTGTCCATTCCCTAATTTGAAAGAACAGCTTTAAATGATACACAAAACATGTAGCAAAAATGTAATAAAACTCATTTAATTTGAAGCAATTTTATGGAATCCTTATTCCTGGTTCTTTTAAAAACTTTAAAAAAATGCATTTAATAGATTCACATAAATTTAGAAAGATTTTAAATTTTAGTCCCACTTCACATTTATAACTTATAAGGTATGAGTAGTGTAAGGGGGATTCATCGTGGGAAAGAAAAATTGAAATCGATCATTTTATATGCTTTAAATTTTTACAGCTGAAGTTTTTGATTTTTCTTGTTGTAACAATACATTCAACTGTATGTGTTACTTATTATATACATTAAATCAGAGCAGTTTATATACGTGTAAAAATATTTAACATTAATGAGTTGCAGCTATAAAATTCAAAAATAGTTTTTGAATAATGTCACTTCATGCTGGGAGGAAACTAGTATAAAATTAATTTTTAAACTGCATGTTTCTATTTAATAATATTTTTTTCTTTCTGCCTTTTCTTAATCGCTCAATAAATTTAAAGATTTAATATTTTTAAAATTAAATTTTAGACATTTGTAGTTCCAGTTTGGAAGTTGTTGCATTAATGGGAAAACACTTTTACATCTTACCTTCGATTTTTGCAATATATTGCATTTCTTAATACTTTTGTGTCCTAAAATGTTTAATGTGATTAAAAGAAAGTATCCATTTCAACATTGTGGAATACTTCTTGTATAGATATAAGTTTTTCTTCAATGTCTTCAATGAGCAGAAACACATATGGCCATTTCTTTTTTCTTAACTGCAAATAATAATAATAATAATTAGTGAAATAAAAAATATGGTAAAATGTTTTTGGGATATTAAGATTTGATGAACTTCTGATTGATTACTTATAAATCTACAAATAATTATATTACTTACGAAACAATTGTAACTGTTAAAAAATACTGTTTGTTGTGTGAAAGTCAGTCTTTTTTTCATATTCACATTTTAACACAAAGTTTTCATAAGTATTAGTTTTGAGAAGTTACATGACCAATGATTATAAGAAAAAAAAACCATTAGGAAATTATGAAATTGACAAAAATTAAAGTTGTATTTTTTGTAAGTTGGCTCTGAACTTAATAATTTTTTTTCTTTCAACATTTTTCGTGTTACATCTTTAAAATCATGGCATTCCTTTGAAGATCACTACAGAATAATTATACTCACTATCCTTAATAATAATTATTAAAAAGAATCTAGTATAAAATCTTCAATGAGTAGGTTAGGTATTGCATGTATGATTTTAGCTAATCCACAGTACTTTGAAAATAAGATTTAGATCTATGTTCTAAATAATAATTCTTTAAATTAGGTACTTGCATTGGATGCAAAGCGGTTTGTTGTTCTGCACCGATGACAACCAATGATCAAAACTTTGGTGATTCAAAGTGAAAACAAATGATGCTTCAAATGGTCGTGAAAGACATTCTATGTGTTTCTTTTTCACATTCAGCATTGTCGCTAAGCGCTTTTAGATTAAAATAAAACTGTACGATCTCAATTAAAAATTTGTTGTTAGCCCCGCTTATCTCAAGGTCTATTCCCGCATGGCATTGAATTAAGTCTACTAACTTACAGACACCCTGTGCGAAATTATACTAATCAATGAAGATTTTCTTTTCAGAAACCAATTTTGCTACTGCTACTTGCTTATTTCTAATGCTTACTCACAATTACTTCTACAGGCTCTAATTTTTTTCTGTTACAGAATCCTTCATAAATGGTAAAATCTAATCATAAATGACTTCTGATGCCTCTTCCAAACCTCTGCTATGAGGTGTTTTTTTATGTAATCTCTCTCCAATTTGTTATTGTGGGTTATTTCTTCATTTTTGTCCTATTTTAACTCATCTTTTTCAATTTTCTGTAATTATTATACCAAAAATTTGTACGCTCTTTCACCTACTGTTATATAATGTGTGATTTTATTGTAATATTTTGTGTGAAACTGAAATTATTGTCTCATGTTACATTTTTAGTTCAACTATGACTGTACAATGTGTATTTTTTTCCTAATTAGGTTTTATATTATTGGGCTTGGAGATATTGGACACTATTCGGTTGTAAAATGGAAATAGGACAGTAAATAGTTAACTTTTACATTACTCATATTTCTGAAACACACCAAAATCATTCCTAAAATTAACTCAACTGAGCAATTTAAAAATAATATAATTACAATTATTAAAGCAGAGTTAACTTCTAAAATCATATGTCAAGGTTTCCCTTCAAATTGTTTAAAAATAGAATTGCTTTGAAAAATAATATCTGTTATGAAATTATGTAGGAGTTATTGTTGTTTAGATCATTTGTGCGCACATGTGAGAGAAACATGTATTACAGCCATATTTAAAAAATTAGGAGAAAAGTAGTATTCTTAATCCCTGGGCTGCAAATTTGTGTTAATAATCCTGTATTCATATGTAATGAAATGTATTTCATTTACCTGTGAGTTTTACTTGTTTTAACTTAATGAAATAATCTTACTGATTTTTGCTAAGCAATAATTAAATGTCATAAACTTTCATATATGGATTAAGTGACAGGTTTGAGTTACAACTTAACTACAAGACATTAACAATGCATTAGGGAACGTACAGATGTACTGGAATCAGACTTGCTAAGAAATTAAATTTTTGAAAAATTTATTTTTTCATACCTAGTTTGTTTTTATGAAAAGCTAATGGGTTTAAAAACGTTTAAAATTTGTGAAATGAAAACTGGAAATTGAACTTTGTTCTCAAATTTGTGAATTTAAAAATCATATGTTGACCAAGACCAAATTTATAAAAGTGGTCTTTTAAAAATATCATGAAATGTTTTTAAAAGTTAACAAAATAAAGAAAAATGTGCATTACATAAGAGTATGTAATTTTAAAGCCTTATGATATATTTTCTGTATTCTTTTTATGCTATTTTCTTTGGAAAGTTGAAATCTGTAAATAATAAATTATGAAATAATACACAGATTAAGAAGAACAATGCCATTCTGAAGTAATTATGAATAATATTTATGTAGGAAACTTAATATAAAGGGTTTATTAATAATAAATGATTCCCCATAAAGAAATATACTTACCAGATTTGAAATTATTGCAAAAAAAATATGTACATTTTTTTAAAAAAAATGCATTGCTAATTTTTAGTTTTTCAGTGTTGCATAATAATTTATGATTTTCAATATTTTATTGATGCCTGAAATTGAGTCCTGCTATTGACTATTATAAAAGTGTATTTAAATATTTTTACATGCTTGGCCATTATAACATATTAATCAATGCTTCAAATTTTCTAATACATTTCCATTAATAAGGATAAATTTTATCATTAATCTATACCAGTTTTCTTTTATCCAGTCTGAGTTACAAAAGAATTATACTTATTTTTCAGTTTCTAACTTCTTTTATGTAGGTTTTGCACTCATTTTATTAATTTATTTTTTTTAAAAATTCTGGCCTTAAAAATTTTTTGAGAAAAAGCACTTTTTACTTTTATGTATATACTCATACTTTTCATCCATTTATAAATAATCTCATAATTATAATTAGTAAATTCTTGTAATTAAAGTTCGAAATTATATATTTTTTAACAATCATCCTTTTTTACTTATTACATGTTCAAAAAATTAAAAAATTATCAGTTGCAATACATTTAGCTCTTTTATGTTGATAATATACATACCGTACTTTCCTGTATATAATCCACAGTGCCGTATAATCCAAGGCAATTTTTATGACGAATGATCCAAAATATATACTGCCGATAATGTAGTGTGAGATAAAAAATGCACAATATGATTAAAATTATAAATAATAAATTGTACTGAACTTTTTTTTTGTAAAATTATTTTCTCCATCGGACATTCATTGTTTCCGTAATTTCTGAACTTTCAATTTAAATATCTGTTAATTCTGACATCTAAAGACTGTAATTTCTTTGTCGGTCCTGCTGGTATTAGTTGCAGATGCAGACTTCAGGGCATTTTTAATATTCTCATTGAGATGTGCGTCATCGAGTCCATAATTAAAAAGCTTTGGGTCGCATTTTTCAAATTTCGCCTCGTTTTTTTTCTCCGTGATTGAAGATATGAGTTGTTATCTTCAAACAATCTTGCGCGGTTTCCCAATTTCCTACTTTGGTAGTCTTCGTTATAACGTTTAATTCATAATCAGCTGTGTAATTTAGACGCTTCCGCTTCAACATGATGATATACGAACTTGAAAATTTTCAGGATTAATTAAATAGCTCAGTTCAGGACAGAATGCGAGATGACGCTAGCGACTTGTAACTGCAATATCTTTCTGACGAACCGAATTCGTTCTTGAAAGTAATTGGACAAAACTCATTGTAGCTGAAATATGTCAACTGAGTCATAAGAGGTTTAAGTGCTATCTGTTATTTATTTTGTAAAACATAAATGGTATTTCCTTCAAAACTTTATTGTAAGCTTTTCTAATGAAGAATGATTTTTATCACTATCCGCGGCAGCGTATAATACGCACAGCCAAATTTGAAACTTTTTTTAACACATAATCCGCAGATTATATACAGGAAAATACGGTGTATATACATGCATACATATACTAGTGTGTGGAACTTAAGCAATTTTTCTGACTATGCGGTAATTCCGAAAAACTTCAATCAAGTGATATGAAATGCATACTGCACTAGGCATAATGTAACACTTAAAGGTTGATGGAAGCATAGTAAGAACTGAATTGTACGTGTGCATTACGGAACAAAGCAGAAAAAGGCTTTATTGTCAGAATGGCATAAGTAATAAACATTTTATGGATAATGAGGAACAACAAACTTTAGTCCCTTAGAAAGGTATATGACCTCCCTAACTGTAATAGTGACGCGACACTGTCTGTTCCTACTCATTACCAAACTATCCAGCAATTTTTGAGCTAAGAGTAGCCATCCTTCAGGAAGCATTTTTTTCAGCTGTCTGGTGTTTTCCGGAGAATACAATCTTGCTTCCAGGCGTCTCCCCAAAGCATCCCACTCATTTTGGAAGGGATTTAAACCAGGGAACATGCTGGCCAATCCATTCTGCATATATTTTTACCTGCTAAAAGCTCCCTAACGGCAGAGGTACATGCTTCGTCGTCCACAAAGAACAAATTGGACCAATAGCTCCTTGGAACAGACATTTGCTTGCTAGGATAATTTTATCACAGTAACGATCTCCGGTTAGTGAGCTGCTTTCGAGAACATGGAACTCCTTTCGTTCGTTCAATATAATCCCACACAAGCACTTTAAGGATCATCTCAACAGTCTCTTTCACAGCCGTTAGGGGAGTGTAACTGTGCTCCTACTTCCTTCAATATCAACTGGCACTGAGAATAGTTGCTCAGATGGAAACTGTTCTCGTCACTAAACAGAACCAGACTCCATGGATGAGATGTCCTGTCTTTGTGTTTTTGACACTGCTATAAATGGTACCAATGATGGGCTGCTGTTAATGTTATACAGTGTTCAGGACGACAGACGAATAGGCCACATTTACAGGGGTGTTTGTGCTCCGGGGAAACCCCGGAATTCCGGGGATTTTGAACTTCGATACCCGGAAATTCCGGGGATCGTCGTTCAAAAGGATGTAGGAATAATAATGAATTATTTATTTTGATCTGGGTAATTTTGTTTGCTTTGAAAGCAGAAAACGCAAGGTCAGTGTGTGTGTGGTGAAAACTTTTCCTTTCTTTCTCCAAAGGCAGTGATAATGCATGAAAAGGGGGGGGGACTTCTTTTTTGTTCTTTCCTTATTGCGAGTTATGACTCATTCCAAAATGTCGATAGTAAGTCCGTAAAAGTTTCAGGGGAGTTTTTGGGGTCCCACAAACACCCCTGCATTTAACACACGTCTCTGGCCACAGTAAACCTGATATTTGTTGTCCGAGTGCCATACACAGCTGCTGAGCTCTGTTGCCCAATGTCTAGTCATGGTCTCTTTTCGTCTGCAGAATGATACACCGGTCATCACTTACCATTGTTTTACTTGGCTGAAACCCGTCAATCTTTCTTTAAGCTATTGAAACTACGTCTTTGTCATTCCAAACTTTTATGAAACTATGCCCTCTTCAAGCTTGCCGATTATTCTACCATATGTAAATGCATTCTGATGGTTTCTTGTTGCCATTATGAATGTATGATTTCAATTTCACTAGCAGGGAATGCGTTCTTCCTCCTTTTTCAATTCCTACTACTAGCTCACTCTCTCTATTTATCTATCATGTTCAAATTTTCAATCGTTAATGAAATACTTTCTGTTCATCAAATCAAGTTCAAATAAATTTCTTTTTAAACTTGTAGTGGATGACACTTGATGTTAATACAGTTTTTTCAAATTTTAATTCATTAATTAAATTTTATTTTTTAATTTTAAATTTATTCTGCATTATTTCCCTCGTAATTACAGTTAGCTGCAACAGATGGCGCCAGCACATTTTTGTAGGAATTGACGTTAAAATTTTTTTTATTACTTGTTAAGTTGCTTTGACACTAAACGCCCGCATTCCACATGTTTGCGCGCCATGACGTCCCCTCTGATGTCATAGTGCTTGTATTTGCATATGCATCACCTCTCTACTTTGTTGCCTTTTCACTGTACTAGTCGCAAAAAAGTCCTTTTCAACAATTTCATCATTGTATCCACGTTAGTGTTAATTAAAATAATAATCGAAAGATTGTGACATGACAAAGTAAAATATGTACAATAATACTTTAATGAATTCTTAGACTTTGAGCCAACCCTCTCCCTTTTTTTTGCCTTTATTATTGTGCTGAAATAAAATTTAGAAGAGAGAATACGCTTGGAAATAATGTAAAAGCAATTTTTAAAGAATCGATATCATTGTAATTTAAGAGAAACCAAAAGTAATCTGCTAATGTAAAAAATATAAAAATACTAAAATTGATTTTTTTTTGCACAAATTTAAATCCTCATAATGAAAGTGTTTATATGTGTATGTATTAAAACAAAGTAAATACAGTTCAAGTTTAAAATCAAATCAAATAAGCCCAGTGTTATACATAATTTCATATAATAATAAAAGAATCTAAAATATAAATTTCTGTGCATTTTCATATCTAGTGTGTAGCTTTTGCATTTCAAAGTGATTCTTTTTCTTTTAGATGTGTTTTAATTTAAAGCAGCAATGCTATGGGGAAATGTGAGGCATGTTTATCCCTTTTGCTGGTGGTTGACTTAAAAAAAATTTTTTTTTAACAAGTGATAAATTTAGAATGTTAAAACTGTCTTTATAGGTACTTATTTAGAAGTGGTAATGCTGAGCATCCGGAGGATAAATTTTTAAACACATCTGTAGAAGTGTTACCTGTATCATATTCTGAAGATCAGATATATCCTAAAACCAAAGATGGCTTTCTTGTTGTTGGACATTTTAAAGAATCTACAGGTGTGGCAGAAGGGAATGTTAGTACCACTGTAGGTCATGTTAAAGTTATGAGATTATACGTTCATTCTGAAAGTGATCGATGGGCCATTTTAAGTGAGGTATGGAAAATTTATACTTGCATTTTTAATGTACTATATGGATGCTGAACATAGAAAATCATATATTTTAATCAATTATTGAATTTTTTTTATGCATTTCTTTTGTATTAATGTTAAGGTTTAGTAATTTGTATTTCAGTTAAAAAGAAATTTCATGACTTTGAAGAGGCTCCAGAATAAATAGTTATACAGGGAGTTTTATAAAATATAATTTCAGTGGATTTCTCGCATATGTTATAGTCACAATATCCATTTTTCATATTCTTTGGTACTCTAATTAATTATATAGAGGCAAATTCATTTAAATTTTAAGTTACTTCTCTGTAAAGAAAAATGTAAAAATTCTTAGGTTGTAGATCTGCTTTTAAATATACCTCCCCTTTTCAACATTTTAATAAGATCCCTCTTGTAGGGAAGTGATGCACTTTAAATCTGTCGAGAGCTCAAACGTCCTCCCATTAGTGTGGTAGTTAGGAGAAGGGTGTGTGTGTGTATATGTGTGCCACAGGCTCAGGTGTTGTCCTCGTCACTTGACCATGGTTCAAAATTACGAAGTCCGTCCCCAAAAGCCTTTGAGTAGCTGAACAGTGCGGCGTTAATATTCACTCACTCAACATTTTAATAAATTTACATAGAGAAAGTATTAAAAATAGAAAGAAGAAATGAGCCTTTATTCCTCATGAGATCCGAAGCTTTAGTTGGGGGAATTTTATGTATAATAAGGTTTATACACATGAAAGGTTTATAAGAGTTCAGTTAGATTTTAGTTAAATATTTGATTTGTTGCTGTTAATGACTTGCAATTTATTTAATATATCTATTTTGTGTTTTTGCCTTCATCTATATTTTATACCTTTTCTTGTCATTCTTAAATAAATTTTATTTAGAATGAAATTAAAGACATATATATATGCATCACACTTGAAACCGGCATATTGACCTCCCCTGTTTCAAAAAGCAGTTACAAACAAAAACAAAACAAAGATGCAGAGAAAAGCTATTTATTTGTGAACAACAAATACGACGCCATTTTACAAATGGGGTTTTAAAAATTATGTCCGCTAAATTTCATCCTCCAGTGTTGACACATTGACGAAGTCTAGTTCTTCGTGTAATTTTCGGTGGAATGGCAGCCACTGCCTGGACGATTGCCTCCTTAAGTGCTTGCTGGATTGTAGGGCGATGCTTGTACACTTATGCCTTTAAGTTTCCCCTAAGAAAACAAATCACAAGGTGGTAAATCAGGGGACCTGGGGGGGGACCAGGTGATGTCTCCTCACAACGAGAGAAGATGTGCAGGAAACAACTCTCTCAGAAAGCCCAGTGAACACCGCGAAGTGAGAGCTTGGGCTCTGGCCTGTTGGAACCAGACATCTGCTTCATGATCCCCAAGAAACTGGTTTAACTGTGGTCGAAAGGAAGGTCTCAATCATGTGACAGTATGCGATCTGAAGTAACCGTTAGCGTTAGCTTATCTTCTTTGAAAAAATAAGGACCCCACACACCAAATTCAGCAATGGTGCACTAAACTGTCTCACAAGGGCTGTGAAGTAGTTATTGGTGAAGCAGCTGAGGGTTTTCTGCTGCTCAGTAGCGGAAATTTTGTTTTCCTGACAAGTGGAAGTGGGCCTCATCAGACGAAATCAAAACAGCGCCAGGGTAAATGATCTGAAGAATGTCTTCACACGCAATTGTGCGAGTTTGAAAATCTCTCTCACCTAATTCATGGGTTATCAACATTTTGTATGGGTGCATGTGAAGATCTCTGGGCAGGATTCTTCTTTACACTCCTATTAGACAATCTCCGTGAAGTTGCATGTTTAAGTGCTGAACACTTTAGAGATAGCTCGATGGACGCTCTCAGACGCACCACAGCTTTCGGCGTTGGTACGGTCCGAGGTAGGCTGGGCGATTTCTTTTTCTTTGCAAAACCAGTTGCTCTAAAGTTTGCTACCCAAATGGAAATAGTTTTTCTATCCAGAACAGGATCATGATGGCCAATTTGGACCCGAATGCGAAATGCTCACTGAGTAGTAATCATAGAACCACCATTATGAATATACTCCTCCACAACAAATACGCTATACTCTTTGTGCCACGCCATTGCGACTACTGCAAATCGCATGTATACCGTTAGTGATCTAGACCCCCTCCACCGCCGTGTCCCCACCTTAACTCAAACAGCGCCCTCTCGAAATAAGGGAGGTCGATTAGCCGGATCCTATATGTGTGGAATTTCAAAGATTTCAATAATACATAAAATAGTTAAAAAAATTTTAAAAATAAAAGATATGAATGTGTTAACTGTACAATTTATATTATGTCAATACAGTTATGTAAAAAGTAGTACTTATCGTTTCTTCACTAATTATATGTGAAGAAAATTACTGCAGAACATTTATGAAATTTCGTATTAATTTCGAATTGTTTGTCCCTTTTTAATATTTCTCCACCCCTTTTGATATATTGTATGAATGATATCAATGATAATTCTTATTGTGATAGTTTTTGTAGATCATTATTATTTTTTTAGATTCATATACAACCAATAGAAAACAAGATGGGCATCTTTGGTCGGTGACATGAAGATGCAGCTCTGTTTCATGTGCTGCTGACTGAATTTTTGTTGCAGAAGTTTTCTACAACATGTTCCTTAATTTTGTGCCTTATTCTAACATCTGACAAAACAACATTGGAATTTGTGCAAAGACTTAAGTGATAATGAAGCAATACTTTTTGCAATAGAATAGATTCAAAAACTGTGGATTTAAAGTGCAGAGGCTTCCATATAAATTTGGTGATGATCTCTTTATTTGAAAGTGGACTTCAAAGGATGGTGCATCATGAAAAATTTGAACCTAGATAACTGCACAAATGTATAGTTTTTTTTTATCAGCTATTTAATTCAAAGATTTCACATGTTTACTTTGAATCTTATGTGTAGAAAATCTGTACATCTTTCATTACTGGTGCTTAATGTTATCATTTTACTAGCCCTTATAGATTAGTAATGAAAATGGTTTACTGTTGGCTTTTTTGTTTGACATTTTTTTCTGAATATCAATATTTATCGACAAATTTATTAAAACTGTGTTATGCTATATTGAAAGTATCAAATATTTAAATTTCTGTATCCTGTTGAAAATTAACTGTACTCTGTACAGTTTAATAATAAATATTATATTCTTAACTGTTAAAAGCTTGTTCTTAAGAAAATAAATAAATTTATATCCTCAAGTCAATTGGAGAACTAGATATTTTACCAATAATTTTGGTCCTTTTTGATAGAAATTTCTTATTGCAATTAAATTAAAAGTTTGCATATTTTATTGAATTAATATTACATTTTTATTTTTTATGGAATATTCCAAACCTATTAATAGTAATATTTATTGATATAATACTAAAATTGTATAGATCTTATTCAAATGAAACACATGGCAATAAAAATGAAAGAGGGACTTAAATATTTTTAAACTATACCATTTGTCTAATTGTGAAAATTTCATCATGAAATATGCTTGTGATATTAAACCTCTAGGTTAGATTGTGTACTTAAATATTTATTGAATTTATGTTAGTTTTGTGTCCTTTATTATACTGGTTGGATTCAAAAAGGTTATTGTGTTCATCTATAACATGGTTATTGTGAAACACTTTTACGAAGTTTATTCAAATGAGGCAATATTAATCGATGCAATATTTTTGTGCCTATTGTTATTTAAAAGCAATTGTTATATGAAAGCAATTGTTAAATTGAGAGTAATTATTAAATTCTAATTTACCGTAAGAATTTTTCAGTATATAGATACATTTGTGTTGATGTTGTCTTTGTAAGATATAATTGTGAATACTTACCATGAATATTTTGAAAAATGTTGCACTTTAATATATTGCATCAAAAGTTGGATAATTAGCACTTTATTTAAATTATGATCTATATGCGCTATGAATCTAATTTATTATTTGACTAATGGAATGTAGCATATTTATATGAAAAAAAAGGTAATATTTATTTTAAATTATCATCTTGAATTTAATTTATTTTTGCTTAAAAAGCTTCAAAAAGTTTTTAATACTGCTTCCCAAATTTAAATTTTCTTGATGTCTTCTGCAAATGTTATTATTTTTAAAAATTTAAGTACCAAATTAAATATTATTGTCAAGTCTTTTATTTTTTAAAAGTTTTCATTGCTTTAAGTTTTTTGCATTCTTTAGAGTAACGGAAAAAAATTATTAATCCTTTTTTAAAATTTGATAATGAAGCATAAAATTGTGGCACAATAGTTTTTGTATGATTTTTTTATTTTACTGATGCTTAAAAGTCAAGCTTAATAAATATATGTATCGTATTTACTCAAATCTAAGCCACACTATTTTTTTTTATTGTTAATGCTACTGAAAATCATTGCTGTTTAGAATCGAAGGCGAAACATATGTTGGATGTGTGAAATTGAATCCCTAATCTTAAGAGGAAAAATGTAACTGTCCTTTCTGGCTACTTGCATCGATAATTTATCCCATTCAGCAGTTTATCTACAGTATTCAGTCTATCTAAACATCGTTGTCTGCTCATATTTAGGATTTTTTTTTTCTGTATACGCTTTCTTTTAATCACCTAAACATCAAAGATATCGGTAATAGCATCAAGACAAGATCACTATGACACAAGTATTAAAAGGGAGACAATTTTATGTGCAGAAAAAAAGATGGAAATTCGGTAACGGCAACTGAAAATTTGACGGATGTAACAAATATACATCGATGGCTTAGAGAAAATCATATGAATTACTTGCGAATGTTCCAAATTCTTAAATTTAATTCTTTTACATTCTTTTATAATACATTCTTTAAAAAAATGTTGCATAGCAAATGCATTCTGAAAATGGCGACGCTGGCACCAATTCAGAAATCAGCTGTTACAATACAATGAGAAGTGACGAATCATTTTCGAAACTTGATAAAGATGGTTAGAGTAATTATAGGTTCGTGTATGTATTTGAAAGTATTTGGTAAAATAAATTAATTATTAACTTCTTGTTATTTCTCATTAAAACATTTTTCTTTAAATTTCTGAAATATCAGATGTTAATGAAATTTTTACTTGGTTTTGTTATTTTTTCTCAAAAACGTGTAGAGAATTGAGGGTGTGGCTTAGATCCGAGTAAATACGGTATATATATATATAGATAGATATTTTTCTTTATTAAATCTCTTAATGATCTCTTAAATCTTATTAATGAAAAGGATTTTCGGGTGTATTTCTTTTATAAGTTTTCTTGGTACAATTTTACCTTTTTTGTTGTAAAGATATCCTTTTTATTAGTATTTTTTCGTTTTATCAAACAATCACATTTACCCATTCAAAATATTTTGAGATTGATTTTTACGTTTATTGACAAATGACACTCGATTTAGTTATATTTTTAAATTCGTAATACATGACTGTTTTGAAATCTTTGTAAATTATTGAATATTACTATTGGATGGCAGAACATAAATAATGTAAATGTATTCTGTTTTCTTTTTCTTTGTGAAAGGTTTTTTTTTGCATAATTACCATGCTTTGATTGCTATTCATTATTTTTCTTTTGCTTCCTTTTCTACAGATGTTAAGTTTTAAAAAAATTATCTTTAATATTAGAAAAAAAGAGACTAAAAAGTCATAAATCCTTAAAATTATTTTCTGGAAGAAATTAATAGAAGTGATTTTTTTCAGTACAGATGTGTCTAATGAATGGGTGCAAAATTGCATTCCACTCTCACAGTTTGCAAAAATTTTAACTTTGAATAATGTATTTGGGATCTCTCTCTCTAGAAGTATTTCTAAATACTTAAATTTTCAATAGTTTTTATATGATATGAAAAGTATTTTGAATGCCAAAGGTATTGTAGTAAAATTTTTTAGATTTAAAATACACAATAGGTTGTTTCAAATGTTCAAAAGATTACTAAGTTTTATGCATGTTTAAGGTATGTAGCAATTGCAAAGTTAGCTATTTAAAAAGTGAGATAAAAGCACTTAGGTAGTATATACAACTGTTTAAGTTGATAACTCGACAAGAGACAGTCTTTCATATTTATATAACATTTCTAAAGTTCATACAAACTGTGAATAAATCAATGCACATGAGTAAAGGTTTGAAAGACATTTTGATATATCTTTAAGAATAATTTAACTATTCATGTATGTGTAATGTTCTTGTTAAAAATTCGAACTTGATTGTAAAATTCTTGATGCATATTTTACACTTTTGTTTATTCATTTAATCTTTCAATGTTGTTCATTTGTAAATTTAAAGAACCAATTGAAAAAATAAACCTAGAAATTTTCAGCAAAAATCTGAAGTAAAATACAAGATCAATTTTTTAAGCCTTTTTAATTATTTTGCATATTTTAGTTATAAATCAACTATAAAAAGTTATTCAGATAATCTTTAGTGCTCATTTGAACTGAGCAATCCTCTCAAAGTTATCTGAATTGTCAATGTAACAATTTTTTTCTGGATAGTTTTGTTCGTTTCCTCATCTCTATTGCAAATTTAACAATCCATTGTAAATGAGAAATCAAATAATTAAAAGAATATATCAGTGTAAATTGCATTTCTAATTTAAAAAATATTTAAATAAGGGTAATTGTGCAAACAGGTTATTCACAAATTGCTGGACATACTTTCACTTGCAGGGAAAAACTTTTGAGAGATATTTGGGACCAATTTTTTATATTATTTTTAACTGTAATCCTTTTCCAATTCTGATATTTTAACTCGATTAATTTTATAATTATTAAGAAAAAAGGTAACAGCTAAAAACATAAAACTCCAATGATTTTCCTATGATTGTTTTCAGTAAATAAAAGAAAATGGACTTCACATATTTAATCTCCATCTGATTTGATGTGATTATTCATGAGCATTTATGTTGATAGTTTTTACTGTGCATTTTTCTTGCATCTTTTTGTTGTTGCATAGTTTGTTAACTTGCTTTTCCGTGAACGATTTTTAGAAAAGACAGAATTAAATTATACAATTTAGTTCTAAGGATAACCTACTTTTTACACCTCATCTCTCATATTATTGCGTGTTTTAACAACAACAAAAAGGTTGATTTATGGAGAATGTGTGCTAATTTTCGTGAACTCTTCATTTAAGAGATAAGTTATTTTTTTTTTTAAAAGAACTATTTTGGATACCAATAATATCAGTTTTAAAATGCTTTTCAAACCGAGAATTCGCGTTTTAGTTATATCTGATTCATAGGTTCCTAATTTTTTGCTGGGTTTATAAATGATTAAGATTATTTTATCTCAAACTTATATTTTTCAAATGTGAGTATCGCAATAAAACATTAAGTTTATATAGTGTAGTAAATTCACTACACTGATTGAACAGGATTACAATTTCCATATTAGGGTATATTTTCAAAATTGCATGTTTATATAAACTGACTACATTTTTAAAACTTTATGAAGTTTCGTCAAAAAAAAATTCTGTGAATCACTAATGAAGATTTTCAAGTAATTGTTGATCTTTTTAACTTTTTGAAAAATCTTCTCAACTATGTGTGTTTTTCTCCCTTGAAAATATCATTAAGGCTTGATGTTAAAATAGTAGCCCTCTTTTCTAATTTATTAAGTAGTTAGTTCGAATTCTTTTTTCGTGTTTTCTATAAACTAATCAAATGTTAAAATTTCATTCTAAGTGTTAAGCATGATAAAATGCTGTAATGTTTAAAATTTCATATAATTTTAATTTTTCTTTATGTGGAGAGTTTTAAGGGATTGTGTTTTTCACATTCATTGAGACACATCTTTTTGTTATTTATATTTTTATGTAAATATATACCTTTCTGATGACCATATTCATTGTGTATCAATTGGTAATTAAATAGTTTTCCTCTTTGATACATTGAACTGCCAATATATTAGTAATACACTTTTATTTATACAGTTATATCAGCTTTTTATTCCTGTAATGCCTTTTAAAGCTGAATTTGCCATGTTCTGTAAAAAATGCATTTATTTATTACCATGAATAGAGAAATATTATAATATTGGAATGTTCAACGAAAATAATTCAGAATGAAGTGATAATTACCTCACTGCACTCATTTTTCACTTAAAAGTTTTAAATCTACAAAATGTAGTGATGTTTTCATGCATTTCTCACCCATAATAAATAACACTCACACATATTGTATATCTATAAAATGTACTTTCAATAACTCTGCACTGTTGCACAACTAGAGTTGCTTTTTGAAAATGCTAGTTTATTTGGCACAATCTTTGTTCTTGGGTAATATTTGCTGTCCTTATATGAAGTAATTGTTCAAAATTATACCTCAATTAAGAGTCAAATTTTACCTTTCTTTTAACAGCAAAAAATTTTGAAATTGGTGTTTTTTTAAAAAATTCTATGTTTTATTTTCAAGTTGTTATCTAATGGCTGAATAAGTCATTCACTGGTAAACTGTATTCCAAAATACTTGTATATAAATGTAAAAATCTCAAGTGCCAAACAAGTTTATGTACATGCAATTTATGAGAGAAAATGCAACTATTTTAAAATCCATTAAATATGAGTGATACAAAGAAGTAAATTTCTGATGTACTTTGCATCAAATGCTGAAATACTATTTTCTAATTCTCTTTTAGATATTATTTTGTTTCACATTAGGTCAAATATATTTTAATACTATGTATGTTGGATCTTGAAGATACTATAAGAATTTCTAAAGAAAACGACCCTAGTACCAGCTTAATGGCATGAAAACATTTTTGTATAACTTTGAGCAAAATTGTAATTAAAAATATGTATATTATTTTATTTTGTATGATTTCTTTGTGTGTTTCTTTTAAAATGACTTTTAATGAGGCACTGTGTAAACACATATGTTGATAGTGATTCACTATCATGCAAAATCAAAATTAAGATTAAGTAAATTTCTTGGCATACCTATATATACAAACACACAATGAATTTTTAGATGGAGTAAACTTGTGAAAAGTTTTTATACTCTCAATAGGTTAAATCAGAAAAATTCAAATTATGAAGTGATAGAATAGAGAATAAAGAAATGTGTTTATAAAATATATTCTTCTCCAAATACAATTATTTATGTTCTTATTAAAAGGAATTTTGCATTAAAATTTGTTTCACAGAAATCATATTTTTTCAAAGTGAATTTCCAAACATTCAAGGTTAATGCATAATTAAATTGAATTAATTAATGAATGAATGAAAAAGGGTTCGCAATCTACAGTACATATTTTTCTTGTTTCATGATTCCTTAATAGATATCTTTTAGAAGATTTTCATGTTAACAGTTTAGAAGTTGAAAGAAATTAAAGTTTTTTTTGAACTCTTCATATCACAAAACTGATTTATGTTTATTTAAGGAGAATCGCTAAAGTGAATACATGCTTTGTAAACTGTTTCTCAATTACGTGTTATATTTTTAAAAATTAGTCCTTGTTTATAAATCTTCATTCTTAATATAAAAAGAAAATATATTAACAAGAGTTCTTGATTCAAAAAGTACCTCTCATAAACCATTTATATCAGGACACAGAATATATAATAAATGTGGTTTTGTAATTGTAAAATTGATTGATCTCTGGTCAATACATTGAGTTTTTAGCTTACAAATTTTTAATGACTTTATTGCATTATATATTAATTTTAATTACGATTTTTAATTTTCATTTATGATTAATCATGAAATGATTGAAGAAGTTTAAGTTGCATTGATTGAGTCTTAGAAAAGGTAAACTTAATAATCCTATATACAGGGTGTCCCAAAACTTAACACTTAGCAGGCACGAGTTGAAAGGTAGGGAAATATTTCTTCTGGGAAAAACTTATAAAGAATTCCTTAGGGCTTGGTTAAGTGAGGACAACACATTATTGAAAGTGTAGAAAACTGACGCCCTCTCTCTCCATCACATCATTAACTCCTGTGACCACTTAATTCACAATTTTACGATGATTTTTACACTAACGTTATCTTACATAGCATTAATCACAGTTCTTTGTCGGACAGAAACATTTGCTGGTTTAGCTAAAATTAACGTACTTTGTGTGAGTCGGGGTTTGAGAAAAAGATGTCACCTAACTTTGACTCTCCATAAAAAGAAAACTATTATATATACACACAACCCCAGGCAAGTTTCTCAAAAGTTGACCCATTTAGTTAAGATTCCACAATGGTACAACACTTATTCTTTCCTATGTATAACAATCAGAATTTTTTTATTTGCAGAACATCATGCATTTTAAAAACACCTCTGCCGATACCTTCGATCACATCATTAGGTAATGTGACTGCAAATTCCACAATTTAACTGTGATTTTTTCACTTACGTGATCTTTAATAGTCATGCTGTTAAGAACAGAAATCTTTACTGGTTTAGTTAAAATTAATGTAGTTTAAGCCGGTTTGAGAAAACAGTGTCACCTACCTTTGATACTTCATAAAAAGAAAAATATTACATACATCTCTAAGCAAGTTATTTCAAAAGATGACCCATTTAGTAACAATTAAAAAATATGACACTTGCTCCATTTCTATCCATAACAATCATTGACATTTTGTTTTCTTTTACAAAATGACTTCATTTTTTTAAAAAATTTGTTTAAAATCATTTGACAAATTCTATTTATAATTTATAGATTTATTATTGTTACAGAGACTTCGACACCCAATTCTCGCGATTTTTATCATATTCTCTTTTTCAGCTTCAAAAGATAATCTATGATGAATAAATGCACACAATACTCAAATTTGAATTCAAATACCCCAAAAAATCTACTCAACACAATTAATTACTCCTTATATTATGAGAAATTTTAAAAATACATACCCTACACGATGGCTGTACCCATCAATCAATAAAAAAAATACGTTGTGAATTTAATATTTTGTTTTGTTTATGTAGTTAATGTTGCACACTTACAAACTATTTACAAATAAAAAACTTTTCTAAGCTCTTGGCATTGTGCAAAATTTTCCTTCTATACATACACATTAAATGTACAAAATTCTACACCCCAAAAAATAATCTGCTGCTCCGGCAATGAGGAAAGGACTCTACTCTCCGTCACTTCTAGAACACACATAGGTGATGAAGGCCACTTCTAGAACACAGACAGGTGATGGCAGTTACTTTTTACTATTGTATAGTGGGAGCAGGAACAAACTTCACACGTCCCTCGATTGATTATTTGGCGATCAGCATCCATTCGTTTACGGCAGAACCTGGCACTTTTAAATACTACCTCTCCGGACGAATAGGAATTTCTGTCTATTTCAGTTGTAAAACTCTGCCCAAGTAGGACAACGGATTTGGGTATCTATTATTTCATATAGCGATCCTACACTCGCTGCCACCAAATAATATTTTACTTAGTTGTAACGTAGTGACCCAAGGTTTAATAAAATTTACAGGTAGTAAACATAGATCCCAACGGCTTTACGTAAAAATATCTTTTGTTTAAAATCTTAATTCGTAATTATCACAAGGCGTTTTCGCCTTTGCACGTACATCTATGGCATAACTTCGGGTTGTCTCTTGCCTAATCTCGCAACGTCTCAACTTGACGTTATCAGTCCACCAAAAAACAAAAGTTTTCTTTCACTTTTTCGTTCTTTTCCCCTTTCACTTACAGCTCCATCTTTTAAAGCGTCCAAGCATTACTGTTTTACGCTCCTTGAGATCCCTTCCATTCCTAATTGAAAATAAAAGGCCTTGTGAACAGCACACTCGAACTCTGTCCCAGACACAATAGATCCTCTGATGACAGGATTCAGTCTGACTCAACCTCTTTTTGGCAACTCATGTCAAAAGTCATACGGATGGGCGGTAAATCGGCATGTCCCTCCATCGCATAGTACGGAATTCATGTCATTTAGTCCTTACAATAGCTGTAAGGACATACACATGTGCAGCAGGGTCACAAGCTACATGTGTGTGTGAAACAAATGAATGTGGACTTTTGCAACTGACAATAGAAGCGGCCTGTATGTTGCACGCTTTGAAGGAAGCAGCCTTTTATTGAGTCTTTTCACTTGGAATGCCGGGAAACGAGGGGGAAGGTAGCAGACATTTGGTTTGCTTAGAAGCTGTGTTACCGTACGATATGATTGAAAACTGAGAGAAAGTGAATAATATTGCAATTTTCATTTTAGATAAAGATTTTACATTGAAAAAGTGTTTTTTGTGTGTGTGTTGTACTATGTGAAATGATATTCATTTCCACATTATCGCAGGCCTCTTAAAGGATTGGACGGCTGCTGAGTTGACACCTTTTCTTTGTGGATAGGATGCACGCTAGAATGGAAAATTAAGCAACTTCTGTGATTTGGCCGTTATTCAGCAAAAAATCAATTGGAATTACACAGTGTAACGTTTTGAAATTACAGCGTTTCGTGTCGTTTCGGAGTGGTGAAACGTACTGCAACTCCATGTTTTCTTTGGGGACTGAAGTCACTTTTTTTTCTTGCGATCTTTTCGAAATTTGTTCCAATGCTTTTATATAGGGTTGAAAGTAGCGGGATCTTCAAGTGAAGTAGATAAAATTCGCGAAGTAGCAATAGGATAAAAAAAAGTAGCGGAAAGTTTAAAAAGTAGCAAAATTTGCGAAAAATCGCACGATCTGGCAACATTGATCTGTCTCTTTAAGCATTTTGGGCGAGCCTCTCTTAAGCCCCATCAATTACTGATTGGAAGGAGCACGGACTTGAACACGGCACCCTAAGACTAGATCCCACCTACCATTGGTTCTTTCGGGGCGAAGTCCAGTCTGGTCGGTGACCATATTGTTGCCACATGTCGAAAACCATTTGTAAAGGCCATAAATTGATATGTCACTCCGATACATAGAATATAATTCTTGACATTTCCTTCTCACAATAGCCTACCATCTCATCCACACATGTATGGCACGACCACGTGTTAGAATAAAAGAATGAACAGCCGTTGAAACAGGTATGTCTTATCTATAACCCGCTTTGAAGAAGAACCCGTATGACGATTGCCCTTGCGACAGATAAAACTAATGCAATACTTTACAAAAAGACTTCCATGTTAATAAACCGGATTTTCTTCAATGAAGAATTAAGAGGATTGTGTGTGTGTGACGAAGTTAAATACTTGGTGCTCTCATCCTGAACTATAAGCTTACTTTTAGATATTGCACCAATCATCTGGTTCGAAAATTTTGGAAAAATATTTCTTTTTTTAAGTATTTTACTAATTTGAGAGACATATATATATAATTCTTTCTAACTCCAAGATAAAAGCCTACCCTACAAGCAAGTTCTTTGTCCAGCCTTCACCTATGCGGAATCTCGCAGCTGTTAATCACCGAAAGAAGATTTTAATTCTCAGATAAAGAGTTCTTATATCATTAAAACATATATATATATATATATATATATATATATATATATATATATATATATATATATATATATATACTCCATGGTACATTTGAAACAAATTCATCAATTCCAATCTGAAAGTCAATCCAATAGGAAAAATTTATTATTTACTTCCAGAAATCTCTTATTAATTTATATACAACCCCATCATTCAAGCTAAAATTTTTTTCTCCCATAACAGGAAAATATAAGAATTCTTATGGAACAATTAAATGATCACTCCCTTTGAAACTACAATAGCATTCTTAAAAACAAAATCTCAAATTTAATTTTCTTCCAACAGTGTCAAGCGCCAGCCTCACGACCCTCTTGTCTCCCGCCCTCCTTCTTGCTTCCTCCATATCCACGCCTCTACGTCTTCGGCGTTAAGGTATCCGACTACGTTCAGAACCATGATTTTATAAAAGCACATAAATGGATAATTTTCATGAGATTTAGTGTCACTTTGATTAGAATACATGTATATAAAATTGTTTTAAGGACATTATGACAAAAAAAATTATTTAAATACAATATTTTGGCAGAAAATGAAAGAATAATCGTTTTCCAAAACGTTATCCTTTTATACAAAAAAATGCTTCTATAATAATAATATTTTGCTTATATAAAGTAAAGACTTCGTGCCAGAGAGTCTGAACTAGGATTTTTGAAAAATTCACATTATTTTCAGAGTTACCACCAATTGAAATAATTATTGGCGTTTTTTTTCTTAAAAATTATCCCCTCTGTTGTAGTAAAATATGGATAAATCCACTTCTAAGTTATATATTTTAAAAATTCTAGTTCAGCCTCTGTACAGAGGTCTGAGCTATATACAGGCAAACTTTTGTTATAATAGAAGCATTTTTTATAAAAGGAGAATGTTTTGAAAATTGGTCGTTCTATGTTCATTTTTTGTTAAAATATAGTACTTAAATAATTTTTTATTGTTATAATAATCTTAAAACAATTTTATATACGTTTTCTAATCTAAGTAACATCAAATATCATAAATAATATTCATTTATCCGCTTTTGCAAAATCACGGTTCCGAACGTAGTCGGATACCTTAAGTTTGGTTCCGAGCATCACCTACCCTTTCTTCTACTGTACTATAACTTAGGCTTGATCTGAATTGTTTCCTTCAACATTTCTCATAGATAGAGTACAAGTGGTATATACGAGGCATATGTCTGGAAACTCAGTAACGTTTCGTTCTACAGCAACTGCAGTGGTAGTTTTGCAGTTCAACACTTTCGCTCACGTGTCTCTGGATGATTGTTAGTCCAATGACGCTATTACAGCCAGATTGTATTGCTTTCCTATTTTTTAGTGATCATTCAAAATGTTTAACACGATAGCCAATCCCGCCGACCGCTCTGTAATCCGTTTTTTGAAAGCAAAAAAACGTTGAAAAAACGTTCGCCAGATGAATTTTTACTGGAAATTGAAAAACATCGTCAACTTGTAAAGATATATGATGAAATGTAATGATTGGTGAAATGGTGAGTTAGTGGGTTCTGCAATTCAGTGATGGGCTCACCAATGTTCATGACGCATGGAGTAGGTTTCCTTCTGTAGTTAATGATGGTTTGGTTGAAAAAGGAAACGAGAAAATTCGCAAAAACACACGGTTCATAATAAGAATGTTTTGTAATGAATTTCCACAAATTTCGTAAACTCTTCATTGGTGGCACCTTTCTTTAAACAGGGTATAGACAAGTTGGTTTCCAGATGTGAAAAAATTCTGAACAATGGTGGTAATTATGTTGAAAAATAATTTCCGTCATGCTCTTTCATGTAAAAATAAATTTTGTTTTGAAAAGAGATTTTTTTTATGCAAGTGTTCCCAAAACAGTTCTTAGTTTCTGGACACGTCTCACGTACTTGCCAAGAATCATACTCTTTGTAATCGTGCTCTCATCATTAAAGCTCTGATACTAAAATTATTTTAACATATGCTTTTTTACACACTAATGATATTTTTTATACTACTTTTTTGAAAAATAAATTTTTTTACTTTCTCGCCTTGTGTGAAATTTTTGTAATTTGTGAAAGTTTAAGCATTATTGCGTACAATTTAAGAGGACTTAGTACACTTTGAGCTACTTTCTTCCTTTGTGTATTTAAAAATTATATTTTAGCATTTTATATAATGTTTCTATTCTAGAAAATGATACGAAATGAAATTTTTCACATATTATTCACACGATTTTAAAAACTAAAATTTTTTGAAGAAAATTTGGAAAATTTAAAAATTTAACTCCTTCTGTAATTACTAATTTTTTGACCTTAAATTTTTTTGTAATATTCTTATGGATACTACAAATAACTTTAGGGATCGATTTTACAATAACTTAATTCGTTTTTGAGAAAAAAAAATAAAATGTTGATATGCATGCTAAAAATCAACGAAAAAAAGCCAATATCTCTTACATTTTAATTTTTTTTAAAAAAAAGTATTCAGTTTACAAAAAAATGAATCCCTAATTTTGTTACATGCTTTATATACAACACACAGGAAAAAAAATGGAAGGGATTGGTAAGTAGTTGTGGAAGGAGTAGCGTTTTGAATGCACTAATGTATCGAAAAACACAAACTGAGAAAAATCACTTTAAAGTTTATAATTCTGAAAAAAAAATCTAATAAGCTTAAATAAACTCAAAATACCACTTAAAGATATTAGTTATATATTTTTCTTTAAAATAATTGCATTTTCGTATTTTTCAACCCATATATTTTGTATAAATGATCAATTTTAAGAAAGTATTAATTGTACAAGAAAATTCAAGAAAAATGTTAAAAAAATTTTTTTTCTGTCACGACAGAAAGTTTAGTCTTTTTTCTTCACATAAGTATTACATTTATGTGAAAAACATATCAGGAATAAGAACTGAAATTAAAAAAAAAGAAATTTTTTATATAAAATGCCTATTTCAAAAATTTTATATGCACACATTTTACAAAGAAAAATTACATTATTGCATTGCTTCGGAAATATTCTGCTTTAAATATTACACATTATTTTTTTATAGTTATTATTTCTCTTTATAAAATAAATTTTTTTTATCATAACGCTTTTTTTTAGCTTTTTTTTCTAAAAGGGGCATGGCCGAATTGCCTAGTTAGTTTTCAAAAGAAGTTTTATTCAACTTCTAACTTTCCGACTTGCACAAATGATATATCAATCGAAAGGTAATAAGGTAATGAATAAAATTAAATAATAATAAAAAAAAAAAAAAAAAAACGATAGGTCGGTCATTTTTGGGGTACCAAGTCCTCTTAAATTGTGTATAATAATGATTCCAACATTCTTGTTAAAATAGCCGTATTTTATTTGAAATTATTTTAATCGTTATTATATTTATCTAGCTGGGGACTTGCTCAACATAGTTTTTCAGCTAATTCTGTCTAAGAAAAATAATGCTAAAATGGTGTTTTATGAAAATTATATACAGTGGGCCACGAAAGTGTTCGTACACTTGCAATTTCTCATAAAATTTAATGTTTTCGACTAATAAAAATTAATATAATGTAATTGTAATTTTTTATGATATCTGCAACTTGCTCTTAATGGAATGACATAATTGATTTTTTAAAAATAGTATAACTATTTTTTAAAAAATAATTATCAAAAAGCTACTAAAAATTACGCCACAAAAGTCTTCGAACACTTAACAAAAATCTCAACTTAGTTTTAAATATTGTATTTCTTTCTTGATTTAGTACTTCATATGGTATCTTTAAGTGTCCACAACAACTTTTAAGCGTCTTGGTATAAATTTAATCAGCTTTTTTTGTAATTTCTGCATCGATTTTCCACCATTCTTCTGCGATTATTGTTTTTACTTCACATTATGCGTTTATACGTCGTGTTTTCTTTTTTTTACATCAAAATCTCACCAAATATGTTCTCCTGGGCTAAATAAAGGGATTGAGGAGGTATTTTCATAATTTGGGGACAGTTATAGAGACACCAGTGGTGTACAATGAGAGCAGTGCGCTTGGCATCATTATCCTGTTAAAAAATGAAGTCGTTTCCAATATACAAATTTTGGGCGGATAATTTAAAATTTCTGTTTAAAATATTTAGATAGAGCTCATGATTCACAATATCAACAAAAAATACCAAATTACCTAATTCTGTGGCCGATTTGCACCCCCACGCAAGAACACTTATACTTCCATGTTTTATTGATCCAACTAGATTCTTGGAATTAAGTTTCAGAAAATTCAAAATTGACAGCAAATTGATTGGGATGGCAGACAATTTAACATTTTTGGTTCCGATGGCCTATAATAGTTTGTAAATGAAAAAATAAGGAGTTTAATCCCATGAACTATGTGGAACGAGAAGTCCTCCACTTCCATGCTTCAGCATGGAAGTAAAGGTGTTTGGCGTGGGGATGTAATTTGGCCTCAGAATTAGGTAATTTTGTATTTTTTCATGGTATTATGAATCATTAGCTCTATTCAATTATTTTAAAGATAAATTTTAAATTATCCTTCCGAAATTTGGATATTGGAGACTACTTAATTTTTTAACAGGGTAATGATGCCAATTGCACTGCTCTCATTGTACGCCACTGGTGTCTCTATAACTGTCCCCAAATTATGAAAACACCTCCTCAATCACTTTATTTAGCCCAGTATAACATATTTGGGGAGATTCTGATGTAAAAAAAAGAAAAAGGTGACAAACACAAAATGCGAAGTAAAAAGAATAATTACAGAAGAATGGAGGAAAATCGATTCAGAAGTTACAAAAAACTGATTAAATCTATACCAAGACGCTTAAAAGTTGTCGTGGACACTAAAAGATATCTTACTAAGTACTATAAGACAGAAATACAATGTTTAAAGCTAAGTTGAGATTTTTGTTAAGAGTACGAAGACTTTTGTGGCGTAATTTTTAGTAGCTTTTTGATAATTACTTAAAAAAAAATAGTTATACTATTTTTAGAAAAATTAATTATGTCATTCCATTAAGAATAATGTGCAGATATCATAAAAAAATTACAATTACAATATATTAATTTTTATTAGTCGAAAACATTAAATTTTATAAGAAATTGCAAGTGTATGAACACTTTTGTGGCCTACTGTAGATATGGTTAATTTGATTTCATTTGCTTGGCATGAAAATCACTAAAACTGTTGTTCGGTTTTTGAACATAGCAAAGGAAAAAAGATGTTACCTAAGCTTGAAAACATTCTATACTCACATAATTTTTAATTATAATTAATATAACATTTCTTTGCGCTCTTTTTAACTGGTTAAGACTCGTACAGCCATCTAGTGAGAGAAAGTCAACTAAATTTTAATTGGGAGTTTTTGTTTTAAACAGTTATGAGATTAAAATATTTATCTTTTTTTCTGAATTATGAGAAATCTTGTATGTATATACATAAATAAGTTTATAGAATAAAATTCTTCTGAAAATATTCAACTCACTAAGTAAATGAGAGTCTCAACGCTAGAGAGTTAAAATTTAATAATAGGTATTTGAACATATTTAAGAAATTAAATTTAATCTGCGTTAAACTCTTTGACATTAGCATGAACTCACCGAAACGAAACATTTTTAAATTAAAAATTACGTTAATTAAACGGACTAATAAAAATTAAAATCAGCAGGATGTATTCGTCGCTATTTTATCGGATTTTCTCGACACTAAAAATGGTGTATGCTAACCCCTTAAGCGGTCAATTTTTTTGCCCAAAATGTTTCAAGGAAAGAAAGGCAGAGATTTTATTACATACAATTAAGCATAATACTTAACATAGTTTGAAAATGGAAGAATTTTATTTTGAATTTAAATTTTAAAGTTTTCACTTTATTATTATTTTACAATTGCGGAACACAAAAAACTTTAAATGTTTTCTTTTTGCAAGTAAACTCTGAATGCTGCGAAGAATGTTTCATACATTTTAAAAGAATTTCTCTTATACTTACGAAAAATTTCATGTTAGTAGCTCTTTTTCGAATGGTTGAGGATTTTATGTGTGCATATATATATCTGCACATACAATTTGAAGCATGAGGTAATACTAAGTCTTAGATTGCAATGGGGACAGAGAAAATATCAGCTTTTTTGGAATATCTTCCGAATTTAAATTCTTCTCAAGCAACGAATTGCACACTGCCTTGCCAATTCCTGTTGTTTATCGAATATCTTCAAGAATCTTAATTCCTGCCTTCAATGAAAAATTTTCGCCTTCAGCACAAAGAAAATCCCGCATGAGAAGTATTTCAGAACCATAGACAAAGTGCATCTCTTAAGAACTCTAGCACAAACAATCTCAGCATAAGAATTAAAAATATATGGAAATCAAAGATGGAAAGAAGAAAATTACAGTACCCGTACAGCGCACGGACAATCCAATTGTTGCCACACACACACACAGTACAATAGTACATTAGTACGTTTGGGGACATGAATTCATTTTCAGTGAAACTAAACTTTGTAAGGTATCCCACTACGTTCGGAGCCGTGATTCTGCAAAAGCGTATAAATGGATAATATTTATGATATTTAGTATAACTTAGATTAGAAAATGTATATAAAATTGTTTTAAGAATAGTATTACAATAAAAAATTTATTTAAGTACAGTATTTTGACAAAAAATTAATATAGAATGACCAATTTTCAAAATATTCTCCTTTTGTGAAAAACGCTTCTATTATAATAATATTTTGCCTGAATATTTCGCCTTATAGCTCAGACCTATCTACAAAGGTTCAACTGAAATTTTTGAAATATGTAACTTAGAAGTGGGTATATCCATATTTTACAACAACAGAGGGGGGGGAGTAATTTTAAGAAAAAAACGCCGATAATTATTTCAATGGGTGGGTAACTCTGAAAATAATGTGAATTTTTTCAAACACATCCTAGTTCAGACTCTCTGGAGAAGTCTTTACTTTATACAATCGAAATATTATTATTGTTGAAGCATTTTTTATATAAAAAGAGAACTATTTGAAAATAGGTTATTCGAAGTTACTTTTTTGCCAAAATATTGTATTTAAATAATTTTTTTTGTCAAAATGTTCTAAAAACATTTTTATACATATATTCTAATCTAAGTGACAATAAATATGAAAAATTATCCATTTATGCGCTTTCTTAAAATCACTGTTCCGAACATAGTCGTATACCTTAAAAATGTTTTGATACTATCGCTGCAGCCCTATTAATTATCCAAAAGTGGCGCCATTATTCAGTTAAGAGAATTCTATTGTTTTGATTTGGCAAGTTTTAACTAAAGATTGCATTCTTCAAAAATAAATAAAAAAATAAAGCAAATTTAAGGAAGATTCTTATACTTTAACACACACATAATGTGACAGTTTTTTACTCCGCTTTCAAATGTCTAAATAAAAATAACTTGGCACTTTAATATGCAGCTTTTTTCTAAGACATGGTTTTCCTTATAATGATTGCTACATTTTTTATACGGAGATATATCATATAAAATATTATATATATATATATATATATATATATATATATATATATATATATATATATATATATATATATATATATATATATATATATATAACTGAAACTTTCCAAGTATATTTTCAAAAAACTTTTTTTATATTATATATTATTCATCTAGTACTATTTTAATACGAAAAATAATCGGGACAACACTACTTCACTCGGAAGAGCTCTTGCATATTTTCAGGAGATAGATTTTACCAGAAAGTACTCTAGATATTTTCTAGAGGGAGCTCTTGAGAAAACTTAGATTTTTACGGGCATCCGTAAGAATTTGCCAATCTGTAGTTGATATCGTGCGTGCTTAAGTTTGACGATGATAACAGCCGCCTCGGTAGCCTAATGGTTATGGTCACGAACTATTGGCTGAAGTGTCGCGGGTCCGAGTCTTGGTGCGACCGAAGAATTGTCCTGTAGAGGAGACCGATTCACATTACATTTGTTGAGGCTCAATGTTATCCTGTTGGTGGGTAGCCAGGAAAGGGGGTGCCAGCTGCTCATCCCTTATGACCCCCAGGTTAAAAAATACGAGGTCGCCAATAACCCTCGTGTGGCTTTGTTGTGCAACATTAAAAAACTTTCTCTCCTTGCAAAATAATAGTCCATAAAATATTTTTTACTAAGAAATAAATTCTTATATTCATATACGAATGTAATTCTACACATTGCCAATAAGAGAAGACCCTTTTTAGCGATATATTATATGGATAGACAGTCGAACTCCCGTATAACGAACCTGTATATTGCGAATTTTTCTATATAGCGAACTTTTTCCGGGAACCAAGAACATTTCACGAATTTCTTTGTAAAATAACCTCCCAATAGCGAAGTTCATTTTCTATACAACGAACTTTTCACTTGTGATTCAGTTTTTTTTCTCCCTATTTTTAAAGTATTTCTGGACATTTCGAGTTATTCTCTCTTTTAGCACATTTTATGATGGTCCTAAATTTTGATCTGGTTTTATTCGATGCTTAATTCGCTGCGAGCAATAGAATTCTGGGCGTTTCCTCCAAGAAGTGCAACCTTTAACCCCCATTGTCCAATTCACTGGAGAAGAATCTTTGATGTCCCCTTTCTCCCTCATTGGAGTCTCGTGTCCTTGAACTAGTCTCCGTTCATTTGTAGTATTGATCAGTCGTACTGGTAACATCGTTTCTTGGAGCTCGAAATTGTCAAAACGTAAGTGCTTGAGCATCAAAGAAAATTTTTTTTCTTCAGGAAGTGGATAAAGGCGTAAAGAAACTTTTCTTAAAATTTCTTTCTTTATTTTTTTTATAGATAAGATACATAAAATAAATATATATTAATTTACAAAAAGGTGTGCATAATTACTTTTTTAAATTTATAGTGTTTATGAGTTTAAAATTTGTTTTATGTGGTTTATAAGGAAAATTGAAAGATGAACCTCTATATAATGAATTTTCCATGTAACAAACTTTTTTTCGGGATTTAACGACTTCTTTATATAAGGGTCCGACTGTATTTACAATAGTATTGTTTTTCTTACTGCATATTATCTAATTAAGTTTATATAATTATCATTGTTGAATTAATTATATTTTATACAGTTATGAAGTTGAATTATACTTGCATTAATTAATTCATATTAAAATTTAATGAGTTGAATGTAAGTACCATTAATGTGGACATATATCTTTTTAATAATAATAAATTTAACTCGTAATTATATAGCATTCTGTAAAAATTGAGCAAAACTTACGCTTGACTTTTTATTTATAGATATGCAAACAAAAAATTATGCATAAAAATAAATAAAAATGCATTTTATTACGTACTCTTAAAAATGATTTAATCTTCGTTGTTTCGTACTTCGTAGAGAACATCAGTATCTTAAAAAATTATTCGAGTGAGGTAACAGAGTGTATATAACACGTAAGAAGAATAACACTATAATAAATATACTTTTAATTATATTAAAATTACGTGTAAAAAGACCAAACATTAAAATCATGAAACGAGATTGAAGAATTTCTGAGTGCGACGAAATATTAGAAAATTATCTGTTAAATACATATAGTTAAAAAAACCAAATAAAAAAGCAAGCACCCCGTATTTTTGACTGAATTTCATTAAACACAATTTAGCAGAAATTTTAATTACAAAACTTTTCAGATTACACTGCCTTCGTTCTAAAAATGACATTTTTAAATACACACTGTGCATTAAAAATATTTATTGTCAGTTGAAAATATATATCTTAAACAGGAAATTGAATACAAAGTTCAGATATGTATAAAAGTATTGCAATGAAATTTGTTTTAAAGGGATTTTGCCATGATATTGAAGACAAATTTGAAAACTAAGATTTATTAAAAAAAAATAGTTTTCCGCTTAATATTTAATTGTTAACTATTTCAATAGATGGCAGCACGTCACACAATTATTTAAGACACTCTCCGCAGCAAAGTTATCCCTTTCCTCGTGTGGAAAAAAATTAAAATTCCTTACTTATATTATAAACGTGAAAGTTTGTATGTTTATACATATGTTTGCTACTCTTTCACGCAAAAACAGCTGAATGAATTTTAATTAAACTTTACAATAATATAGCTGACACATCAGAATAACATATCCTTACTAATATTATAAATGAGAAAATATGTTTGGAGAGAGATGTTTGGTAGTCTTTCACGGAAAAACAACTGAATGGATTTTAATGAAACTTTGCAATAATATAGCTTATACATCAGAATATAACACATAGGCTATAATTTATAAAGATGTTGTATGAAGTGTCCAAACTATAACGATAATTGTCAAGTAAGTAGGAAAAATTTCTGCCATCTGAAAGCAATTCTGGGGAGCACTGCAAAAAAAACAACAACCCACCCTCGACAGCATATATTTATCTCTTATGCGTGAAGAAACTTTTTGTTTTGTTTACGCCTTATCTCAGTGTGTGCTCGCTTTATTCCGTTGATCAGTATATATATATATATAATCACTATTTTTTTTAATTTCCTAATAAAACTAGATTTCGAAGGGAGAGGTGGTGGGAAGATTTTAACATAAAATAAATACAGCAGAAAGTAATATTAATGTATTATACTTCCAGATATTTTTCTCTTTTACTGCTACTTCTTAAGCAAACGGTTTGTCACAATTATTTGCTAAATGAACATTTGGAATCCATTTTATTATTTTAAAACCTAAGGAGGAAATTATTTTTAAAATAATGAATATGTTAGTTATGTATAATATGCTTTTTTTTCTCGTCCGATACGTGTTTAAATAATATACTAAACACAGTGGAATGGAAAACTATAACATTAAAATAAAATATGAAAATGTTTTTATCAGATATTTTTTTTTTTCTTTTTTGAAATTTTTTTTTTTCAGTACATGTAAATATATATCCAGGCTTTTCCCCATACTGTTTTTTTATAGCTTACACACACACACACACACACACACACACACACACACACACACACACACACACACACACACACACACACACACACACACACACACACACACACACACACACACACACACACACACACACACACACACACACACACACACACACACACACACACACACACACACACACACACACACACACACACACACACACACACACACACACACACACACACACACACACACACACACACACACACACACACACACACACACACACACACACACACACACACACACACACACACACACACACACACACACACACACACACACACACACACACACACACACACACACACACACACACACACACACACACACACACACACACGCGCACGCACGCACGCACGTTTTTTCAAGCATTAAAAAAGCAATCGTTTAAATAGCTATCTGTAAATGTTTCTTTTATTTATCACTTATAGAAAATAGATTTTAATTAATAAATATATGTTTTTTAAAAGGATTATTTCTATTATTTCATCAATAAATGAATTATTTGTTAATTAAAAAGTACATCGTCTATTATTTTGGATAAAAATACATTTTAGAGACATTTTTAAGCTAACTATATGTAACGATTAATTGATTCATGAAAATTTGAAATTTATTTTATTATTTTAGATTCTTTGAAACTAACTATTATTTAAAAAATGATGAAAGTTTTTTGTTTTACTCTTAGCATCAGAATCATTTTTTTTATTGCTTCACATTAATAATTTTTTAACTAACGCAATATTGTTTTTTATAAATCCTACATCGAAATTTGAAGCTATATCTTACCTGTGAGGGGGAGGGGAAGAGGGAACAATAATTTTACACTAAAAAAACCCGTGTTATGCCAGGCTAGAGAGAGAGGTATAAGAAACCTGTCTTAAATCGAAAAAAAGTGGAACAAATTTCGAAAAAGGGAAATTTAATGTAATAATTTTAGAAATCACTCATCACATTGTGTGCGCGTACAAACACACACACATAATCGATGGCGTCATGAGGGGAAAAGAAAGCCCGTGCAACGCCGAGCCATGCAGCTAGTAGGCTATAATTTATAAAGATATTGTGTGGTGTCCAAAATATAACGATAATTAATTATCTAATACAAATGCACCAAGCAGACCAAAAAGAAAAGAAAGAGAAAGGAAGACAGGAAACAAAAATAATAATAATAAAAAAAATGTTTTTAAATCATATTTTCAGTTGACACCAACACTTTCTGTTCATATTTTTTTCTCTTAATTGGTTCTTCAGTTTGAAAAAAAAAAAGGACTGGAAAGAGGATTATTTTTTCCTCGTCCATTTTTATTTTAAAGAAACGTAAAGGAAGAATGCAGCTGGTAAAATAAATAAATAAATAAAGAGAGAGAAAAGGGGTGGGAGGAAGAGAAATTATTGAATTTTATTAAAGGTATCAGTTTTGCTAAAAGAAAAAAAAAAAACAATAAATAAACCTTAAAGTATACTCAAATTGTTGACTAAGAGTTAAATCAGGAAGCTGCAATATATTATGGGAGAAAAAAATAAGGCTTAAAGATTGAGAAAAAAGGGGGAGGGCAGGAAACATAAAAATTTGAAACATTTAACGCTATAATTTTAATTGAATAGGCAGGTATTGCATTCTTTAAGTATAAAAATAATAATAACTACCGTACTGTATTTTTTGGAAGTGTAGAAAAAGTACCTACTAAGAATTATGCCATGAAAGAGCAAGTTTCATCTTTCCCAAAGCTCTAATAAGGCTCGAGTTATGAAAGTAGCTAGACTTACCGAAAACGTTTCCACAAGCCGAACTGTGAAGGCTTGAACAGGCGGAGCGTTAGGCAGCTCACAGAACTGCTGAGACACCAGAGCAGTCCCAAGCTCGACGTCAACAGAACGCTGAATATATGGCATCTCAATGGGCTCCCGAGACACTCGAACAGTCCCAAGCTCGGTGTCTTCAGCAGACGACTTACATGGCGTCTCAAAGAGATACAGAAACCGTTGAAGCAGCTGAATCTCGCAGACGCGCTGTTGCTGAAAAGGCATAACAGCGACGTCTAATATTCACAAGGAACACGTGGGGGGTATTCGATAAAGCTGCATTTGAGTATGACGAGACTCTTGGTTACGAAAGCCACAAGCTTATATAAATAGAAGCGATGAATAAAGAATGCAGATTTTGTCTTAAAGGATGCAGATTTTTTCTTAAATGGAAAGAGGAAGCTGCAGGCACACGTGTTATTCAGGAGGAAAGGTAGCCCTTCCTTCAATAGACGAGCCAGTTGAACCTTTTAAAGAACTTTCCTCTTATGAAACAGATGAGTCTCGCCGTTTCCTAAAAAAACATAAGGAAATACAATATATGCTTTCATATGGCATCTTTTGGGGCGGATAACATTGTTTCGATGCAAGGATTTTGGCCGTCTTTCGCAATCCAAGGGCAAATAAACCACACAATTGGCTCTTTGCTTCCTGCTACCGATATGCAACTAAAACTTTTGCAAGTTTATTTCATGGGCGATAAGGAAGTACAAGTTAATAGGGGGGGGGGCGTTCTGAGTACGTACAAGGTGTGGAAAGAAACATAGTTAAAAAAATACAAGTTCTACATGATCACAACATTTTAATGCATGGATTTAAAATGGCTAAAGATAGAGTGACTAGCGATAGTTACAAGTTTGTGATACAACCAGATCGTGTACCACGTGGTGAATACGAAAGACAATTCAATGCCCCGACCATAAATGAAATAGCTGCCGTAGTAGTTAGTAGTGAACGAATAGCGTTATTCAGGCGCACGATGGTCGGCTTACTAGAGTTGCAGTCACTCATAAATTTTATGATGCTCTCAAGTACCCGATAATTTTTTGGAAAGAACAAGAGGGATATAGTTTTGATATTCCTCTGAAAACCCCAGTTACAAATAAACCCATACCAAACAAAAAAAAATTCTTGCAAAGACTTTTATGCGTATCATATGATTACACAAAATTTGTAACAATGTGTTACTTTTGCTGAGCAGAGATCAGCTTAGGAAGGTGTTTTCGAAAATCGACCCACAAGAGAGTTACTGGGCGTTATAAATATAAGAGTCCCTTTTATCAGCTATTAGATCTACAGACTTAAAATTTAACAAACATGTTTTTTTTGTTCAGCTGAGGTATAAAAAAGCTTTTTTTTTGTTTAATTTGTAATTCACGTAAAATTAACTCATTAAAAACTTCTTTATCCTTCTGTTTGTATTGTTTAATTTTTCAATTCACCCGTGCTAAGAACGGGTGTATACCCAGCTAATATATATATATATATATATATATATATATATATATATATATATATATATATAATTTTTTCCGATAGTCAAAGTATTAACTCTTTGATATTTTATTGATAAACATCAATGTAAACTTAATTGTTATTATTTTTAAAGTATTTTATAAATTACTTTTTCATGTTCGACTTAAATAATTCGGAATATTTAAATTAATTTATGTGTGGGAAAAGTAAATTTAAGCTTCCTCAATAATCGGTTTGAGAGGGGCAAGTGTTCCAAATATACCCCAGATATAAAGAATAATATATAACTTCAAAAATTTTCAAATTGTCTTATATTATTAAATAATTAAAAAGGAAATTTTAAAGTACTACATTGAATAAACTTATTCAATAAATGTTCGCAATAGTATCTTATTTTTTGAAAGTTATATTAAATGTTTATTCTTAAAAAAAGGGCTTCGAAATGTTTTATATGACTTGTTTTTCATTTACGTCGGTGAAAGTACACGCAATGAAACTTTAAACACTAATTCTTTCCAGAGTTTTAAAGTGCTTTTTGTTTAAAATTTTAAATTAAAGTAATGGAATATAGACTATGTAATTTTAAAAGGAAAAAAAAAACAAAACAAAAAACAAAAATGGACACATTTTTAAGAATCAGTGTGCAAGAATTTGAAGAAATATGAGTCACTATTCCATTTAAATGAATGAATGTAAAAAGTGAAAATTGGTTCAATATCTTCAAAGCTTTAATAGGAATAAGCGTTTCTAATTTTATTTCTGAAGTTTTTTTAAAAAATTAATACTTTTTTCAACCAACCAGAATTCTATAATTTTCATATATTTTATAATCTTTAATTTAGACAGAAAACAAGGAGAAAAATTCTTTGAATAAAATAAATGATTCATGCATATAATCAGCATCTTAACTGATATACATCTGAAAAAACTAATATAAACTAGACTACTTAGTTAAATTTTAAATTGGGATTCCAACAATTACAGTAACAGAGGAATCAAAGCACAAAACCTGAAATTCTGTTTGAAGGATGAATAAATAGTTTTAAAATACAATTATACTATGTTTGAAGAATAGTACTTTCCAATAGTGTGAGATTGGATGGTTGAGTATCTAGAATGACGGATAGCTTTTTCAACTTTATCTCACAAATGCTCTATAGGATTGATATATTGGGATTATAGGGGACAACTATACAGAGAGAAATCTCCGTCATATTCCTCAAATCAGTCTTATACAGTATTAGAACTATGACAAGATGCATTATCTAGTAAAAAGTACCTGTTCTCATTGGGATAAATCATTAGCTTTAGAGAAGTCAGCTACATTATTTAGGTATGATGTCTTATCCAGACATCCTACACGCAAAATAAAGAGCTCGGAGCATGCCAGGTAAATATTCCTCCAAACGTCCTATTACTTTCACCAGCTTGAAGTATAGGAGCAATACATATAGGGTCCATGCTTTCGTTCTGTTTTCATCAAATTCTAAATCACCAATTTGTTTGGTGTAACTTCAAACGGGATTCATTGGATCACCCTACATTTTCGAAATGTACATCGTCCAGTCCTTGTGTTTGAGCGAATGTGAGACATTTCATTTTATTTCTTGCAGGGGGCAACTCTGTTAGCACTGGCCTTCAACTTCCCTAGCTCACCTGATGCATAGTACAGTGAACAGTACTCAGAGATACTTTTAGATGATCCTTGATTAAGATGTGCTGTAATTTTCTGCATGGTTTCCATTCTGTTTTCCTCCATAAAATACGGGAGATTCGCCGTTCCGTCCGATTCTTCGCCACTCAATAGTGACCTCATTTTGCCCTTTTAGATCCAGTTTTTTGTCTAACATTCTAATCTTGATACAATTTCTCTACAGCTGCTCGTGAACATTACGCAAATACGGAGGTTTTGCTAATACATGCTCCATGCATCTGATCATGTATTATTTTGATCCACTAAATCAAGGCTGGGTGCCAATTGTTCCTCTGAAAAACCTAGCATAGGGTTTTAAGATCCCATTCCTGCTCCTAACAGCAGTCAAGGTGACTTCCTGAAAGAAGTACAGCTTTGTGCACCCGTCCAACATCACACAGGGACAGATTATAACACCACCATCTCCATGATTTTGGAGGAATGGCACTGTGGGGGTTCCTGGTTCTTTACATATAAGAATACGTCGAGAATCGGTGTTCTGACTGTGAATATCGACTCATCAACGAAAAGAATACGTCATGTCAGGTTTGCACCATATCAGGTGAACCCTCCAATGATCTAGAGTGATCTAGACCATTATTCTTTTATCGTAAAGCCCTGCCTTAATAAGCTTTGGGTAAACTGTATATCTCGAAATTGTGGTATCAGAGGCAGCGAAGCGTCTTGAATAGTTGCCATTACTCAATTATAATTTGCCGTTAAAGCCAAGTAACAATCATCCTGGCTTATTCTGGCACTTGAGCTCCTGTAATTTGACTTCTGTATATTTTTTTCAGTCTTCTAAAAAGGGCACCATAAGCTGGAAACACAACATTTTGGGATTTATTGAGCCATCTTGTTATCTCCACTTTAGATTGGCCTGTCTCCAGTCTCTCAACTTCTCTTCATTATAATTCGTTATTGAGACATTGCTTTTGTGCTGTTGTTTTCAAAAGTTTTAAAACTAATTGTAAGCCTTCACGAGTAAACTTGAGCAAAAACTAAACCGCTCAGTGTAGTGTTTGAAATACTTGTCTTATCAGTTTTCTTAATTTGTATAAAATAAAAGTGGGAGACCAAATTTGCGTGTGTGGGATTCTATAACTTAAAAAAGCATCTAACCTTTGTTTCGTTTACCAATTTTCCTTTAAAACGGCTCAGTAGTTTTTGAAATATGCACAAAAATGTGTTTGTTCCTTAACTTTTGCGCATCGGTGTATTATAGAAATTTATTTTTTCTCGGAAATTTAAGAAAAAATGAGGTATAGTTAAATTATTAAAAATCTTACGACAGTTGTGAGGCTGCCATATTTATCTCGAGAACTGTTTCATTTGAATTTGGCTTTCTTTTTAGCATAATTTTGGACCAAACGATTTTTCCACTTTAAAATTTTGCATAAGACAGCGAACTCAGCGAAATTTATTAGCCGAGGTCACTTTACAACGGAAACGTAATAGTAGTATTTTACCATGTGCAATCAGAGTAAGAAAAAATAAATTCTATCACTTGAAATATGAAGTATACTATTTCATATTGTATTAAAATAAGTATCCCCTTTTTAAAATTATATCATAAAAGTTTTATTTTTAAAGATCATCAATATACATATATTCCCTAGGTAGCCAAAAATGTTTTTTTTTTACAAAATTCAAAGGTTTGTATGTGTGCAAAGAATAATTTTTTTCAAATATTTAAAAAATTTTTTATACTCCTGTTAAACAAAGAGATTGTTCTTTAATGGATTTTTAATTTGCTTTGTGAATTAATAAAATGTTAATTATGTAATGTTTGTCCCAAATGTAGCTTTAAAATTTAATAACATTTATGTGGTAATCAGGTTCAAACATTTAAACAAATACTAAAAATATTTAATTTTCTAATGAGAACAAAAGTTGAAAATTATCATATTTGTTAAGTTCTCATAGGCAAGAACATGATTAAGCAGTGAAATAAAATAATGATAACAACCTTATTTATGGTATTGTTTTCAAGCTATTTGATGAAATGTAAACGAAATTTTTGTGAAATTAAAATTTTGTTTTGTGAAGTAACTTAATTGTGCATAGGCGAAAAAAAGAGATTTTTCTTTCTTACATTTTTTTTTGAACAAACATCATTTATATATATATATATATATATATATATATATATATATATATATATATATATATATAATATTGGGTTAATTATAGATAAGCTAAAATTATTGTTTAAAAAAGAAATTTAAGCTAAGACGCATATTTAAAAATTAATTTTAAACGATTTTGCGATATTTTATTGAACTGGGTTTAAGTAATATAACTAATTTTTAATATATTTCACAAACAGTTGATCCACTTGGGAAAAAAGATAATTCTAAACATAACCAACATTCAAACATTAATTATTCCAAATAAAATAATTATTGTAATCTCATACATGTATTCTAATTACACCTATATACGTAATGTATACTAACTAATCCAATGTGCAGTTTGCAACACGATATGTGAATATATTTAATCTACGTATTATTCAAAACTTAATTCTAATTATGAAACTAATTACAATAATGCATTAAATCTGGATACATCCATCACTATAAATTTAAATGCATGTCTAATTGAAAATTATAATGACAATTTTATGTTAAACAATTCACCTATCTGATGAGGTAAAATATTAATGCTTTTAACGTAATGGGCCATAATATTAATTTTATTATTTTTTTCTATGAACAGGTGTTATATAAGATTTTTAATGAAAGGAAGTTATCATTACACATGATATAATAATAATAATAATAATAATAATAATAATAATAATAATAATATACTGCTGGCAATTATAAAATCGCAATGAACTGAAAAACACAGATAACAAAACTTTACTTATTGTACACATACAGCGTAAAAGAAAGAAAACATTTTTATAAGTTTTAAGGTAATTTGGGGATGCATACAGTTGCGAAATTAGTGCATACAGTTGCCATATCTGTTAGTCGAAACGGCCCCAACCTGATTTGGCATCGACTCGAGCTGGCTTGGAAGATAGATGCCGGTAAGTCAATCCATGGTGCTTCAAGTATATGTCACATTTCATCAACCGTAGTGTCTAGACAGCAATGGCGGTCTAGTCTCTCAGCAACCCATAAGCAGAGGCTTTCAATGGCGAGAGGTGTGGAGAACGTTCTAGCCAGGACAACAGTCAAACATCCTCTAAGTCGAGGTAGGTCTGGAGACGATGAGCAACATGCGATCTTGTGTTATCTTGCTGAAAAATGCCGTCTTCGAGGCCTCGAAGATACGGCACAGCCACCTGCCTTTAGATCTGAGAAATGTAATGCTGGTAGTACATAGTACACGCCATGATGCGAACAAAAGGTATTCGTATCGTGTACCTATGGCTGCCCACGCCATCCCACGAGGTATAAGGCTGTATGATGATACGTAATGCGAGCAAACCTCGTGGATTTTCCTCAGTACCCCCAGACACGGATATTCCCTTTATGATGCTGCACTCTGAACCAGGACTCTTCTGAAAAGAATCTCCAGTATCCAGCTTTGTTTTTGCACGCACCGCATCTCTATGTTACAGTGTCAAAGAAAGCTGCAATAATGGTCGCCGTGTAGACTGTCCATTCGGATACAGTTAAGTCTTGAAAACTGGACATTTGATAACCTACAACAGTTCGCAGAACTAGGCTACACTCTTGCAGATTGAAAAAACCCCACAACAGGAAGGACATTACGCATTTCTTAAAAAAAAAACCAAGTAGCCAGCTTTTGCACAAAGTCGGCTTCTTCATTTTCATCATACACAGATTTATGCTTACATAAAGTATTCTTCTGAGGTGTGTCTGACCAGGTAAATTATTGTATACTATGTATTCATTAATCTTTATTTTCATGTAGTAAATGCTCTATGTTTTCATAAGGTACGTACTTTTCCTTTGAGGATATTTAGGTAGTTTATTCTCTGTTGTATTCTCAAGAAAACAATACATATAAGTGTAGTACAACATTTTCTTCTTACAATATTGTTCTTTTTTAATCCAATTCTCGATAACTCGGTATTTTCACAAACTCGGCCACTCTTCGGTCCACATTAGGTCGAGTTTTCGAAACTCTATTGTACTTTTTATACTAGAAATAAGATCGCTTCCTGACTCAAGGTCTGTGATGCGACTGTACAATCCTGCAATTCTGACCTGACAACGTGCCTATCCTCAGGAGCATTAGTAGCGGGAGGCCACTGAGAACCTGCATGGCGTTCAGAATGACCCTCCTGAATTCACGTATTTAATAATCACAGAACAGTGTGTTGTTGGATTCTGATCATTGCGGATTGCAATATCACGAAAAGATAAAAAGACTTCTCAATAGGCCACGATCCTGCCTATCAACATCGGATTCTGACCCACGCTGGTTGTTTCTATACGACTCTAACACGATCTTTTCACAAACAATCAACATTCACATGCAATTTACGAATCAGAAACTCGTTTTGTAACTTTTCTTTCATACAGAGTTTGAGATTCCGTCTCTCCCTCCTGCGTCAAATTGGGGCTGCGGTAGCCCAGTGGTCAAGGTATCGAATCATGGCAGGCATGTCATGAGTTCGAGCCCAGTAGCACTAAAGACCCGCCGTGTAGGGCAGCGATGCACGTTAAATCTGTCGTGAGCTGAAACGTCCTTTCGTTGGTATGGTGTGAGAGTTAGAAGAGAGGGGTGCCACCTCAGGTGTCGTCCACGTCATTTGACCATGGCTCAGAATTACGTGGTCCGTCGCCAAAAGCTCTCGTGTAGCTGAACAGTGTAAACGTTAATATTCACTCAATCACCCTGCGTCAAATGGTGCTTAAATGCTAGTCCTTTGCACATCCCAGCATCCTCTACTTTACATGTGGATTTAACCCTTCATCTACCGCCTTATAATTTACTGCAGTTTTTTCATGCGATATTTATTTTTGAGTCACTACATTGAAAATTAAGGGATATACATGAAAAAATACTCAACTTTGGGAAATTTAACCCGTTAGAGCTAATTAATTAATCAAAGATAATCAACTGTAAAATTAATTATATACACTGTTCCAGTAGCACACACAGGAATTTTTCAAGGGGGTCAGGGTCAAAAGTATACCATTCTTGTATCATCTTCATTTTGATTTTGTCGATTTTTGGGAACAAAAAACAGTAAAAAACTAACTATTGAATAAATAATTAGCATTAATTTTATCATTAATAACAAATATTTAATTAAATTTTACGTACTGTATACTTAGAATTATAATCAATCGGAAAAAAAAATCAAGGGCTTTGGGGGGTCCAGCCTCTAGGCCCCCCCCTTGTGTGGGCTACGGCACTGTTCACTTAAAATAAATAATCAAATCGTTTTCTAAGGTCTTCATTTACATAAAAAAAATAAGACACATTTTGACGTTAATCATTTTTCGGAACAAAAATGACAATCTTCGCAATGCACTGAAAACGCGATTTCTACTACAGAAATATTCACCTTCCCCGCTAAAATACTCATTAGAGAACCCATACTGCCATATATCTTGGAAGAGTGGATTTTAAAGAATATTCCTGCTAAGTATCGTCAGAGTATTCATAAAAATGATTATTCTATGTAATTTTAAAGTGAGTGGTACTTATAAGTACCGTCGGTAGATAAAGGGTTAATGTTTTATCATCCCTCCTTCATAATGTAGCTATTTTAATATGGTGAACCGTATATGTACATATTAGTAAACTCTAGATGAGAGGCAATAATGATTTGGATAGTAAAGAATTAAAATGGTAATTTAAATTATGGAAGTAAAAAAGATGATTTTTGCAGTATCTACGAGGCGTGTCCGTAAAATAAGTTCCACGGGCTACCACTGGCGCTAGGATCGTTTGTATGTACGACCAGGCAACAGAGGCAGGTGGTTTGGTTCCCCCACTCAATCCTCACCAAGCTAGCGTCGCTGCGACGTTTATTCTTGGCTCAGCAGCCGTTAGCGATGGAGCTTCCAGCTGCGAGTTGCGGTCTGTTATTCGTTTTCTGGCCGCTAAGAAGAAATCGGCAAAGGAAATTCACGAAGAACTTTGTCAAGTGTATGGAGAAGAGTGTATGAGCTCTGGGATGGTGCGCAGATGGGTCAGGGACTTTAAAAATGGCCGAACAGACGTCCACGACGAAGCCCGTGCAGGGCGGCCATCGGCTTCCGACGAAACAATTGCCAAAGTCGAAGCGGCAATGCTTGAAGATCGACGGACTACAGTTCGGGAACTGTGCGAAAAGATTCCGGAGGTCAGCAAAACCACAATTGACAAGATTTTGACTGAACATTTAGGCTATTCAAAGGTCTGCGCAAGATGGGTACCAAAACTGCTCACTGCAGACCACAAGCGGCAGCGAGTTGAAGCGGCCCAAGAATTTCTCGCTTTTCACGGAACAACCGAAGAGGAATTTCTGGACTCTATTGTTACTGGTGACGAGACCTGGGTACACTACACCACACAGGAAACAAAGGAGCAATCGAAGCAGTGGAAACACCCTTCGTCGCCAAGAGCAAAAGTTCAAACAAATCCTGTCTGCCGGGAAAAGTCATGGCTAGCATTTTTGGGATCGAAAGGGCGTATTGTTGTGCGAGTTTATGCCTCGCGGGACAACAATCAATGCTGACCGGTACTGTGAGACCTTGAATAAGCTTAGACGTGAATTCAGAACAAGAGAAGAGGAATGCTGACAAAAGGAGTGCGTTTTCACCATGACAACGCCCGACCGCACACCGCCAATCGAACCACAGCCCTCGTCGAAAGATTTGGATGGAAATGGTGTCTCACCCACCCTACAGCCCAGACTTAGCACCAGTGACTTCCATCTCTTCCCCGAGTTGAAGAAAAACCTTGGCGGAACCCAATTCCAGACAGATGAAGAGGTGCAAAACGCGGTTGTTAATTTTCTACACGGACAGGCGGCAGAGTTCTATCACTCTGGTTTGAAAAAAAGTGGGTGCCTAGAATGCAGAAATGCATACAACGCAACGGCGATTATGTAGAAAAATAAAAGAAAGACTGAACTTTCCAAAAATGTACTATTATTTGCAATTAAACCAGTTTTTTGATGTGAAAAAATTCGTGGAACTTATTTTACGGACACGCCTCGTATAACCATAGCTGACTGAGGGCTGCTTTTTAAAGTGATGTTAAGTTTATTTTATGGCTGGCCAACCTTCATTCTCCGTTTTTTTCTTCTCAAAGTCTTCCATTGGTGGAGTGAAGAAATTTGGAGAGTGGGGTACCAGCTCAGGTGTCGTCCTCGTCACTTGATCGTGGCGGAAAAATGCGTGGTTCATAGCAAATAGCCCTATTTTACTTCAGAGTGTGACGTAAATTATAAAATGAAATTAAATAAAATCCATCAAAAATGCTTAAATTATTATTCGAATGAAAACGCAATAAACCATAATTTTTGCCAAATTCAGTGATCTAAATACACTTAAAAACTTACAAAATGGCCTCTAAGTAGAAAATAGCCACTTAGTTTACTTAAAAAATGAGATAAATTGATATTTAGTAAGACTAAAATATATCTAAATTTTAATAAGAATTTTCTTATTATTTTCTGTATAATTATAACAACATACTACTATTACATATATTTTGTGTTATATCTATGAGCTATAGTATCATCATTTGTGTTTTGACAAGTGAGTTTTTAAATGAAGAGAATTTTCCTTCACTTTAAACATTTATATATGATATACATTAATAATAAGACTCTATTTATCAAGAAAGAAGAATTTTTCTGTATAATTTATAGGATTTCTTTATAAAGATAACAATTTATAGAATTAATTGAGCATTTTTATTCTAAACAGAGAACTTAATGAAATTATTATAACTTTGATTTTTTCTGAAACTAGGAGGAATATGTTACGTTGATTGCATGTATATAGACAATCATTAATATATAAGAGGCTCGCGCCTCTTTCTCGAGCACCTAGACGCGTGGGGGACGGAAAGAAACACTTGACATGATCCAACTAATCTATTTAGTTCCGCACAAAGAACGTGGCCGCGGTAGCCGAGTGGTATAGGTATCGGATCGTGGCTTGCCTTGTCACGAGTTCGAGCCCAGTACCACCAAAGACCCGCCGTGTAGGGCAGCGATGTACGTTAAATCTGTGGAGAGCTGAAACGTCCTCCCGTTGGTGTGGTGTGGTAGTTAGGAGAGGAGGTGCTAGCTCAGGTGTCGTCCACGTCACTTGACCATGGTTCCAAATTACGTGGAACGTCGCCAAAAGCCCTCATGTAGCTGAACAGTGCGACGTTAATATTCAATCAATCCACACAAAGAACAGACACAATTTCAACTAATAATAGTAAGAGAATGTCTCAATGTTAATCGTGAAAGTGGAACAATGACAGTAAAATGTGAGCAATTAGGGGACTATCAAACTTGATTCGTATCTTAATTAGGGATCTAACCTATCATCCGATTTAATTTAATCTCAATTCAATCTTAGTGGACAATCGTGTCACTTTAAAGTTACCTCCTAATAAGAATCAAATCACTATAATTCTAATATTATACCTTCAGTAGCAATCTCATCTTCTCTCCTTCTCTCTCTCAAGCTAGAAAACCTTGCATATTTATAGTAAGTTAATTTACATATCACAATTCTCTTCTTCCGAAGGGTTGGTTGTGAATAACGCGAATTGATAGCCCAAAAATTTCCCAAGAGGATTAGTAGGAAAAACGCGTATAGATCCGTCACAAATCACATACTAATTGCCGTAAATTTAAGTTAAACTATAAATAAAAGTATAAGAGAGTATTGAGAGCACATATGTATTTTTATGGAGAGAGAGAGAGCTCCCATAATCTTTTGAACTGGTATTTACTGCACTCATATTTTCCAAAAAGTCCCTAATAATAATTTTTATATTATTTCTAGTTGAACAGTTTAAATACTTGAAATTTCATTTCAAAGGATATATGTGACCAAGTTGCTGAATAATGGTCGTGAATTGTTTCCGCTTTGTTTTTGTCGAGTTCTGGTGCCAATAAAGATTCACTAAGTAGGGGGGTTTATGTGAATTAAATACGGCATTGAATGGAATTTTGGGCAGAGTGGGATGCTACCTATACATATATAATTTGCAAACATATATTATGCTGAAATTTTCTTCATTTATATATTAACAATAGGCAACAAATACAGGACGAGCACAAAAGATGAACCCGATTTTAAAAAATCATATTTTCAAAACTGCTGCACATGTTACAATAAGTAATACATGAATGTACAGAGAAATATACCAAGTTTTTTTTTCAGTTACGAATAATTGATATGTGAGCCTTTTGTTACGCAACATACGCCCAATCTGTATCCAGTTTGTTCAATATATTTGGAAGCCTCACGCTATCAATGGCTCGTAATGCTGCCCAAATACTCTGTTATTTGTTGTGTCAATTGCAAATGATACGGTTTGAAAGTTTATTTTTTTCGTAAAACTTTCCATATAATTTTCTGGTACAAATTCACAGATGGCAACTCTCGTAGACTTCCGTGGACTTCGATCAAAACTCTGGCTCACCCTCTCCATTGATTCTTCCTAGACTCTTGGCCGGTCGCTGCTTTTCTTTTTACACACACAACCTGTTTTTTTTATATTGATGCAGAATGCTGTTGTTGGCTGGTGTCTCTTTTCCGTAGCAATTTATAAATGCACGTTGCACTGATATAACCGAAAAACCTTGTGCATAGTCTAATACGTAAAAATTTTTCACTAGTATTGTTGCCATGCTTGAATTTTTAATCATAGCGACCTTGAATGTGTTGGCACCTGTTGATCATTGGTGCGAAAAAAAAACTTGGTATGTTTCTCTTTACATTCATGTATCACTTATTGTAATATATGAGGTTGTTTCGATAATGTGATTTTTTGAAGTCGGGTCCATCTTTTGTGCTCACCCTGTATATCTCGCATTTTTAGTTACCTACAGTTCACAAATGTATTAATATTAAATCAAATGGAATTCGGATTTTTGATTGATTGATTGAATATTAACGTCGCACTGTTCAGCTACACGAGGGCTTTTGGCGACGGACCACGTAATTTTGAACCATGGTCAAGTGACGTGGACGACACCTGAGCTGGCACCACCCTCTCCTAACTACCACACCACACCAACGGGAGGACGTTTCAGCTCTCGACAGATTTAACGTGCATCGCTGCCCTACACGGCGGGTCTTTAATGGTACTGGGCTCGAACTCATGACATACCTGCCATGGTCCGATTCCCTAACCACTGGGATACCACAGCCCTTCGGATTTTTGAAGTTCCTTTCTTAATATAGAGGGACTGATGTTCGTTAAATCTGTTGTGGTTCAAACTACCTTTGGTTTGGTGTGGAGTGAGTGAGTGAATATTAACGTTGCACTGTTCAGCTACACGAAGGCTTTTGGCGACGGACCTCGTAATTTTGAACCATGGTCAAGTGACGAGAACGACACCTGCGCTGGCACCTCCTCTCCTAACTACACCACTCCACCAACGGGAGGATGTTAGAGCTCTCGACAGATTTAACGTACATCGTTCCCCTACGCGGCGGGTCTTTAGGGGTATTGGGCTCGAACTCATGGCATGCCTACCAGGATCCGATTCCTTGACCACTGGGTACCGCAGCCTCTGGTTTGGTGTGGATGTTTGGAGAGAAGGGAGGCTCAGGTGTCGTCCTCGCCACTGGTCGTGATTCAAAAGCATGAGGTCCTTCTCCAATAGCCCCCTGTTGCTTCACATGGTGACGTAAATTAAAATCGAATAAAATCCTATCAAATATTCCTAAATACATTAATACTACTTCTGATTACATATGTATGTATACATGGCACATTATTTTTTTATTCGCAATAATATTACTATTGAAATATATATATTTTGTTTATATTTTAAAACAAGAAAGCATTTTCACTGTTTGATACTACTTGTATTTTGTACTCTCTGAATCTCACATCTCAGAACCCAAATTTTTTTTTCTTTACGAGTGATAGTTTTTGTGAAAAAAAATCTTCTCTTTTATGTACAATACTTTTTTTCTACATTATCACCTATTTGTCTTAAATTAACTGAATAGTTCACCTATTTTGCTGAATTTGTCTAAGAATTTTGAGGCTCAATTTTTATCCGAGCGTTATGTCACGTAGCTATTAATACGTGAACTTCTGATATCCCGCACACTGCTCTTAATAACGCTTCAATATGCACTCACGATTTCTGGTTAGTGTTCGAATATTTCTTAAGTAAGCAGAGAACTCATCGTTTATGCATTACATTGGATCGTTAAAAACATCGCCATTCAACATCTCCCTTGCATCCTGGAAGGGGCATCTTAGATGTAACCATTAAAAAGACATTTAGTTATATACTTCTAGGAGGTTATCCAGATGGTATACTTCGATGGATCGCTATTGGAATAACTCGTCCGTCGTCTTTCAAGAATTTGGCGAATCAAATCAATAGCGGTCACGAATTCTGCAAAGTCAACATTTTATGGAACATTTATGGGCATGACAACATTTATGACAGCATTTTATGGGAAGTATCAAGCACGAACTTTCGAATCGAGTTTAATGCGTCGTTACAAGAATTCATGTTATAAGGACGAGGCATTTTTGTGTTATCTGGACATGGGAATGTCTTTACTGTTGGTTTCAGACACAAGGGCATGAGATTTTAGACTTTAAATATTCTTGACGTCAAAACACGTCTCTCGGAAGAAAAGTTCTATGCAATTTAGTTTTAACTCTTTGTGAGGGAAGTTGTAGGAAAACTTGTGATGGTCGTATGAAATATTTTCGGAAAGGCATTTTCTTGTTTATAGATTTCATAAATCACATTAGATGCAGTTTTATTTCGATAAAAACACAAAAGGTTGAAGTTACAATATCTGTCAGAAGTTCATCTAGTATTGTATACCCGAGCATTTTGCTTGTTTTATGTTTATCATAAAATGCTATAAAAAGGACGAATTGATATACTATCGATTATATAGTCTACATATACACATAGAATCATATAAAAATAGTACGCATATTAAAAGCATTATTTTTAAGGACGCAATATAGTGAGAAATCTAAATTCCCCACATACATAGGATTTCTTAAGAAATATGATCATGTAATATATATTTTTATTTCTATAAATAGAAAATTGACTCACACTCATCACGAAATCTTTGGAACTATTAGACCTACAGACTAGAAATTTGGTAGAAAATTTTCTTTTGTTGAGTAGAGATTTGATAAGAATGACTTTTGCGGAAATTAAACCTTAAAAAGGGTTGCGAGGGGTTAAGGGGGGGACTATAGATGCAACTTCCTATTTTTGAACTAATAGGTCCATAGAACTGAAACTAAGTAAGCACGTTTCTCTTGTTGATTAGAGATCCGTTTTGTTGAAATCGACTCCCAATATGCTACCCTCCCTCCGTTTTTGAATTATCCATCTTTATTTTGTTCAGTAAAGATCCGCTAAAAATGGATCGACTCTGAGGGAGAAGGTTACTGAGAAGTAAAAGATAATTATACTTCCGTTTTAGAAATCCAAGTTCTATTTAAACCAAGAGGAAAGGGCTATATATATATATATATATATATATTGAATACAATATAGGAAGCTTAATGCTTGTATTTAGATATCAATAACTTAACTCAGTGGCACTACAGCCCATGAGGGCCAAGGCCTACTGTGCCCAACTCAGTATAGGGCCCTGAGGTGCATGAGCAGATGTTCCGGTCAGGTGGTCAGTCTGACGCGAAATCCCCAGTCTTAAGTTAGCAAGCAAGCTTGTTACTCATTTATCGACCCACTGAAGGAATGAAGGCCGAGTCAACCTTGAAAAGCTCGGGGTTTGAACCTCGGATCTGTGACATGTAAGCGCGATGCAATAACCACTCAACCACTTTAGATATCAATAACTTATAAACATTTTTTTGACATTCAACATCAGGGAATACCCATTCATTGCGGGTGGGTAACGGCTGCAATTTTTATAAGGTTTTATTAAACGAATTTCGTCTGTATCAGGAGCTAAGAAGAATTTCATTGCTTTGGTATTGGGGTATATGAAATTAGATATATAATTCACACAGGGAATCAGTTATTGAAAAAATAGATGTTTAAACTAATATATTAGTTTGTATGATTGATAGTTTTTTTTCCTTGCTTCATTCTTAATTCAATAAAATTTCTTACCTTAAAAGGGAGTAGTTTGGAAAACAGTTGAGTAAATAATAAAAATAATAATAATTCTTTTTATTAATACAATGTTTTAAAATATTTTTCAAAGTAAATACGGTTTCTAGTTTTTTTTGTACGCGAAGCAAAATTGTCAAATGACTTTGCGGAATTTATAATTTCATCATTACTTTTTGCTCAGGAAAACAGATGTATGACTTTATTTTTTTTAATTTATAAAGGAATGGAAATGTAATATAGTAACGTAACCTCTCCCTCGTATTATATTTGGTAAATTATTTTTTGATAATTAACTTTGCGGGGTTTTTTTTTTTGCTAAATAAATATTTTTTAGATTTTTTATGTTTCTTTTCATTAGATGTGTGTTGAAACTTTAACTGCAATGATGCTGCTGCCTCTTGTTTTTTGTCTACTTATGAATCTGAGTCTAGTGTAGTAATGTGTCATGTCCTTGTGATGCCGTAATGAAAGTTATTCGTTTGAGAACTGTTTTTGTCAATGATTCATTGTTCGACTCATTCTGACAGGTAAGAGCTTTTATTTTGTCCATTAGAATTATTGAGAATGAACATTTGAAACTCAGAAATATTTGAGAATTGAATAGTAAGTTCGCTTTATGTGTAAAACTTCTGCATTAAAACTCTTATTACACTTCTGAGTAACAATGAGGACTCTCTCTTGAATCAAATTACTTTTTTTTATCCCACACAACGCCTACAAATGATTACTACCTAATCGATATTGAGGGAAAAAGTATATTTTAAAAGCTAATTTGTAAAAAGCAAACCACTTTAAATAATCTGGAACGTTTAAATTTCTTTTAACTACAGATTGTTCTGTGATTCTTATTTATCACTTAGAATATTGTGATTATTTTTAAAGACGTATATGATAATGTGCGTCCTTAATTTAATTTATACTTTCAAAGTTCTCAGGAAACTGAGCATGGTTTATAAAGAACTATGAAATTCAAAAAGTTTTCCACTAAATATAACTTTCATTTCATGTAGGTTTACAGAAGACGAAGGAAGAACTAAAAAGAATGTTTTTATTTAGTATAAAATGTATACACATGAAATATTATATCAATTGAAACTAAATTAATCGTGTTGCTAGATATTATATCAAGTCTAAATCGCGGCACACTAAGTTAAATCTGCTTAATAGCTACAAATGTTTTTGGTGGCTTATCCTTTTAAGAAGTAATATGTAATGTTCTCTATTGAGTTAATGAATAGTTTTATATATTTAGACTTCAATTCACTACAGTCTTTGCATATTATAATAAAGAACTTTAGGAATTGAATGTAGGCTCCTTGGAGGATGTAGAATTGAATGGAATTACATTTTCAAAATGTGGAAAATAAATATAAGAAGTACTTGTATCACTTTTTTTCCCCGGATGAATTTTTTCATGTATTGTGGATTTTGTGCGTTCTGTGTTTTCATCGCACTCTGACTTTTCCCCCCATTTTACCGTCCGAGTTTTGAATCACACTACAGACAATCTGATTATTGTGACATCCATTTCTGAATATTATTGAAATTTATTATTTCTATTTTCAGAATAATTTGCAGTCATCATCACAACTACTATGTTCTAAACAGTAATATTAAGAAAAATCATAGAACAGTAGAATAATATAATAATTATTAAAAGTGAACTTAGATTTTTCAGTAAGTTTAAAAAAAGTTCTAAAAGTTAATGGACAATCGTTAAGATAGAATATTGCTAAAATGAGTCCAGACATCAAAGAAAAATTCTCAGATATTGATGAAATAGTAAAGCCCAAAATGTTTTATGTTACTTTCCACATCATTAGAGGAAAACCCCCAAACAAATCGAATAAATATATTTGCTCCGAAATGGAAACGATGAGCTTTTTGTGGGGAAATACAATACGTAATTATTACAATTTGCAATGTGACATACCCTTTGAAAATTATCAATAATTAGTGCATTAGGAATTATTTTTAAATTATATATATATATATATATATATATATATATATATATATATATATATATATATATAGTATGTGTGTGTGTGAATAACCTGGTTTGAAGCTGGGTTTATATTTTGTAAAAACGCGAACACACACAGAAGACTCAAAAAAATTATTCTTTCGAAAAGACGGATATCTTTCAGGAAAATTATTTTTCTTGAGACAAATTAATTTGTATGAATTAATTTTTGTTATGCATAAAACATAATGAACATAATTAATTAAATGAAAATAGATTAAAAGGCTCCACTATTTTCTAATGATAATTACTTAAGTTATTTTAAATCACACGCACACTTTTCTGATATAAAAGACAACAAGAACATTGGTTGCTAGCGACTACCTGTTCAATATATATATTCCGGAAAATATACACCAAAGACAGCGTTGCATATTGTATGGATTCATTTGTTTCCGGTATCTGTTTTTTGGTTGGACCATGACTGGTGGTTAAGAGTTTCCCCGAGTAACAAACGATGGGATGTCTAAACAAGAAAATTCTGGGACGATGATGACAGTCTAGAAGCGAATAGAAACATATATTACCTCGATTATTTATTTCGGGGCTCACGAATCGGACATTGCATGTGAGCAGACAATCAGACCAGTGATTTTACTTACATTTTCCTACTGCAGTTACATGTATTAAAGTGAATAAGCATTGCATAGAGGTGTATTTTGATGAAACAATTTCATATTTAATTCTTAAAATGATGACGATTGTTAGGAATATATGCTGCAATGTATAAATTAATCATTATAGAGAGTGTATTCTTATATTACATGTATATAAGGGGAGATCGAAAAAAACTTAAACCCAACCTATGCAGAAAAGATGTTCTCAGGTATATAGATGAAGGCAAAAGTAAAGTAAAAATTTTTTTCTGTTAAGTACTGCCACAAAGAGAATGGAATTTAGGTATTTTGTTTTTTTTTTTTTTGTAGCAAAAGAATCAAAGGAAGTTTTGTTAAGGTGTCGGACTACGTTCAGAACCGTGATTTTGCAAAAGCGTATAATTGGATAATATTTATGATATTTAGTGTCACTTAGATTAGAAAATGTATATAAAATTGCTTTAAGAATAGTATTAAAATAAAAAATTATTTAAGTACAATATTTTGACAAAAAATGATCATAGAATGACCCATTTTCACATAATATTCTCCTTTTGTGAAAATGCTTCTATATCATAATAATATTTTGCCTGTATATAACTCAGACCTCTGTACAGAGGATCAACTAGAATTTTTGAAATATATAACTTTAGAAGGGGGTCTATCCATGTTTTACGACAACAGAGGGGAGAAATTTTAAGAAAAAAACGCCGATAATTATTTCAATGATTGTAACTCTGAAAATAATGTTAATTTTTTAAAAATCATAGTTGAGCCTCTGTACAGATGTCTGAGCTATATACAGGCAAAATATTATTATAATAGAAGCATTTTTCACAAAAAAAACATTTTGAAAAAGGTTAATCTAAGTTAATTTTTGCAAAATATTGTATTTAAATAATTTTTTTATCAAAATGTCCTTAAAACAATTTTATACATGTATTCTAATCTAAGTGACACTAAATATAATGAAAATTATCCCTTTATGCATTTTTTAAAATCACGGTTCCGAAAATAGTCAGATACCTTTAAGAAAAAAGAGGCAATTTAGTACATTTTACCGTTTATTGCTATGATACTTACTAAATAGTTACAAGAAAAAACACACATCGGGTACATTTAACATCTGCTTTATAATTGAATTGAAAAAAAAACCTACTGTCGAGAAATTACAGTGCACGATAAAGCGGAAGGCAAAAAACTTGGATCGGACTGATTCGACGGTGAGGGAGATCTGGGGTAACAAAATGTTGCAATGCTGTACTATTCATTACTTAGTACTCTCTTTCAATTATCATCTCTTTGGATTGTTTATATTGAAGAAAAATAATTTTTATTTTGAGTCTAAAGTCATCTAATCAAAATTAAGTATTTTTCCATTTTTTGAACATTCAACCCCTTTGTTGCAAAATTAAATTTTGAAGTTATTTTTTCAATTCTTACTATTAGTTCACTCTCTCCCTATATATATATATATATATATATATATATATATATATATATATATATATCTTGTTCAAAAGACTTTTTATTCATTCATCCATTCAAGATCAAATACATTTTTTAAACTTATAGTGGATGGCACTTGATTTTAATACAGTTTTTTCAAATATTAATTAATTAAGTTAAAAAATGAATAAATAGTAACAAAAATAATAGTCCAACAGAATATATTGAAAGGAAAATCGTTCGTTGTGTCCCTGTAGCGCAATGGATAGCGTGATGGACTTCTAATCCAAAGGTCGTAAGTTTGAATCCCACCTGGATGGCCTAATTATTGCAAAAGGGATTTTTTTTTACTATACTATTTTATTAGAATAATTAAATTTAATTAATGAATAAATAATAACAAACAAAAAATAGTCGAACACCATATACAGAAAGGAAAATGGAAAATAGCAAGGCATATTGCTTTCTATTTTGTCACTTAATATTGTGATTCTGTCATATGCATATACATATTTATATTAATTGTAACTATTTATAATAAAAGGTAACTAAATAAAATTTATCTTTGTTGACCTATGTAGGAATTGATTAAAATTTTTTTTATATTACTTGTTTTAAATTTCTTTTCTCCTTATCTCCATGCTATAGAACACCTTTTCCTCATAGGTAGGCTTCGATTAATAATAATTTTTTCCCTTCCATGTAGCCGCAGTCCACTCTAAGGTACATGTTTCAAGATTTAGTTAATACAGTCGGACCTCGATTTAACGAATTTTTTTCTTTCTCCCAATTAAAAGGATATGGCCCCCATTTAACGATTAGGAAACTCCGAATTTACAAATTATTTCAACAGCTGAAATTTTTTTTTTATTAGTTTGGAATAAAAAAAAATTTAAATTTCTTTTCAAATAACATTCTTTTTATCCGGAACAGAAAAAGTCTTTTCTTGTAAGTATCAAAGTTCGACAGCGAAGGGTGCAGCCCCTTTTAGACTTTTTACTGAGTGTAATCTACCTTGTGAGTTTTGAATAGGATAAGAAATTCTTTTATTTCATTCCACTCCACAAGAGATTTCACCATTTGTTTTCTTTCTTAAAAAGAAGTGAGGTTTTATTATACGTACGACTTTGCAGGAAATTTTGTTTTTGAAACTTTGCGAAGTACGGTAGATTGTCAGAAACGAATGCGAAACGATTTTTATGCAGAAATTGATAATGATAATCCTATCGAAGCTGTTACATTTTCTAATGCTTTACAATGTTTGAAAACAGTGGAAACATGCCTCATGCAGCAGGGTGTAAAGGACGTTATATTTACTTCTCTGCATAAAGTCGAAAAAGAACTCTTTCGAGTAAGAAATCAAAAAACATTACGCAGCACTTATTTTTATAAGTCAATATTTTAAAATTACCAATTAACTAATTCGTAATAATAGTATTTTTAGCTGCAGAACAAAAATGGTGGGATTTCTAACTATGGTTATTTTTTGTGTAGTTGCTTATTACAGAATTTCCAAAAGGTGAGTGCAAAAAATGTATATTTTTTTGGACCCCGATATTACGAATAACCCCGAATTACCGAATAAAATGCTAGGCCCCGATGAATTCGTTAAATCGGGGTCACACTGCATTATAATTCAAAAATTCAAAGAAATGAAAAGCTTAATAGTTGATTTTTTTCTTTACTTGTGCGTATTGTTTACTTGTCTGACATTTTAAGGGAAGCCATAAGGTAAGAAAAATTATTTATTTTTTTTTTTGGGAATTGATTATAGAGCTTAATTTTTTACTGTTTGAAAATCAAAAGAAAATAATTATAGTTTTCCGCTTTGCGTTCTTTTTCAAAGTAACTGTGTCATTGTTTTCCACTTTTTCACATATTTTCTTGGTTTTAATTAAATGTTTTATTCCCTTTGACGCGTTTCTCTTAAAAAGTATAAATGAGACTAGGATTATTTTCCTAGGGATAATGATAATTACTGTCCTAGAGTAAATCTTTCTGTTAATACTACGGAACCAAGTTAAATGTTTACAACTGTTTAATTTTGTTATTTTAGTAACTGCAGGAGGTTCGCTTTTATTTTACTATGCCATTTAGTACGATTTTTATTCTGGTTTATCGATCTTCTTCTAGCGAGTTCATATACTTTTCCTTTAATTGACTTATGCAAATAGATTAAGAATGCAAACGAGTTACTTCTTCTAGCCTTTGTGTACCGGGTGTCCCATAAATAGCACCCAAACTCTTCACAGCCAGATTCCTCGTTATGAGGTGGCCGCGGTAGCCAAGTGGTATCGGTATCGGACGTGGCTTGCCTTGTCACGAGTTCGAGTCCAGTACCTTTAAAGACCCGCCGTGTAGGGCAGCGATGCACGTTAAATATGTCGAGAGCTGAAACGTCCTCCCGTTGGTGTGGTGTGGTAGTTAGGAGAAGAGGTGCCAGCTCAGGTGTCGTCCACGTCACTTGACCATGGCTCAAAATTACGTGGTCCGTCGCCAAAAGCCCTCGTGTAGCTGAACAGCGTGACGTTAATATTCAATCAATCAATCCTCGTTATGAGTACATACAAAATGTCCAAAGAACTGTACCTGTACGATCCATAGCTTACGAGAAAAAAGTTATATCAGTGCTTCTCAAAGTTTGAATGTTTCCGGCCCAATATTCAATCATCATTTTCATCGCCCCCTTCCATACAATAACAATGCATTTAATTCAATAGTACTATACTTTGACGCTAAAGCTATAATACGACTTTAATCTTTTAAGTGGCACCAGCGAATATAAACGTCTCGCTAAGCCAAAGTGTTAATTGCCCGGACGTATATATACGCTTTTCCGAAGTACGATCTTTTCTGTGTGCACTGCTATCCAGAAAAATATTCCATACACTTTTGAATGCAAAAAAGGACTTCTGTGGGGGATTGACTGGAGCAACTAGTAAGTCCGTTTGTGTAGTCACTACGTCTCGATACTCCAGTTCCTTAAAAATACCTCATACAGAAAAAATCCAACGGTATGAGATCTGACAATCGTGTCAGCCATAGAACCGGACTTCCCACATCCAACCCAATGACCGGGATATGCCATATCCAGTCAATCCCCCACAGAAGCCTAAAAATACGCCCGAGCCCTATCATGAACCATCCTGCATCATCATTCATTTCTCATCCTGCATTATCATTTACCGCAGCGTGTCTCAAATTGTGGGGCGCGCCCCCTGGGAGGGCGTGATACCTCTTCAAGGGGAGCGCGAGCATATTGAAAAGTCGAAAAAAGGAGATTATTTCAAAAAATTTTTAATTTACTGAAAGTGAACAAACAAAATACATTCTTAAATAATAAAAAAAAAATATAACTTATTATATTATTATATATTTATATTATATTAATATAAATATATAATATAACATTAATATAACTTATAAATGGGGCGCGCCCCATCAGTACTATACAATGTATTTTATGATTAATTTAATAATACTAAGTTAAGAACAACATTAATAATTACCAATGACCCCATGGGCTTGTCGAATATAAAATTATATACAAAAATTAACCCTTTCTTGTCTTGATAATTTGTACCACTTATCTTGATAATTAATCCTTTAACTGCCGATTAAAAGTTACGCAATTCACTCCCCAATGCCACCGAGAAAGGAATAAATAAGCAAATCCTCTGAAATAAGTACGTCTTCCGCAGACACTCTCAATGTCCTTTTTTTGCATTCAAAAGTGTATGGAATATTTTTCTGGATAGCAGTGCACACAGAAAAGATCGTACTTCGGAAAGGCGTATATATACGTCCGGGCAATTAACACTTTGGCTTAGCGAGACGTTTATATTCGCTGGTGCCACTTAAAAGATTAAAGTCGTATTATAGCTTTAGCGTCAAAGTATAGTACTATTGAATTAAATGCATTGTTATTGTATGGAGGGGGGGCGATGAAAATGATGATTGAATATTGGGCCGGAAACATTCAAACTTTGAGAAGCACTGATATAACTTTTTTCTCGTAAGCTATGGATCGTACAGGTACAGTTCTTTGGACATTTTGTATGTACTCATAACGAGGATTGATTGATTGAATATTAACGTCACGCTGTTCAGCTACACGAGGGCTTTTGGCGACGGACCACGTAATTTTGAGCCATGGTCAAGTGACGTGGACGACACCTGAGCTGGCACCTCTTCTCCTAACTACCACACCACACCAACGGGAGGACGTTTCAGCTCTCGACATATTTAACGTGCATCGCTGCCCTACACGGCGGGTCTTTAAAGGTACTGGACTCGAACTCGTGACAAGGCAAGCCACGATCCGATACCGATACCACTTGGCTACCGCGGCCACCTCATAACGAGGAATCTGGCTGTGAAGAGTTTGGGTGCTATTTATGGGACACCCGGTACACAAAGGCTAGAAGAAGTAACTCGTTTGCATTCTTAATCTATTTGCATAAGTCAATTAAAGGAAAAGTATATGAACTCGCTAGAAGAAGATCGATAAACCAGAATAAAAATCGTACTAAATGGCATAGTAAAATAAAAGCGAACCTCCTGCAGTTACTAAAATAACAAAATTAAACAGTTGTAAACATTTAACTTGGTTCCGTAGTATTAACAGAAAGATTTACTCTAGGACAGTAATTATCATTATCCCTAGGAAAATAATCCTAGTCTCATTTATACTTTTAAGAGAAACGCGTCAAAGGGAATAAAACATTTAATTAAAACCAAGAAAATATGTGAAAAAGTGGGAAACAATGACACAGTTACTTTGAAAAGAACGCAAAGCGGAAAACTATAATTATTTTCTCTTTTGATTTTCAAACAGTAAAAAATTAAGCTCTATAATCAATTCCCAAAAAAATAAATAATTTTTCTTACCTTATGGCTTCCCTTAAAATGTCAGACAAGTAAACAATACGCACAAGTAAAGAAAAAATCAACTATTAAGCTTTCATTTCTTTGAATTTTTGAATTATAATGCAGTGTGACCCCGATTTAACGAATTCATCGGGGCCTAGCATTTTATTCGGTAATTCGGGGTTATTCGTAATATCGGGGTCCAAAAAATATACATTTTTTGCACTCACCTTTGGAAATTCTGTAATAAGCAACTACACAAAAAATAACCATAGTTAGAAATCCCACCATTTTTGTTCTGCAGCTAAAAATACTATTATTACGAATTAGTTAATTGGTAATTTTAAAATATTGACTTATAAAAATAAGTGCTGCGTAATGTTTTTGATTTCTTACTCGAAAGAGTTCTTTTTCGACTTTATGCAGAGAAGTAAATATAACGTCCTTTACACCCTGCTGCATGAGGCATGTTTCCACTGTTTTCAAACATTGTAAAGCATTAGAAAATGTAACAGCTTCGATAGGATTATCATTATCAATTTCTGCATAAAAATCGTTTCGCATTCGTTTCTGACAATCTACCGTACTTCGCAAAGTTTCAAAAACAAAATTTCCTGCAAAGTCGTACGTATAATAAAAACCTCACTTCTTTTAAGAAAGAAAACAAATGGTGAAATCTCTTGTGGAGAGGAATGAAATAAAAGAATTTCTTATCCTATTCAAAACTCACAAGGTAGATTACACTCAGTAAAGTCTAAAAAGGGGCTGCACCCTTCGCTGTCGAACTTTGATACTTACAAGAAAAGACTTTTTCTGTTCCGGACAAAAAAGAATGTTATTTGAAAAGAAATTTAAATTTTTTTTTTTCCAAACTAATAAAAAAAATTTCAGCTGTTGAAATAATTTGTAAATTCGAGTTTCCTAATCGTTAAATGGGGGCATATCCTTTTAATTGGGAGAAAGAAAAATTCGTTAAATCGAGGTCCGACTGTATTAACTAAATCTTGAAACATGTACCTTAGAGTGGACTGCGGCTACATGGAAGGGAAAAATTATTATTAATCGAAGCCTACCTATGAGGAAAAGGTGTTCTATAGCATGGAGATAAGGAGAAAAGAAATTTAAAACAAGTAATATAAAAAATTTTAATCAATTCCTACATAGGTCAACAAAGATAAATTTTATTTAGTTACCTTTTATTATAAATAGTTACAATTAATATAAATATGTATATGCATATGACAGAATCACAATATTAAGTGACAAAATAGAAAGCAATATGCCTTGCTATTTTCCATTTTCCTTTCTGTATATGGTGTTCGACTATTTTTTGTTTGTTATTATTTATTCATTAATTAAATTTAATTATTCTAATAAAATAGTATAGTAAAAAATCCCTTTTGCAATAATTAGGCCATCCAGGTGGAATTCAAACTTACGACCTTTGGATTAGAAGTCCATCACGCTATCCATTGCGCTACAGGGACACAACGAACGATTTTCCTTTCAATATATTCTGTTGGACTATTATTTTTGTTACTATTTATTCATTTTTTAACTTAATTAATTAATATTTGAAAAAACTGTATTAAAATCAAGTGCCATCCACTATAAGTTTAAAAAATGTATTTGATCTTGAATGGATGAATGAATAAAAAGTCTTTTGAACAAGATATAATATATATATATATATATATATATATATATAGGGAGAGAGTGAACTAATAGTAAGAATTGAAAAAAAATAACTTCAAAATTTAATTTTGCAACAAAGGGGTTGAATGTTCAAAAAAATGGAAAAATACTTAATTTTGATTAGATGACTTTAGACTCAAAATAAAATTATTTTTCTTCAATATAAACAATCCAAAGAGATGATAATTGAAAGAGAGTACTAAGTAATGAATAGTACAGCATTGCAACATTTTGTTACCCCAGATCTCTCCCCTCACCGTCGAATCAGTCCGATCCAAGTTTTTTGCCTTCCGCTTTATCGTGCACTGTAATTTCTCGACAGTAGGTTTTTTTTTCAATTCAATTATAAAGCAGATGTTAAATGTACCCGATGTGTGTTTTTCTTGTAACTATTTAGTAAGTATCATAGCAATAAACGGTAAAATGTACTAAATTGCCTCTTTTTCTTAAAGGTATCTGACTATTTTCGGAACCGTGATTTTAAAAAAATGCATAAAGGGATAATTTTCATTATATTTAGTGTCACTTAGATTAGAATACATGTATAAAATTGTTTTAAGGACATTTTGATAAAAAAAATTATTTAAATACAATATTTTGCAAAAAATTAACTTAGATTAACCTTTTTTCAAAATGTTCTTCTTTTGTGAAAAATGCTTCTATTATAATAATTTTTCCCTGTATATAGCTCAGACATCTGTACAGAGGCTCAACTATGATTTTTAAAAAATTAACATTATTTTCAGAGTTACAATCATTGAAATAATTATCGGCGTTTTTTTCTTAAAATTTCTCCCCTCTGTTGTCGTAAAACATGGATAGACCCCCTTCTAAAGTTATATATTTCAAAAATTCTAGTTGATCCTCTGTACAGAGGTCTGAGTTATATACAGGCAAAATATTATTATGATATAGAAGCATTTTCACAAAAGGAGAATATTATGTGAAAATGGGTCATTCTATGATCATTTTTGTCAAAATATTGTACTTAAATAATTTTTTTTTTAATACTATTCTTAAAGCAATTTTATATACATTTTCTAATCTAAGTGACACTAAATATCATAAATATTATCCAATTATACGCTTTTGCAAAATCACGGTTCTGAACGTAGTCCGACACCTTAACAAAACTTCCTTTGATTCTTTTGCTACAAAAAAAAAACAAAATACCTAAAATTCCATTCTCTTTGTGGCAGTACTTAACAGAAAAATTTTTACTTTACTTTTGCCTTCATCTATATACCTGAGAACATCTTTTCTGCATAGGTTGGGTTTAAGTTTTTTTTCGATCTCCCCTTATATACATGTAATATAAGAATACACTCTCTATAATGATTAATTTATACATTGCAGCATATATTCCTAACAATCGTCATCATTTTAAGAATTAAATATGAAATTGTTTCATCAAAATACACCTCTATGCAATGCTTATTCACTTTAATACATGTAACTGCAGTAGGAAAATGTAAGTAAAATCACTGGTCTGATTGTCTGCTCACATGCAATGTCCGATTCGTGAGCCCCCGAAATAAATAATCGAGGTAATATATGTTTCTATTCGCTTCTAGACTGTCATCATCGTCCCAGAATTTTCTTGTTTAGACATCCCATCGTTTGTTACTCGGGGAAACTCTTAACCACCAGTCATGGTCCAACCAAAAACAGATACCGGAAACAAATGAATCCATACAATATGCAACGCTGTCTTTGGTGTATATTTTCCGGAATATATATATTGAACAGGTAGTCGCTAGCAACCAATGTTCTTGTTGTCTTTTTATATCAGAAAAGTGTGCGTGTGATTTAAAAATAACTTAAGTAATTATCATTAGAAAATAGTGGAGCCTTTTAATCTATTTTCATTTAATTAATTATGTTCATTATGTTTTATGCATAACAAAAAATTAATTCATACAAATTAATTTGTCTCAAGAAAAATAATTTTCCTGAAAGATATCCGTCTTTTCGAAAGAATAATTTTTTGAGTCTTCTGTGTGTGTTCGCGTTTTTACAAAATATAAACCCAGCTTCAAACCAGGTTATTCACACACACACATACTATATATATATATATATATATATATATATATATATATATATATATATATATATATATATAAAAAAAATAATTCCTAATGCACTAATTATTGATAATTTTCAAAGGGTATGTCACATTGCAAATTGTAATAATTACGTATTGTATTTCCCCACAAAAAGCTCATCGTTTCCATTTCGGAGCAAATATATTTATTCGATTTGTTTGGGGGTTTTCCTCTAATGATGTGGAAAGTAACATAAAACATTTTGGGCTTTACTATTTCATCAATATCTGAGAATTTTCTTTGATGTCTGGACTCATTTTAGCAATATTCTATCTTAACGATTGTCCATTAACTTTTAGAACTTTTTTTTTTAAACTTACTGAAAAATCTAAGTTCACTTTTAATAATTATTATATTATTCTACTGTTCTATGATTTTTCTTAATATTACTGTTTAGAACATAGTAGTTGTGATGATGACTGCAAATTATTCTGAAAATAGAAATAATAAATTTCAATAATATTCAGAAATGGATGTCACAATAATCAGATTGTCTGTAGTGTGATTCAAAACTCGGACGGTAAAATGGGGGAAAGTCAGAGTGCGATGAAAACACAGAACGCACAAAATCCACAATACATGAAAAAATTCATCCGGGGAAAAAAAAGTGATACAAGTACTTCTTATATTTATTTTCCACATTTTGAAAATGTAATTCCATTCAATTCTACATCCTCCAAGGAGCCTACATTCAATTCCTAAAGTTCTTTATTATAATATGCAAAGACTGTAGTGAATTGAAGTCTAAATATATAAAACTATTCATTAACTCAATAGAGAACATTACATATTACTTCTTAAAAAGGATAAGCCACCAAAAACATTTGTAGCTATTAAGCAGATTTAACTTAGTGTGCCGCGATTTAGACTTGATATAATATCTAGCAACACGATTAATTTAGTTTCAATTGATATAATATTTCATGTGTATACATTTTATACTAAATAAAAACATTCTTTTAGTTCTTCCTTCGTCTTCTGTAAACCTACATGAAATGAAAGTTATATTTAGTGGAAAACTTTTTGAATTTCATAGTTCTTTATAAACCATGCTCAGTTTCCTGAGAACTTTGAAAGTATAAATTAAATTAAGGACGCACATTATCATATACGTCTTTAAAAATAATCACAATATTCTAAGTGATAAATAAGAATCACAGAACAATCTGTAGTTAAAAGAAATTTAAACGTTCCAGATTATTTAAAGTGGTTTGCTTTTACAAATTAGCTTTTAAAATATACTTTTTCCCTCAATATCGATTAGGTAGTAATCATTTGTAGGCGTTGTGTGGGATAAAAAAAAGTAATTTGATTCAAGAGAGAGTCCTCATTGTTACTCAGAAGTGTAATAAGAGTTTTAATGCAGAAGTTTTACACAGAAAGCGAACTTACTATTCAATTCTCAAATATTTCTGAGTTTCAAATGTTCATTCTCAATAATTCTAATGGACAAAATAAAAGCTCTTACCTGTCAGAATGAGTCGAACAATGAATCATTGACAAAAACAGTTCTCAAACGAATAACTTTCATTACGGCATCACAAGGACATGACACATTACTACACTAGACTCAGATTCATAAGTAGACAAAAAACAAGAGGCAGCAGCATCATTTGCAGTTAAAGTTTCAACACACATCTAATGAAAAGAAACATAAAAAATCTAAAAGATATTTATTTAGCAAAAAAAAAAAAAAAACCCCGCAAAGTTAATTATCAAAATCTGCGTTGATCTGCGTACGGAGAAATGGAACAATGCATCTAAAAGTCAGTAGGCACCTTAAAGAAAGGTATCAGTACGGGATATGTCCACCTTGGAGAGTGATGCAACATTCCACACGTCGTACCATACTTTGCACAATATTATCCAGCAGCTGTTGAGGCAATTTATCCCATTCCTCTGTGAGTGCACGGATGAGGGTGTTCTTGTTTGTCGGAGGATAGTTTCGACCAGCAACTTGCCTCCCCAATGCATCCCACACATTTTCAATGGGGTTTAGATCTGGAGAACGTGCTGGCCATACGAGACGTTGAATACCCTCGCTGTCTAGACAATCCTGAACAGCGAGTGTTCGATGACATGTTGCGTTGTCGTCCATAAAAACAAATTTATCACCGACAGCACCACGGAAAAGACGAACAAGAGGAAGTAGAACTTCATCAATGTATCGTTGGCCCGCCATAGTCCCATTCGCAACCACATGTAGGCGCATGCGGCCACTGATCATGGTACCGGCCCACACCATGATACTGCATGTCGGATATCGGTCCTTTTCCTGGATATTTTCTGGACGATAAGCAGTACCACTCTCGCGCCAGATCAGTTGGCGTCTACAATCCGATGACAGACTGAACCTACTCTCATCTGAGAACAGTACGCATGCCCAGTCCTGTTCAGTCCAATTGCGATGCTCACGACACCATTGCAAACGGGCAGTACGGTGCTGTCTGGTCAATGGGACACACACAACAGGTCTGCGTGCGTATAGTCCTTCTCAGCCTCAAACGTCTGGCAACAGTTTTTCGGGAGATCTGCTTTCCTGAGGCAGCAAGAAACTTATTTGCGACCTGCTGAGCTGTGGTGCGTCTGTTGCTTTTTGCTGATAGGACGATATATCTGTCTTCTGCAGGCGTCGTACTTCTAACACGACCTCCCCCGTGCCGTCTACTACACATTCCAGTAGTTTTAAATGACTTCCACAGGCGTGAAACAACGCTGTGAGCGGTGTCGAACTCCCTGGCAACATCTGTTATTTCTCGCCCTTCTTCAATCTTTCCAATAATTCGGCCACGCATAAAATCATCTGTGTGATGTCGGAAAGACATGCCAAAAATTTTAATTTCGTCTATTAAATCTTTACTGTAAAACTTTGACTTGAAACAACAACTGTCCACACGCGTCAAAACCTTTAAAGCTCTTATGAACGCTATCACGTGATGAACAGACGTGGAAAAAAATTTGCATACTCATACTTTTTCTTACTAATATCTCGCACTTATTCTGATTTTCCACATTTTGCTCCCTTTCATTTTGTGGTTGCTATGGATGATAGTGTTATCCGTCCTTAGCAATTGTCCAGCAGTGTATATATATATATATATATATATATATATATATATATATATATATATATATATATATATATATAAGAAAATGAATCAAGTTTGAATCAACGAATGGAGCTTAAAAATCATTCGAATAAAATCAATTGAAAAAAAAATTGTTCTCCTTTTCTTTTATTGTTGAATCATACTACAAAAATATTTTAAGCGTAAATTATTGTTTCTTAGCGCCACACTACGAAGCTATACAAGAACTATTGGCAATGGACCTCGTAATTTTAAACTAAAGTCAAATAATGAGGAAGACACATATGCTTACACCCCACTCTCCAAACTTCCGCATCACGCCATGTGAGAACTTGAGCCTCGATATATTTAAAGCGCATCAGTTTCTATACACAATGGAGCCTTAGTGGCACTAGGATTTAAGACCACGACTCAACTGCCGAAATACCTGGCATGAGTACGTGACCAGGACCACTCTATTGTTTACCCTTTAGCGAGCAGTGGCTAATAGGTCTAGCCACATATTAAAAACTTTTTCTCCCAGCGGGTGTTGAATATTTAGTCTATCTATATGCGTTAATTGAAGCTAAAACGCATAAAACTTAACACGGTTGGCAGCACGATACCTTTATTTGCATTTTATGTCCTCTGATGGGTAGTTAAAATCAGTTTTTCTCGGTGTAAATCTACAAATTGTATTTTGATTACTATAAATAAAGTTTCTGATCCTTGAAAAAAGTTTCGACATGTCTAAAGTATACTTTTCTCTCATCTGAATGAATTAACAAATTTTAAATAAAAAAAGGTTTTATTCAGGTTTTTGGAAAGCTTTTATAAGTGGATAGAGGTTCTAACCACTGCCCACATAGAACAGAAAAATGACCTAGAAATTTTCGCTTTTCCTCCACTCGAGAGAGAGAGCACTTAGAATCATGTGAGAATGTTGGGGGTTGAAAATATAACAATTTTTTTTTATAATATGTGGTACAAGATTCTCGGGTTCGAAAATCTTTCGTTACAGCTTTTCTGATCGAAGAAAACGTTCACATATTCCAAAGTTTCACAGTAAATAGCTCATCAAATTAGTGAAATAACTAATTAAAATTTTAAAAAATATTACTTTATTTCTAACTTTTTATACTAAAATTAAATAAAATATAAAATGTGGATATATATCAAATTCAATGTATATTCTAAGTATTCGATATATATTCTAAGTAAGTATATATATTCTATGTTGTGCAGTTATTTTATTATTATTTAATTACACTTATACTTTGTATTTAATTGTAATTGAATTAGTTAGTATAAATGTTAATTTTTCATAAAAAGTCTATTGTGATATGATTCATTATTTCTGTCCTGAAAAGTAAGTTAAATTTCTTAAGTGCATAGTGCCTATAACGTCAAGACACCACCCAGGAAAATGCCCACGATCAAATATTTTTTTGTGACTAAATAACGTTTATAGAGGATGAGAACATTACAATCAAGTACTTTATCACAGAAAATTGTATTTTATCTTTGTGCCAGTTAAAGGGTTAATCACATACGACAAGGATAGTTAAGATATCTGAATTAAACACTTTCTAGCAACACATCACCCTATCCTTTTTCTGAAGACAGTAACAATATTAATGTTTAGTTTCTTAACAGTAACAGTATTAATGTTTAGTATTTTATGTTTTATATTCAGATTATATTATTAAGTTGATTCCGAAATTATGGTTTGAGAAGCTATTATTTTACAATTTTAAAAAATTAAGAAATTTTGAAGTTTCTTCAAACGCGCTTATAAAATGTTTAATTTTTAAAATGTTTTAGTCATTTCAAGTGATTTATGTTTCTTAAATTATTGCAAACAAAATTTAGAATGGATTTGAAAGTCTGTGTTCCCTTGTTTATTTTTAATAATTATTTTTCTAGCTAAACCGGGAAAAAAGACGAACATTTTAAAATATTAACTTTAGCATTTAAATCTCAGATTAGATTAGCATTTAGATTAGATTTTGATAAGATCTAAGACCTGTGAATCCATACTAACTTTTCTAGAACATACGTTTGGGAGTATATATAAAAGATTTCAAGACTATCTTGAACAGAAAATAGGCCTTAGGGATTAGAAAACACTTACACCTTCAAAATTAAAAGTCTGCGAAAAACACATTTAAAATTTGTAAAGCCATAAAGGAAAATCTAATAATGCCTGTAAAGTTCTAATTTTTTTCGTATGTTATTTTCTAACTTAAGTTCTACATTAAAACACTACTTTAATTAAATATGATTGAAAGTACTTTTTAAATTCAAAAAATATTTTTGCATAATATTGATAGCATTTGTTAGAAAGACAGGCTATTCAGCCTAATCCTAACACAATATTTTCAAACACAATTTACACACATTAACAACACACAAACACAACCCTTAAGATAATATTTTGTACTCAAAATAGTTTTTACTTAATTCAATTTAAGAGTGGAAAAAGGCTTTAAAATAAAACCGAAACCAAATCTTTAGCTCAGAAAACTTCAAATATCTTAAAAACTAATTTGTTATCAGATCTGAAATTTGGTGGCAAGTTTCCCAATGATGTAGGCCACAAAAAATGCAGAAAAAAAAGATATTTTTGAATTTTGGAGGGTAATGTTCAGTCTTAAAATCGTAAACTGAAACATTTAACAATATGAAGCATAGATTTTGATACCAAAATTAGTAATCATTTAATTCTTGATATTGAAAAAGAAGATTCTCACTATTGGAAGGAAAGCCTTGAATAATCAACCGGAGTGTCAGAATTAAAAGTTGAATAGACATTAATAGGTACACTTAGTGATATGGAGCGTTACAAAGAGAACTTTTTCAACGTTGAAAATCAATAAGTATCTCTCATTCTCTCAACTAATGTCTCATAGCTCTTCTTTTTATTTTTTTATCAAACCCATTTAGTAATAATGTAATTCTTTCTAAAATGCTTTTAGAAAAATAGAAAACTTTTTGTAATCCATTAATTGCTGATTTTATGACTTGATTTACATGACATCATTCCTGTAACTAATTTTAGTTTAAAACGAGAATTAAGAGTTTCAGTTTGTGGGAAGGCGATAATATACGATCATGGAACGTTTTTTTTCGAACGAAAAAGGTTACTTTCATTAAGGAATGACAGTTATTTCTCTCCACGGCTTTTTTTGAAACTGTCTCTTACAATAGTTGACTGAAATCATTTCCATTTAATATTCTATTTTTATCTGTGTCAAGTAAAGTCCCCAAAGAGGGAGAAAATGAATTCATTATTTTGGTCCTTTTTAATGATTCTGTAGAATAATTAAAGTGAATTATTCTATAGAAAACTTAGCTAAATTTATCATCAAAATGACGTTTTTTTATCGATTATTTTTTATTTAAAGAATATTTAGTTCATAGAGTCGTGTATGTAAATTATAGTAGAATATTAGTCTGTTGTCTTTCTTTAACTCTCAAGTATTAAATTCAAGATAATTCATGAAATAACGAAAGAATTACTTTTAAATTTTCCTCTTCTTTAAGGTTTGATTAGAGAGGGCATTCTCGATTGAACTATCATCCATCTTCATGATTAATCGATACCTTTCAATCGATTTTACTCTATCAAAAACAAGTACGTCAAGGTTTCTTCCCCGAGAATTAAACCTTACACTTGTGTGATTATAAGTATAACTGACCTATTAACACTCGATAGTTTATATGCAATTTATTATCACATTATTATTTTATTATTACACTGCCAAAAATGTAAGTCGAGAAACTGAGGGAAAAGTGTACTTTTAAAGTAACTCAGTTAAGTGGAATTTCACAGATCTTTTTAAAAGATTATATAGTATTTATTCTACGCTTATTTTGAGGGTGATTTCAAAACAACTGTATAAAAATGATTTAAATTCATTTTCATTTGATTTTTTATCATTAAAATAAAGCTTACACATGTATTTGAACACAATGAAAAAATAATGTTAGCTAAATATCAGAAGCGATGACATAGCCTTTTGTAATACATCAAAATGAAAAGTACAGCACGCAAAAGCTTTAGAAATATGAATTAAAATATCCGACTACGTTCGGAACCGTGATTTTAAAAATGCGCATAAATGGATAATTTTTATGATATTTAGTGTCACTTAGATTAGAATGTATGTATAAATTTGTTTTAAGGACATTTTGACGAAAAAAATTATTTAAATACAATATTTTGCAAAAAATTATTAACTTAGAAAAACCTTTTTTTCAAAAGGCTCTCCTTTTATAAAAAATGCTTCTAAAATAATAATATTTTGCTTATATAAAGTAAAGACCTCTCTCCAGAGAGTCTGAACTATTTTTTTTTGTAAAATTATTTTCAGAGTTACAACCAATTTAAATAATTATCGGCGTTCCTTTCTTAAAAAAATTCTCCCATTTGTTGTCGTGAAACATAGATGAACCCACTTCTAAGATATATATTTCAAAAATTCTACTTGAGCCTCTGTACAGAGGTCTGAGCTATATACAGGCAAAATATTATTATAATACGTAGAAGCATTTTTCACAAAAGGAGAATATTTTGAAAATGGGCCATTCTATGTCCATTCTTTGCCAAAATATTGTACTTAAATAATTTTGTATTATAATACTATTCTTAAAACAATTTTATATACATTTTCTAAACTAAGTGACACTAAATATCATAAATATTATCCATTTATACGCTTTTGCATAATCATGGTTCCGAACGTAGTCGGATACCTTAATGATTTTAAACATTACGAACATGTGAAAGAAATGCAAGGAGTACAAATAATTTTTCACCGTTTTTTTTAAATCAAAATTTGGGCACTTATTACAATTTCTTAATGCCTCTTAAATGCTAAGAGAGATTCTCTGATTTTTCCATTATAAATTTCCCTGCTAGAATAGTAACATTCGTATTTATATTTCTAGGAACATAATTATATATTATTTACAACTTAATCATGGTTATTAGTTGTTAATAAATCATTTAATATGCAAAAAAAAATTCTTTTTGAGAAATTCTTTAGATTTTGCTTAGATTATGATTTTTTTAAAAATATATATTTGTCATCACAAAAATAATAAAAAAAAATAAATTGTAAAACCAAAACGTGTATGATTTTGTTTCTCTTGCAACATGGACAATGTTATAATTTTCATACAAATTCGTGAAATTTTCATTTTAATGCGTGTCATGTAATTATCGTCTAAACTTTATGTTCTATAAAACACCAATATTTGAAATCTGTAAAACTTTTCCCCCATAATGTTTAAGAAAATTTAATTCTGAATAACATTTAGTTTTCAGAATTCAATTAGCTATGTTTTTGTTTCTGCTATCCTGATTTGCTTTTATCTTTATTTTCAAAAGTAGTTCATGCATTTTGTTCTGGTGCGTTTTTTATTTAAATTAAAATTTTTTCTATAGTTTCAATCGGTTATATTTCTATTTGTCTCTTATTATTTTATGTAAAACTCATATTTTCTACGTAGTAATACAGAATAAAAAAAGGGGAAGTGAACTTTTAAAAATATGTTTAACCCTACTGTTCAGTCCGAAGGATGGACAAGTTGATGAAATGCTGAGCTCCGTATTGGATATGAATTTGTGTGTTTTTCGCTACCGAATTTCTAATACATGGCATAATAAATTTTCTTAATTTATATCTTGGGGGAAGGGATAGATCTTAAGGACTGTGTAATATTCAGGGGCGTAACGTTAACTCCCACATAGGTGAAGCCCCAGGATTCTAGGGGCCCAAATCTGACCGACGTCAAGTATGCCTTAGGGCCCCAAACCTGACTTTCCAGGGTTGTCGTAATATTCTTCGTTACACCACTGATAATATTAGTATATTATACAGTTCTGGGGTAACATCGGTAATTTACAATTATAAAAAATGTTCCTAAAGTAGCAAAAATTATGAATTCCATTGCATTTCACTGAACCTTTGATAGTCTTTTAAATAATCTTATATCCTTTTTGATATTTAAACTTTCTACGAGGAAGAATGATGCATCTGTTGGTGTCGATGTAAACAAAACTTATAAATAATCAACCAGGTTACACAAGCGTATTGCAAGATCATGGTGCATTTACAGTACAACCTTTCGCATTATTTAAGTACAAGCAATAAAAAGTACTTTTATCCCACTTGAGCCGTAAGTTTGGAAATTTCTTAGCCAGTTTTAAATCTAAGAGCTTTCGTTAATCTTATTTTACTTAACTTTTCCGTTAGTTTTAGAAACACTTCGTTAGATTTAATTTATATTCGACCAAATAATGTTAGTTCTTCAACTCCAGGGGTTTTCAATGCGAATTTAATCAGACACAAGTGGTTTGAGCCAAGGCAAGTGTTTCCATTGAGTAACAAGTCTCAGTTGCCTGAATTCTTCTACCGATGAGGATGGGAATGGAAGAAGGGCTGAGAAGGGAGGGGTTCATCGTCAAGACGACACTTTTCAGTAGCTAGACCCCCTGAATCAGCAAAGGGGGTCATTAAAAGGGAGAAGGAAGGCTTTAACATGTATCCAAGCATGAAGCAGAAGGGCTCGCAACGGGTAGCTTAAGCATCCGAAAGACTATTACATTAATATTAGCCATTGTGAGATTTTCTCGGGAAGGTTGAAATACGGTTTCGAATCAGCGAGTGCGTTGATTCGATCTATCAAAGTGACTGCATATAGATGGCGCTGTAGTTGAGTTGTCTCTGAGTTGGATGAAGAGGATTTAATGTTTCTAAACTAGGGAATTTTCGCATGGTAATTAGGATTAGAGTAGGATCTTCTGAGAAAAATAGGACTTGCTGCTTGTCACCAGGATACTAAAGATGCCGCTAGGTTCGAAAGGCCATCTTCGCGAAGAAGTCTCGTAGATTTGAATGCGAAATGAAAGGGAAAATCCGTTGAGATAGGATGAGATTCCCCGAAAAAAAATCTGCTGAAAACTCATCGCTTGAGTTGTATGTATCTCGCCCGAAAGTGAAAAAATTGGGAATATCAGAAGTATATCTAAAAGCAAATACACGCCTAAAATATATATCGAAATTTTTAACTGAAAGATAAAAATTCAGTGTGCAATTCTTCTCGTCACCAATTGTTGTTTATCATAGTCATATTGTTATTTGCTGTCGTCTTTTAAAGATCTCGGGAACGTGGTGACAAAGTTTTTCAATTCCTACTATTAGCTTACTCTCTCTATATATTTATATATTTATCTTGTTCAAATTTTCAATCGTTAATAAAATACTTTCTATTCATCAAATCAAGTTCAAATAAATTTTTTTAAACTTGCTTGTAGTGAATGACACTTGATGTTAATGCAGTTGTTCAAATATTAATTAATTAGTTAAATTTAATTAAATTAACTGTCGGTTTTGCGTCATAACTAATTATTTTCAAAATCCTCCCATGGATACTTGGAGAGTAAATTATTATATAAGAGATCTCCCCGCCATTATCACTTGACCACAGTTAAAAATTTTCATTGCGTAGCTCTAGTGCAGTATGTATGTATTTCTGGGTATATTTGGGGTACCGGCTGTGAATTCACGCATCAAGTGTAAGGATCATATTAATTTACGAAAATACTTCCCTACCTTGATAAATAATTGTTGTGCGGTTTTAACTTATTTCAATGCCCTTTTAATTTGTTTTGATCTTACTTTGGGCTGCAGTTATAAAAAGTGAAATAAATTAGAAGGTGAATCACAAATAAAGGCTTATAATTGTCACTAGTTTTGTGACGGGGCTTTATTGTGCCTTCTAACTAAACCTCTTGGGGAATTTTTGGGGCCAGAATGGCATTTCAATCCAACCTTCTCAAGAAGAAAACGCGATATGCAGATTAAGGAATAGATATATAAGGGAGCTTTAGCGTTCGCGAGTGAGGCATATAGGAGTCATATAGAAGTCGGCTAGAAGCCGGAAAGTTGAATAGAAGCTGGATAAAGTCGAATAATAATATATGTAGAAGATTTAATATTAAAGGAATAGAATACAAGAGGAAGACATAAAGCTTGGGTGCTGATCGCCGTGTGATATTGGTAAGAAGATTAATTATTAAAGTTTAATTATAGAACGGACTCTAGCTTGTTAAGGAATCTACTATAGATAAAAATTCGGAGGTTAATTTCTGATAAAGATAGTAAGTAGGATTTCGGGCGCTATTTTAACTTAGTGTTGATAATTACGTAGTATCATTCCTGATCTGATTCCTCTAGTAAGACTTGTGTTGCATTAATATATATTGAGACATAATAAATTAGATTTATTATGGAGAGTTCGAGTGGTCAATCATTTATTCCTACAAATCTAGGTCACGTGGATGAAGAGATAATACCCCTGGGCTGGGGAGGGGGTATCACAGTTTGCTATTTAGCTAAGTTTTAAAAAATCTTCTTAAGGAATGGATAGGATCATGGGAGAAGGATGTATAATTCATAAACGAAAAATCTAGCCTACGGAAGCGATAGAGGTAAGAAAAGGCTTAAAAAAACCCTTTGCTGTAGCACGATATTAATCAAACAGCAACTACAATCGAGAGCAAACACACTGCAAATAAATCATCACTTCTTTGTTTCAATGGGATATTGTTACAAAAAATATTTCTCTTGTTGATCTATTTTACCCTACTTTTAGTGATAGACTGGTTGATGTAGTAAAGAACTCGCAATTGAAGGGCAACAGTTTCGTGTCGTGTTCTTTCGGTGACCTTCATAAAGCGGGGCAGCTGCACATTAAATCTATTGAGACTCTTAGACTTATAACAATAGGGAGGTATAACAATTAGAGAGTATTTTTCACATCACTTAATCGTGGTTCAAAGTTATGAGGAAGATAACCTATAACCCTCGTGTTGCTTCAAGAAGAGGGATGGCCAACCCGCGGGCCGGGGGCCGCACGCATGTGGCCTGCGATATTCGTTATAACTTTAAAAAATGCGACTATTTTGTACAATATTTTCGTTTTTAAACAAAGAAATACTATAAATGTTTCTATTATATCATGCTATTTTTGTTACTGCGAATCTGTTTTTTTAAAATTGATGTTTATCAAACATGAATCGTGCTCAAACTTAACGGACGAAAACTTGCAACTTCAATTACGATACGCAAATACATGCGTTAAGAACGACGTGCAAAAACTAAGTGAAAGAGCAGAGAAACAAATATCTCCCTAATTAAATAAATTAAGCATTATTTGATCATTGCATTATTATTATTATTATATTATCTATGTTTGTATACATGAAAAAAAATGAAAACCATATAACATATTAATCTGTTTTAAATTTTCCCTCCAATAATTGTTTGTAATGGGTCCAAATCTAATATATACGAGGTATATCCAGAAACTAAGTTCCGTTTGGTAATAAAAATAAATTGTATACAGATACAGAAAAAACATTTATTGGACAAAAATGTAAAACTCTTAAACTACCTTTCCACATAACTGCCGAAATTTTGCAGGCATGTGTCATATCGTGGCACAAGTTTTTCTATGCCTTCTTCATAGAAGGTTGCCGCCTGTGTCTTCAACCAGTTGGAAACATTTTCTTTCAGCTCTTTGTCATTGTTGAAGTGTTAACCGGCAAGGAAAGACTTGAGATGTAAGAAAAGATGAAAATCGCTAGGAGTGAGGTCAGGGCTGTACGAAGGATGACCAAACACGTCCCAGCCAAATCCTCGTAGGAGGGTTTGTCCGTAAATTCACAAATTTGCCGATAAATTTCGATTGGTTTCATTTTCTTAGCATTCAGAAAACGAATTACACTGGTTTCACTTTCTTAGCATTCAGAAAACGAATTACACATCTGATTTCGCACGCAGCGGGATTTTCAATCAACACCGACATTGTAAACAAGCACAACAAAGCGTACGTGGCTGACAGTGATCTAAAAATGACGCATGTGCTTCTTCTCCTTGATACTGAGCGTCTGTCGGGCATGCGCGGAACTGCGATCGCTGCGCTGGAGCGGATATAAATAGAAACGGAACTTAGTTTCTGGATATGCCTCGTATATATTGCGGCCCGTAGGATTAAATTGTTTTTCTAAAGTTGCTCTCAGGGTCATTTGAGTTGGCCACCCTGTTCCAGTACAACGTTAAGAAACATTCAAAATATTTTTGCTGTTGACTGATTTTTGGACGATTCTCAAAAACATCAGTCTCTTCGAAGTACCCTATTGTTATCTTAATTTTTTTAAATGCTACCAATTTAAAATTAATACCCCTTTTCATCTTTCGGCAGTGCCGATTTAATCTCTTTTCAGACCTTGGGTGCAGAAGATCTACAGGCCCCCTTGGCACTGGAGGATGGAAATTTATAACCAGAAAATCTGGTTAAGTCCAGCTTATCCGGGCCCCTAAGCACCCACCCCAATCGTCTAATGGATAAACCGGTACTGTCTTTCGGAATCATCTGAAAGCATTTGTTGTTGAATTAAGATACCAACATTAACATTTACCGATTTTTCGTTTATTTCTAGATACTCTCCCCTTTTCTTGTATTTAAAATTGTTTTATGCTATTTTCAATTTAAGTTATATAAAGTCGTGTGGATATCAATTTGAAAGTGAATGTAAAACTGTAAACACACACAATTTTTATGTTTCTAATTTTTCAATTTTTTACTAAACACAGATAGGCGTGAGCGATGGACCCCCGGGCAGAAGATGAGCTCCCTAGTTGCTTACGCTCAAGAGAGCCTTAAACTCTATACTCTTCTTACAATAATTGACTTGAAATCTACAAATACTCTTTTATCATTGAAAATTATCTCCCCTCTTTCTCGCACATTTTTCAGTCACCTTTTCTCAAAACAACAGCCGAAAGGTTGAATTTCATCACCGAGACAAAGAAAAACAACAACTACGAAATCACGACTTCTGCACTCATAACATTTTTTGGTTTTTGGAGTCGATTTGCATACGAAGTTTTCTTCTGTCTTCTGCTACGCTTTGGATCATGGATGTTTTTTTTCGTTAGTTATCAGAAGAAATATTTGCGTTATTTCGTTAAATGCATATACTCCCATAAATTTTTTGAATATATACTGTGTACAAACTCCCCCCGCCCCCAAACCTGACATATATATATATTTAATATTTCCATACAGCTAAAACACTATAACCAAGATGACATATACAAATGAGTACTATGTAACACACATCACAGAAATTCGCTTACAATTTCAAAATTACATACAGATACAGTTTTAAAATTTAATATATCAATATTACATTTTAAATATGTGCACACAACTTATATGTAAATCACAGTTTAATATTTAAAATTCAGTTACATTGCAAGTTCTGGATATCTTACGAAGACTTAAATACTTTTAAAAGGTGAATTTTTTTCTTCTAATGTATAATATAAATTTCCTACATAAAGCTCGAAGTAATAAATTCTTCTTATTCAAAAAAATTTCTATTTAAGTTTTTGTTACTAATTAATAACAGAAGTGTTACCGGTTTCTTTACATAAAGCGTAAAACTTTCTTATGAACACATTTTGTGCTTTAAAAATAAAAAAAACCCCTCTGTATTGAAATTATGGAGTTACTCCTTTTTTATTATATGACAAAACCGTACATTTGATTTAACGAATTTTGTTTTCAACTTAAAAAAAAATTAAGATATTTCACAACATTCAAAGTACTTCACTTGATAGAATTAAAGAACTTGGATTTTTATTTAATTTCCAAAATATTTTTTATATTTATTTATTATTTTTTACGATAATTATCCAAATCTTACTTTTATGTAATTATAATTCCTTGACAGCCAATTATAATTTTATTTGAATATAATCCTTTTTTTTACAATTCTTACGAAACCAATCTGACCAATAGAATGTTTAGTCATGTGATTTAATTTAACTGTCTGGAAAAGTAGTGAAGTGCACTCACACTATTCGGTATTTCATACAGTGTTTTTTTCTTCTTTTTTCAGAAAACATTTTGTTAACTCTTTTTTTGCGTTAAAAAAAGTTACTTAGCCATAAATATTCATAGTAGGAAAAATAGATAATCGTATAGAGGGAAAAATGGATTTTATGAGACTGTAAACGATAAAAAAAGAAAGATTAAAAACTTATTATTATTTTGCTTAGTCTCAAATAAACTCAAATATTTTGAAATATTCATGATACTTAAATTAAAGTAATCTAATATGCATTTCCTTTAAATAAATAAATAAATAAGTATATAAAACATAATTGCGAAGTCCGAGGCAATAAATGTTGCTATCTAAAGCTTCACTTAAGATCTTTGTTAAGCTTATTTATTCTTTTATAGTTTTAGTATGAAAATTGTTTGTAAAAGAAAAATAATACTTGTTAACTAAATTTTTTAGTCGTCTGAGTCCAAAAATGTCGAAGAAAAATATCGCAAATAAATAAAGTGGAATATTTTTTAAAATGTTTGTTGGAAAAGAAAATTCGCAATGCTTGTTGTATGGATGTTGTTAGGATTCTTACATATTTTCTACAGGTTATTCTATGGAATTTTTTATGGGATGTCCTTTTTATTCCTTAGCAATACAATTGAAAGAGAATTCCATTCTCCAATTACAGTGGAAAATGTTTCCATTGCATAAAAATTGAAATTTGTGGGTGAATAAATTCCACCATATTTTTCAATATAATGGGGAATTTTATTCTTACTCTGCAACAAATATCGATTTTCTTTATCTATTTTTAACGTAAACCATTATTTCAATTTTGAAGGAAAGATCGTCAACTATTTTCTCTTAGATTTGTAAATAATCTCGATAGTGCGGAAGTGAGTCGTTTTTGGTTTTCAGAAATTTTAGTAAGGTTTCTTACGAAGTATTTTTTTAGAATAATAATATTATTTATACTATAAGAAACCATCGAGCTTCGTTTGTAGTCAGAAGGCAAAGTGTCGCACTTTAAGGTGATTGCCTACATCGAAAATGTTGTTTTTCGTCTACATAAGGCATTTTTTATTTCAAAATCTTATAGTTTGAACATTTTTCTTTCCAAAAAACAGTTTTTCTTTTTCCTTTACGCAAAACAGAAATAAAGTTATAGGGATTTAAAAAAAAAACATCACACTCTATGCAAAGGGGTCGTAAGATAAAACTTCAAATGAGAGTTTTTCTCAAAATTATGTTTTCAAAAGAAACTCTTTACCAGATACATGCTATCATACGAACCAAAGTAGATAACATTTTGAAACTTTGTGGGAATGTTTATTATACTATTTTTCATAAAGTGGGCCATAAGTTTTGTTGTAGGTTAAATATTTTTTTCATTTATGGTAGTTTTATAAAGAAAAAGCTTTAAAAATATCAAAATTTTCATATTATTATGTATAATTGTCTGTAAATTTTTTGTATTTTAATATTTCTCTTAGATTTTGGTTCATTTTGAAGAGCACCGTAGTATATATGATGTGTATAAAGAAAATTATGATAATTGTATTAGAAATTTTTATACAGTGTTACCCGTTTTAGTAAAAATTTGGTGAAATTTCCTTGAAAATAACCAATTTTTCTAAAAGTACAATATTTATTTAAAATTTTTTAGGTATTTACATTTTTTTTATTTTTCTTCCTAAAACCACTCAATTTGTTTCAAAAATTTGTTTTTATAAAAAAATCGGGTCCGAATGTAGGCCTTAAGCACCAAGAAAGTTATTGGTGATGGACCTAGAAATTTTTTGCCTCGGTCAAGGGACGAAGACGATACTTGAGCTTTTACCCAATTCTATAAACTTCTACATCAAGCTGAGGACGTTGAACTTGGATAGATTTTACGGGAATCAGCCCCACTAATAGACCAGCCTCTAGTGCTAACAGTTCTTGAATCTACGACTTGAAAATAAGGCTTGCAATCTCGTGTAATATTTTCAATCCCGGGATTGGTCCTGGGATTAGTATTGAACCATTTATGAAAAATACTTACACATTAACGTAGTTAAAATAACGTAATAAAACTGATAACATAATTAAAAAATTGGTTCAACATTATTATTTATTGAAAACTTCTTCCTAAACAAAACTTCTGATACAATTTCTGATTTCATGTGAAAAGTAATAATATTAATATTATTAAAAATATTTTTTTTTCATATTTTTAAAAAATATGAATTAAATCGGGTCATAAACTAGTTTTTTACTATATAGTCGTAACAGAAAGTTTAAAAAGAGTATCTAATTAAATCAGAGAGAGAAAATAATTTATAATTCTTCTCAGAAATTGTTAAATAATAATACTAATAACATACTAAAGTATACTTATTAAGAGTAAGTATACTATTAGTTAATAAATTAACCAAAAATATATATAAAAACTATAAATATGTTCACAAACAAACACGACAAGTACCAACTATAAGAGGCTATGCACACTTAACACGAATAAACTAGAATAAATCTAAAGCTGCATAAAAAATTAATAAGATTATTTCCTACCTAATAGTCATACTAGAATAATCCAAAAATATTATAATGTTAAGCCTATATATACGGGTATATTGTTAAATCACAAGATATCAACAACGTAGGCATAAGAATTTTTCACGGTAACGCGTTGCACATGCAAATATTTCCCAATGCATCACGTGATTCCAACCTGGTACCGCTTGTCTGTGAATTTAGCTCATTGTAAACTGAATATTAAAAGCATAAAATTAAACTCATCTAGTAGTCTAAAATTCAGAGTTCACTCACATTTTTTGAAATTGTTCCGTTAGATTATTTTTAAATATATTTATCAATACGAAAAAAATGATTGCACACACACAAAAAAAAACAACTCTACGTATATGTTTCATAAACAAAATGTAAACTTTCTGAGAATTAAATTCTTAGAAAATTTTGATGAGAAAAAAAATTCAGAATATATAATTCAGACAAAAGTTAATCCCGAGATTTCAAGAAACGCCAGACTCCCGGGACTACCAAACCTACTTGAAAACGTCGGCCACGAGCTTATGACCTTGACAAACTCTAATACTGCGGCCCTTACTACATGAGAAAATTGCCATAAAAAGATTTTGTTACATATATGAGAAAATAAATAAACGGCGTTGGTCTAGTTTTTTACGTAATTGAGTATGAAGTTAGTTATTTATCATCTCTTGACAGTTTGTCACTAAAAATTTGGAATTTTATCTTATATAATGCCCTTTAACTGCTGACAATTTTGTGATATATTCCAGAGTCACTTTCAAATAGCTTTCGAAAAGAAATTAGGAGCTGTTAAACTTGGAGACCGGGATGAAAATTGAGTTTAAACACACTTTAAAATTAGTCATTCGCCAGAAATTTCCTTCTACTACACAATTGTTAACTTTGCTGTATTACCCACAGCTTCTTCCTGTTGGAACACTTTTCGTGATCTCTGAATAGCAGGTTAGATATGTACATTATATTTATCTCTCAAGCGATTGTTTTTAAACTATAGTCGCTTACTTTTCGCGTGTTTTGCTTTAAAACTTATTATAGTCGTCTTTGATATGCATATCGATATATTGATTAATGCTATTATTTATGTACTTAGGTTTAATATTTTTAGGAACCAATTTATTTTTCATACACTCCTTTCTCTTGCTGCAGCAATTTGTGGCCAGCCTTAAAACTATGTTTAACTCTAAAATCTTAGCTCTTTAATATGTGTTTTATTCTCCTTGATCAAGTATCAAAAATACATCTACACTTGAAGAGGTTTTCCATTTCGAATCTTAACGAAATATACAAACTGTAGTATTACTTACATATAAATGCAGCCCCCATGCAGCTAAGCTTGGAGAATGTCAATGTGTATCTTCAAGGAAGTTTATTCACACAGGATCCTTTCTGAAGTTAATCTCGCTGTTAAATTATTAAGAACTTCAGATTGTCCACCCTTCTTCTACAAACATTCACAGACAATTCGTGGTGTTCTGCAGTAACCCTCTTTGAATACCCAATTCTCTTTCATCTGTTCACAACAGTAATAATTTAATTGTAATGCCCATTTATATATATATATATATACACTGCTGGACAATTGCTAAGGACGGATAACACTATCATCCATAGCAACCACAAATGAAAGGAAGCAAACTGTGGAACATTAGAAGAAGTGCGGGATATTAGTAAGAAGTATGAGTATGCAAACGTATGAGTATTCCACGTCTGTTCATCACGTGATAGCATTCATAAGAGCTTTAAAGGTTTTGACGCGTGTGGACAGTTGTTGTTTCAAGTCAAAGTTTTACAGGAAAGATTTAATAGACGAACTTAAAATTTTCGGCATGTCTTCCCGACATCACATAGATGATTTTATGCGTGGCCGAATTATTGGAAAGATCGAAGAAGGGCGAAAAATAACAGATGTTGCCAGGGAGTTCGACATCACTCACAACGTTGTTTCACGGCTGTGGAAGTCATTTAAAACTACTGGAATGTGTAGTAGACGGCACGGGGGAGGTCGTGTTAGAAGTACGACGCCTGCAGAAGACAGATATATCGTCCTATATCAGCAAAAAGGAACAGGCGCACCACAGCTCAGCAGGTGGCAAATCAGTTTCTTGCTGCCTCAGGAAAGCAGATCTCCCGAAAAACTGTTGCCAGACGTTTGAGGGAGGAGGACTATACGCACGCAGACCTGTTGTGTGTGTCCCATTGATCAGACAGCACCGTACTGCCCGTTTGCAATGGTGTCGTGAGCATCACAATTGGACTGAACAGGACTGGGAATGCGTACTATTCTCAGATGAGAGTAGGTTCAGTCTGTCATCGGATTGTAGACGCCAACTGATCTGGCGCGAGAGTGGTACTGCTTATCGTCCAGAAAATATCCAGGAAAAGGACCGATATCCGACATGCAGTATCATCGTGTGGGCCGGCATCATGATCAATGGCCGCACGCGCCTACATGTGGTTGCGAATGGGACTATGATGGGCCAACGATACATTGATGAAGTTCTACTTCCTCATGTTCGTCTTTTCCGTTGTGCTGTCGGTGATAAATTTGTTTTTATGGACGACAACGCAACATGTCATCAAACACTCGCTGTTCAGGATTGTCTAGACAGCGAGGGTATTCAACGTCTCGTATGGTCAGCGCGTTCTCCAGATCTAAACCCCATTGAAAATGTGTGGGATGCTTTGGGGAGGTAAGTTGCTGGTCGAAACTATCCTCCGACAAACAAGAACACCCTCATCCGTGCACTCACAAAGGAATGGGATAAGTTTCCTCAACAGCTGCTGGATAATGTTGTGCAAAGTATGGTACGACGTGTGGTATGTTGCATCACACTCCATGGTGGACATATCCCGTACTGATACCTTTTCTTTTAAGGTGCCTGCTGACTTTTAGATGCATTGTTCCATTTCTCCGTACGCAGATCAAATGAACATTTTTTTCTTTCAGAGGTTTCACAGCTTTTGTACTTTCCAGAACAATAAATATTCTTTATTGTAATGTCTGAACAGTGTGGCAACTATATTTTATCCTACTAGGCCTCATGTCTCGCTTAATGTTATGCTACATAGCAATTTGTGATCCGTCCTTAGCAATTGTCCAGCAAGCAATGTATATATATATATATATATATATATATATATATATATATATATATATATATATATATAAATTACAACCCAATGAAGGAGGGATGATTTAAATGTCAAATTTACATGAAAGGAAGAAAGATGCCAGGATATGCAAATAATTTGCATTTTAGCGTATAGCGCAGCCCAACAACACAGGAGGGAGAAAAATCATCTTAAACCAAGAAAAAAAAGAGTGACGTAGTGGGTTTCTCATTCTGAAATCCCATTTGAATGGTGGTTGTTTGTGAGAAGATCGTATTATGCCTCATGTAAGAAGAAGAAACTTCTACCAGCAAGTGTTGAAATTCGACAGCAGCAAGGGCCTTCTCGAGGCCTCGGAGACGTCATTTTTCAACAGTATACTGGAAGATCGTTGTTGCTCGTCGTGTTCTGACCCATCTCGTCACAGAATGTTTTAGACTGTTGTATTGGCTTGCACATTTTCCAGATCCCATTTAAAACATATCATGGGCTGTTGCGAGATCACGCCATCACCGCTTTTCAATTACTACGATTAATTAAATGTGCCTAAACTTGAAGCAGCATGGAATGTTGATTCAAGGAGGGACTACATTTATCATCTAAGCCCAAAGCGACTCGATGGCTAACCGGGTTAGGGCGGTTTTAGCTAACAGGGAAGGAAATTTTGAGTATTAAAATCGGACATAATATATTAACTACTATGGGAGGAAGCATATAGCAACATAACAATATGGAAACTAGGTGAACTGTAAGTTAAAATACATGTTATATTGAAAAAATGGTCATATGATATCTCTGGAAAGATCTATCTAATATGGAGAGTGGCCCTTGTGCATTGCTATAAAAGCATTATTACAATCTTTCATATTTTTCATTACGTTTTCAAAAAATGCTCAGGCAATAAATCTCATTCTTACAATAGCGCTACTTTTAACGCCTGTAAGATTCTGGGTAGGGGCGATGGCATGCTATGTTTCTTTCTTCGAAGACAAAACATACATATTCTACAGAATTGAGAACCGGAGACTTCACGGACCAATTCATATACTACGAATATTTTTTTCATAAGAAAACAAGCAACAACATGAGCTTTGTAGACCTCGCATTATCTTTCATTTTGAAAATAAATCCGGATAGCACTTCGGAAAAACCTCACACAGGCTTCAAGGATCTCACCTGTGCGCTTTTCAGTAACACTATCCGTATAAAAAACATACAGTCGTGTTCGGCTGTTCAACATTCTAACAAAGATTCTTCTGCCACTAAAGTTATTTGGTTCTCCTTACGTTGTAGAGATGATAGCGAGCTTTCGGAGGAAAACTCACCATTAATCATTCCGTGGGCTGAATCTCGACTCGCCAGAGAAAAAAACACACACCCGTATTCTTAATAAGTTCTAAGCGATTATATGAGAACTAATTCTCACTGTAAACAGTTAAACTTGCGGGTTTTAAAGAAATATTTACAATACTGCAGTCAAAACTCTCAGATGCTTAAGTGGTCATATTTCCTGCTGTGCTACAAAATTACCTGTAAACATTATTTATTCCAGACTGGAGTCTAATATTGTGCTCTTCGTTCTTCAGAATATATCAGTTATGAATTTTATCAATTTTGCTGGTGACAACTTTAAATTATTGTGAAAACTTTTTATGACCTTAAATTTTTATATCAGTATATATATATACTGATATATATATATACTGATATATATATATATATATATATATATATATATATATATATATATATATATATATATAATAAATTACAAGAAATGCTGAATATTTTATTATTAATTACAAAATCCTAACCTAAGGGTATGATCAAATAAAAAATTATTATTCTAGATTATCATATATTCTACAGGTGAAGTAACAAATCGAATAGCATTTGAAATTGACAAATAAGACTAAGAACTATTTATATAGTTCATAACAATACTTCTAGTTTCAACTTACCTAATCTCTCTCTCTCTCTTTATATATATATACATATTCAACCGAAGTCGCACAATAGTTTGCACGTGATTTTTGAACATTCTTTGGGTGAGAGATTTGAACAGGATTTAAGCTCTAGCTATCGGAAAGAGATTGATAATTATTTCTTTTTCGTCATTATTATTATTTCTCAATCTTATAATACTAGAAAATATATAAATTTAAAAGGTTGGTTGATAAAGTATTTAAATAATTTTAAAAGGGAGAGTACCTTTAATAATTTAAAATGTTTTTACCTTATTATCAAATAAATGCTACCAATTCAAAACATTTAAACACGTGTCTTAATAGCAATATAAGAAGTTAAAATGTGGTACATCTGAGCTAATTCAAATACAGTCTGACCCCGATTTAACGAACTCCTATTTAACGAATTTTTCTCTTTTCCCGATTAAAATGAAGGCAAAAACCCCTATTTAACGAATAATAAACCTTATTAAACGAATTATTTCAACTGTTGAAAATTTTTTTTATTTATTTTTGTTAGAGAAAACTGGATTTTTTTTCAAATAACATCCTTTTTGACCGGAACGTAAAAAAAGATTTTTCTTGCAACAACTTTCGACGGCAAAGGGTGCAGAACGTTATTAGACTTAACAGCTGCAGACGAGTCATGAGTGTAAACTATAGTGTTAGTTTTTGATAAGACAGGAAACTCTCTCTCTCTTCTTTCTTATCTCATTCCACTCATAACGCAGTTAATATTTTAAGATTTTAACGATTATGTAACATTTGAGGATTGACTACCTATCTGTGCTACTGAAGTTCAAGAAACTGTTGATTTGTCGGATTCATTGATTGATTGATTGAATATTAACGCGTCGCACTGTTCAGCTACACGAGGGCTTTTGGCGACCGACCACGTAATTTTGAACCATGGTCAAGTGACGTGGACGACACCTAAGCTGGCATCCCCTCTCCTAACTACCACACCACACCAACGGGAGGACGTTTCAGCTCTCGACAGATTTAACGTGCATCTGTGCCCTACACGGCGGGTCTTTAGTGGTACTGGGCTCGAGCTCGGGACAAGGCAAGCCACGACCTGATACCTATACCACTCGGCTACCGCGGCCTTGATTTGTCGGATCCAATGAACAGCGATTCTAATACAGAAATTGACAATGAAACTCTTATCAAAACTGTTAAATTTTCTAATGCTTTAGATTGTTTTGAAACTCTGAAAACATACCTTATGCAGCAGGATATAAATGATGCAGTATTTTCTTCTCTGCATAAAATCGAAAAAAGAACTTTTTCGAGTCAGGAATCACAAAAAGATTTTCAAGAATATCTCTATCAGTTAGTATTTTTAAAACTTCCAATTAACTGGCGCGTAATAATTCACTGGTACCTCTGTCGAATAAAAAGCGTAAAATTTCTAACTGTAAATACTTTTTGTGTAGTTGCTTATGGTAGAATTTCCAAAAGGTAAATGCAAAAAATTTGTAATTTGTTTGGACCCCCATTTAACGAACAAAATGCTCAGTCCCGATGAATTCGTTAAATCGAGGACCGACTGCATAAATTTCTTAAAAAATGTGTGTCGTTCAGAGCAAATACAGCTTATCATATAAGTTTGCCATGGATTTAATTTTACTTTACTGCGTCAACAACAGACGTAATTTAAAGTATTTTGCATTATTTACATTCTATTTAGTTCAATAATTATAGGAAAAGCATCCAAAATATCACAAATTCTACATTAAAGTTTATCACAGCTTTTGGTAGCTGAAATTAGGTGCTCGTTTCCTATTCTACAGTTTTGAAATTTAAGTTTTCTTTACTTTTCTACCATTTTCCAATCACACTCTTTTAGTTTATATTCAAGTATTCCATCGTAGGTATTTTGAAGAACGTCAGAGATTTCTTAAAATTGTAGTTACAATTTTAAGAAAAAAATATTATTACTGCTTCACGATTGTTACATCTTTGAAGGTGCATCAACCGTATGATAGAAATAAAATACTCAACCGTGAACTCAACTTCAAATTTAGTGTTCTTGAAAAAGATATAGGAAATTACCCATTTTTCTCGAATATTATGATCTAGTCGTATGTTTTCCATGAATAAAAAATCCTTTTTAGCATAATTATTAGTATATGACACTCATTTACGGCACCACTATTTTGTTTTTTATTTTTAGTAAGCTATTCATAAATGCTTACTATGGAATTTTTGAAACTAATCTAGATGCATTTGGAAATAAATAAGATGTCAAATAATTAAAGTGATTTATATTTAAAAGATATTTGATATTGATTAATTAATTAATTAACTACTATTATTACATAAATGACTCACATTTATTTCAATATAAACGTCAATGAAGTGATATGCACTTAAATTCTATATAAACACCATTAATAATATACTGAAGTATTTATTGCACACAATAAGCCACAAAATTGACGTAATTCTAGGTTTCAACTTCAAGCTAATACTTCTATTTATTTATCATTATTATTTGTTTGGTAATAGTGTTTTCATTCTTGTATAATTTTAGCTTTTCCCCAATGCATCCAAAACATTTACAAAAATGGCCTTATGTTAGAAATAAAATTATACTAAGGGGATTTATTTACTCAGAATTTCCTTCACTAAAAATAATAGGCAATGGTTTCATTTCTATGGTTTTCATTTTATTTTTCATATTCAGTTTCTCTTTTTAATCACTTGTTTTCATTTAATTAATTCAGTCGCATAATTACACTTAACCATGATCTTTTTTTATATTAATTTACTATTATTATCTTAGTTTTATATTTACATTGATAAATTTTTTAACTGTTTTCAAATAAATTTATCAGGGTAATCATAATTTTATTTTCGAAATATTTAAAATCTAACAAAAAATGAAATCTTAGTTTCTTGAATGCCTTTTGAGAGTATCAAGATTATATTCACAACTTCTAAAAGACATTTTACTATTTATGTAAATAAATAAACAGAATAAAGTTTAAAATTCAAAGTAAAACAATTCTTTAAAGATAAATTAAGTTCCTTAAAAATAAAACAATTCTTTAAAGAAATGTTTCAATCAATTTTTTACGTTTCTTCTCACTAGATGGCAGTGCAATTCCTTTTTTGGGAAAACTGGAGTACCATCCTTTCTAAAACTGATCGCTAAAAAACTAAAATAAAACATTTCGTTTTGTGTTTTAATTTTTATTTTCAAATACATTTCCTGTAGAATATGTATGTGTGGGAAAAGAACCCCTTTTTGAAATAATTTTTCACAAGAGTATTTTTCGTAATAAATATCCAATTAGATTAATTTTTCTATTAAATTTTTACTAAGTCTCAAATTCATTTTTCACGTTAAAACTGTTCTTATTCGCATTAAATCAGGCGAAAATAACATACTTTTTGTGCAAAGGGCATATAGCTTATAAATAATTGAAGGAAAACATTAACTAAATTTTCCCTTTCTCAAGTGTAAGAAAATGCTTTATTTTGATGCTTCTCTTTTTGCAGTAACAAACCTTTTTATTTCTACAAGAAAAATAATGAAGAGCAATGTTATAAAACCCGAAAGCTGAAAAATATATAAGTAGAAAAAAATGAACTTGCAACATGCTTTAGAACAACCTTAACAGAAAAAAAAGTTTAAGTTCTGAAGCAAATATTTTGTTAGTTATTTGATAAAAAACAATATACCAGGAAAATATAACTTAATACAAATTAACTATTCTGTCATATACTCTTAGTAAATTATTCCTATAACCATTTTGACTTTTGTATCTTTAAACTTAGTTCTTTTTAATAGCTAAGATCAAAATTGGGGATATAAATTAAAATACCGTAAAACAAAATATATATATATATATATATATATATATATATATATATATATATATATATATATATATATATCTGTTTATTTTTATATTTTCGTTTATATATTTGTGTGTATATATTTATATATATTTATATATTGGATTTTATATTTTGGATTATATATATATATATATATGATTGTACATTTTAATACATAAATATATGTAATCATTCAAATATTTGTAATGGGAATTTATTTGTTATGTAAATTTTTTAAAATCGGTTACGCAGATTGGAAAATAGGTATAAAAATAAAGTATTAAGTGAAAGTTAAATATTTGTTTGCATTTTTGAAATTTATTTTTGAAAATATTTTGAAATGTTCATAATTGGGAACAAAGTATTATTTTTTTGATTGGTATTCTAATATATTTATTTGTTATAGAAATGATACTGTTTATTACTGAATGCGGAAAAAGTACCTAGGTAGTCTTAATATTAGTTCCTCATTTGTCTTTTTACTAGCAAGTTTGAGTTCTAGGTTTTCGAATATAAAAGAATTTAATTTTTTTAAAAATGAAATGAAAAGACAAACTCTCTCTCTCATTTTCTTAGATTTTTTTGTTGTAATATTTATATTCACTGAAATTCTTTTGCAGAAATGATAGTTTTTTGAATGTTGAAAAAAAGTCCAATCATTCTAAAATCTTTTAGAGGTATTAAAAAAAGCTGGGCACATCTAAAATATTTTACTTCTTTCCTTTAGCTCCCTTTCTACTTTGATGATAAATAATAATTAAAAATAATAACTGAGAGCAAGTGGAAAATTTTTTTATAAAAATATTTTTAAAAACTTCGTGCATAGATAAGCATTTTTAAATATATTTTTTTTATAGTATAGACTCTCAGTTTCATTCTTTAGAGATTGAGTGAATGAAATAATTAAAATATGGTACGAGAGATTTACTCAAAAATTTTTAATTTACAGATTTTCAAAAATTCTTTGATTGCGTCTTATGTGTGTATATATACTATGTAAAACAGAATTTGTGCTCAGAATTTCATAAAAAGCTAGCCATTTAACTTTTAAGAAAAAAAAATTTTTGAAGTGATTTTAAAATGCTACTCCTACAAAAATTTACATACAAGCATCAAATTTGATTTACAAGTACATCAATCTATGAATAGCAAAAGTTGGTATGGGTTTTGCGATAACATGATTGATATTTGTACGATACTTCTATTTTATGAATGCTTATTGAAAATTCCTTAAAAAATGTATGAATTCAGAGTTTAATTATTTAAAAAAATAAGTATTGCTTTGATTCAAATATGCATACCAACTTTCGTTACATGTATTATTAGCAATAGATAAAAAAAATTCAAAGCATTAGGCACGATAGAAAAAAAGCCTTAGCATTTTAAATGAAGACCAACTAGTTATTTTATCTTTGTGAGATAAGTAAGTTTAAAGTTTTGATTTGCCATACGGATGTGAATAAAAACGAACGTAAAGGTTAAAATAATTCTGCATTTTTTAAGTTTAGAGCTTTCAAATGTTGTGAGGTTACAGAAAAGTATATAAAAAATAATTTAGGCTAAAAAAATTAGACTTGATTTTTTGACCGATTTTTGTCAATTGAATCGTATTCTTAACCGAGATCGATTTTTTTGCCCAAAATGTTTCCAAAAGAGGTACATTTTTTATTTCATATAACTAAGCATAATACTTAATAGAATGAGAAAATGGAAGAATTTTATTTTACTTTTCTATATTAAAGTTTTCCCATTATTTTTCATTATGTAATTGTGGAATACAAAAGTCCCTAAATGTTTGCTTTTTATAAGTACACTCTGCATGCCATGAAGAATGTTTCACATATCTCAAGAGAACTTCCCTCATAATTACAAAATTGTTCTTGTTTATACCTTATTTATAAAACGATTGAGAGTTTTATGTGTGTGTGCATTATGTATGCACACACAATTTGAGGCATAATGTAATACAAAGTCTTACATCGCAATGGGGACCGAAATATATCGGCTTTTCTTGGATTATCTTGATATTTTTATCTTCTCAAGCAATAAATTGCTCATTGTCTTGATAATCCCTGTTCCTTATCGAAAATTTTCAAGAATCTATTTTCCTGCCTTCAAAGAAATATTCCGCTTTCATCACAAAGAAAATCCCGGATGAGAAGCATTTCATTTGGGCAAATTGCATCTCTTAAAAACGATAGCGCTAATAATCTCGCTGTAAGAATTAAAAATACGTGCAAATCAATGATAGAAAAAAAAAACTGCTCGTACATCTTACGGGCAAACCGGTCGCGGTCAACTTTCAGTAGCCCGTACGGTATACGGGAAAATTTGTTAAGGAGTTATATAAAAGTGTTTCTTTCTACATCTCTTTACAAAATCAAAATGTGGCCAATGTAGCCGAGCGGTGATGTTCATGAATTCTCGGCCGGGATTGTCAAATCATGAGCTTGAAACCTACGGTCACTGAAAACTTGAAGTGTTGAGGGGCTGGTGCACGTTGTGACGGGGCTTTCATCGCGATTTCAATTAACTGTCCTCTTGGTATTTCTTTGGGGCCAGAATGGCAATTCTTACCAACCAACTCAAGTAGAAGAACGTGTATATGTAAATTAGGAATCATATATATATATATATATATATATATATATATATATATATATATATATGGGAAGTTTAGCATTCGCGAGGTCGCTAGGTGTGTCTGCTAAGTAGAAAGGTAGTCGTAAGGTGATATGAGATATAGTCTGGAAGAGGAATCTTAATCCTGGAAATTAGTCTAACAGTGCAGGTGCAGATTAACCAAAAGGGGGTCCGTACCCAAAGGAGTATAGCCGGATTAAAGCCAGAACAGAAGTTATAAGGACCGTAGCTGTTTATCTAGGATATAGTGGTAAGCTTGTTAAATTAAACTTTAAGTATAAAGCATTTACTATTGAGATAGTATTTAATCTATAAAGTTAGATTCAATGGTTAGTTGCGCTATCGATTGGTAATACGTGTTGCGTATCTCGTTCTTGATCATACTCCTTAGATTATTCTTGTTGTTGTATTGTGTTTAAGCTAAGATCTTAATAAACAGAATTTAGTATGAATGACTTTAGTAGTTTTTCGTTCCTCCCCATAGGCACAGGTCACGTGGATAGTGTAGAACGGGTGTCCTCAGAGGTGGGGACATCGCAACGTTAAATCTGTCGAGGCTCAAAGTCCTCCCACTGGCGCGGCGTGGAAGTTTGAAGAGAGAATGCCAGTTCATGTGCCCTCCACATCACTTTAACCTGGTTTAAAATTACGAGGCACATCGCTAATAGTCCCAATGTGTGCTACTGTATAAAATGTTTACTATATTTTTGCTAAAAAAAATTGAACAGGGGGAGTTTCCCGGGGATCGTTTTGTAGCTCTAAACCTCTTTCGTGTGAGTTCGGTTCCCTTGTTCATTCCGCCAATAGTCCTTTTGTTTCTTTTTAAAGCGACGTTAATATCCTCTTACTCTTTCAATCACTTGTGGCCAAGATACACAATTACTAGAACCGTCGCCAATAGCCTTTGCGTTGCTTCAGAATGTGACGTAAAAAAAGTCAAAAATCAAATTACTTTATTAAAAAACAAGCTGAAGTAATTGCGTTAGATAAATTTTTGTGACTCATAACTACAGATTTATTTCTGTGGATTTGAAATCTTAAGGTAAATCCATTAAAATGATAAATAAATGCACACTTTAATTCACAGCTAAATTAAACTAAACCTAAATAAAAAATCTATAAATCTGGGTAAAATGTGTGGAGTCCTTTTTATAAGAGAGAACGCAATAAAATATATTCTATGATGGAGTCAGAAATTAGTGGAACGTTTCTAAGCTTATGAACCTATATAATAAAGCATAAAATAAACGTACCTTAAAAAATAAATTACGAGCACGGCAAAGCGGATGAAATAATTTTCAGGTGATATCTTTATCAAGGCTACTAAAATGAGTATTAGGTAGTATGGAGCTTATATGGGAAAGATTTAGATGAAAATTAGAGGATTTATTTAAGGCTGGTATGGCTCTTACCTCCGGGTGAAATGTAGGATTCGACAAGGTTAACTACCTATCAGGAATAGTGAATTCCACGTCATTCATTCTTGAAATAAATTAACTCCGAGCACTATAAAAAAGGAAGAGGTAAAAAATTACCCTTATATATAAGGGTGACCATAATTTTTTAAGATATATGGACCTCCTATTGCTTGCAGTCAGGAAGAGATAATAGGATTTTGTTTTTGAAAAATTTAATTTTGGTCTCTTTATTTTTAGTACATTAGTGCATTGAGGATAGTTAATCAATAATTTAATAAGCAAATACATGAGGAAATATAAGTTTCCGCATTATTTATGTCACTGAATTTGAATAATGCGTTAATAATAAAATCTCTCGAGGCTATTTTTCTGAAAACTCTCATATTTTTTTTATCATGTTATGCTATTTGATGTTGCTCTTAAACCTTTCCAAAAATTTTCTGTTTTTTATAGGAAACAAATACTTGAAGTATTTTTTGATCAAAAAATATAAATGTTATTAATAAAGGCAAATGATTTTTAAATATTTTTTTCTTAGACGATGTGTTTCTGCCTTTAAAGTTATTACAATTTTTATTTAAAAATTTTCCGCATATTTTGTAATATATACACATTTTAAAAAAAGTAATTTTAAAAAGTAACTTTTGTTTTCTCCCGAAGATGGATTTTTTTTATTTGTTTTGATGGAAGTGTAAATTTTTTAAAATTGAAATGTCCGAATCTGTCGCTGTTATGACCCTTTCGAATAATGTAACAATATTTAAAACATTTAAAAACGTAATTTAAGATCTTGCAAAATTGTTAAAATGGAACCAAAGTTCTATTATATATATGTGATGAATCCCCAGCCCTTTATGTGTCAGTTGGGACAAACTTCCTACCAGGACAACTCAACCCACCTCCCGCATAAGTACTTTGACTTCCACTTCGGCGGTAGCCGAGTGGTCAGGGTATTGGTTCGTGGCTGGCCTTGTCACGAGTTCGGGCCCAGTACCACTAAAGACCCACCGTGTAGGGGAGCGATGGACGTTAAATCTGTCGAGAGCTCAAACGTCCTTCTGTTGGTGTGGTTGTCAGGAGAGGGGGGTATCTATGGGGGATTATCTACATGATTTATCTATTGTATAAATCATTTATACAATAGGCATTCTACTTAGTTTAGTTGTTTAATAGGTTTATGTTTGTTTATATACACATGCCCAATATTTAGAATTAACCCTCTGGTCGGAGCATCAATTTTTTGTGCCGCACTGAGGAGTATCCGTCTGACAGACGGGTGCCTAAATTTTTTTCAATTTTATTACCTTATGGACTGTTTTAAATGTCCTTATAGCTCATGAAATTGAGTATGGCTCAAATAAGATGTGTGGGATTAAATCAAGCACAATACATTTTTATCACTAGAATTGTGATTAGTATTTTTATAAAAACAGATTAAAATTTATTTATATTCATGTAAAAGTAATTACAAATAATAATACCCAACACGAAAAAACTATAGGAATATCCGTCTGTGTTAGACAAGAAAACTTTCACATATCGTGAGTTGAAAAAAATCGCCATGTATCACCACACGTGATGCTCTCACTGGGTAGAGTCCAACTGAAGATGTCAAGGCAGCCCACCCCCAGAAATCACACCACAGCGTTATCTATAGGCATCAAAGGAAATCGTTCCCGTTTGAGAGACGGATACTCCGGTCAGAGGGTTTTTTAAGTCTCTTTCAATCATGATTTATATATTTTGCACAAATTTTTCTTGCCCTAATTATGAATAAATTTTCTATTTCAGGGAAAGGTTGGGATCGTATAAAGCAAATCTAACTCTACTTTACTGCTTAAACAGTTTGAGAAAACATAATGATATTTCATTTTGGTCAATTGGCTTTATAAGTATATATTGGCTTATTGCTCTTTGTTTTCGCTTTTAGAATTTCTTTTTTTTCCCTGTTGTGTAAGATATTTAATTTGACTATAATTTCTTATATTTAGTATTATATATAATTAAAGCTTGGTTGTTGCATTCTCACCAGATCGTCGTTTAGAATAACAAGGTTTGCTGCTAATAATATATTATTTAACATTAATTAAAAATAAAAATGGGATCAATTAGAGTGATGTACCCTGTCCAATGTGAACAAGTAATATAATTTTTTAAGTCAATTTCTCCAATCAAGTTATTTCTCCTTAAGTCAATCAACACAGAAAAATTTTATTTCGGTTACTTTTTATTAAATAGTTACAATTAATATAAATATGTATATACATATGACAGAATCACAATATTAAGTGACAAAATAGAAAGCGATTTTCCTTTCTACATAGAGTGTTGGACTATTATTTTTGTGTTTGTTACTATTTATTTATTAATTTTTTTCTCTAATGGGGATGTGTATTGGTATTTTTTACCTTGAAGACCTAGTTCATTCTCCAGGAGCTGGTATCACTTTTTATTTCGGCACCATATAGGCGATACCAATCGCCTCAAGTAATTTTGAAGTCCAGTTTCCTGCCCAGAGGGAGGCACCTGAGCTCTAACGATGCGAAATTGAAAGGAATTTTAATTTTGCCGAGGGTACTCAAGTCAAACAGTCACTCCAAAGGTTTTTTACATGCCACATAATCATACAACATGGCCGCTGTTGATTTTCTGCATCATGAAAATCCACCGAATTGAGCCGGAGCCGAACCCGCAACCTTGGGTGCAGAAGGCAAGAGACAAACCAACTACGTCACCCTGTCGGCTTTATTAATTAACTAAATTTCATTATTCTAATAAAATAGTATAGTAAAAAAAGAAATAACACTTTCTCAGAAATTTGGCCATCCAAGGTGGAATTCGAACCCACGATCTTTGGATTAGAAATCCAACAAGTTATCCATTGAACTACGGGGACTCAACGAACAAATATCCTTTAATTATATGGTGTTGGACTATTATTTTTGTTACTATTTATTGATTTTTTAATTCAATTAATGAATTAAAAAACAATGAAATTAATTATTTGAAAAAATGTATTAACATCAAGTGTTTTCCACTAAAAATTTTAAAAAAGGTATTTGAACTTGAATGGATGAATAGAAAATATTTTATTAATGATTGAAAATTTGAACAAGGTATATATAGATATAAATAAATAAACAAATAAATAAATAAACAAACAAATAAATAAATATGGAGAAAGTGAACTAATAATAGGAATTGAAAAAAAGGGTCATATTGTTATATCTTATGTTTATAATAAAAAAAAATATTAGGACACAAAACGCATTTACTATATAACTAGCTATAATTTTATTTTACAGAAAAATTAACTATTTGTTAAGTCAGAGTGAAAGATAAGGATTGTAACGAGGATAATTTCATCAATAGTGGTTCAGTATCAGAGAGATGCCATACCAAAACAATAACATCAATCTCAGTTCAGGGTATTTTATACCAATATTTGAGCAGATATTCTTGCATCCTTTGTTCCGTCTAGGGATCGATCCAGTATTCCCCTCCCAAAATCAAACACTCAGAATGCAAAAAAATACAAATCCAATCCAATCATTTTTCTACTTCTAGAATCGAAAACATCTTTCCCCACCTCCTGAGCTAATGCCTAGAAAAGGTTCTTAGATCTCTAAAAACAAAAACAGCAACAAAAGTTCTTCGAAGTACTTAGTAGATGCCGTCGCAAGTCAAATATCCTTTCTACGAACACGCGTAGACAAGTGCGAAAACTAGCTCCAGTGCGAAGTGGAGCTCCAGTACTTCACGCGGAGCTCGAAAGGTGTTCTGTGTATTTTCCCGAGTGTTTCTGCGTGACGAGTGGGGGGTTCTAGCCGAAGGAAATCATTGACGATGTGTTCTTTCAATTTTCGTTCTATGGATGTTTTCGTGATTCAGATTTCTCCTTGTTCAAGAAGATCCATTATTTTTTGTGAGGTGTTTAACAGTGTTCCTGCTTCTTTTTGGCTATTATTGAATTCTACTGAAGGATAACTTTTCTTTCCTCAGATTATTTTTAAATAATAATTATATTAATCACAACAGCTACATATATATATATATATATATATATATTTAATATTTATATATTTTATATAAATAACTATTAATTTTATTAATAGTTATTTGAATACAGAAATTCTAAATAGTAAGAATTAAAATTCCTTAGAATAATAATAGTTTAATATTATAAATTTATTATTTTCCCTAGATATAGATACCTCCATATTCTAATATTAGATAAAATTACTTACTATTATTTTTTAATTCATATACAGTCCTAGCGTCACTATAGTTATGGTAGTTGGTAAACTCTCTTTTTAATTTTTACTTTTATTCTTTTCATACTTTTGTTAAGTGCTCCAATTCAGTCATTCCCATGCTTTGAATTTGCATTCGGGTCCAAAATCTGGCAATAATTTATTTATTGTACTCAGATTTAGTGCGGGCTCTGCATTTTTGAATGCAATCTTTGGGTAAATTACCTTTATCCTCCTTGTAATGGATTTAGATATTCTATCCATTATTTTCTATAGGTTTTTGCTTAGTATTATTAACATAAAGGGGGAAGGTTGGCTGGCCACAAAACATGTTCAACCCCACTTTTATATAAATTATTTTATATATAAGCTGTCCTAAGTCAGCAATGTTTATAATACTGAAGAATGCACATTATATATATATATATATATATATATATATATATATATATATATATATATATATTAAACCCTATTATAAGTTTAATTTCTCATATATCCTTCACAATGTCTGGTTATTTTACAATCTCAATTTTTTTCGGTTTTGATGATGAATGTTGATCTCTCATTAGTGGAGAATTTAGACTATATATATATAAACCCTACTTATCTGTCCTAAGTCTAAGGTTGCACAAGGTGAATTATCTAGTTTTAAAACTTTCTTTTATGTGTTTGTGTGTGTTCGCAATTGAGATTTTGTATACTTTGAGATAACTTCTATTTTTCTTTTTTTAAGTTATTTGTTTTCCATCTGCACATATTTACATATGTATGTATCGTAAAAATAAAACAAATTACAACAAATGTATTCACATTTCCCAGTCATTATTACTAATATGCGATTATCTAATTTTTTATTATATCGTCGCCCTTTATTACATTTCCATATTATTATTTTTTAAATAATCATAGAATATAGTAAAGTAATCACAGTAAAAGTAAAAATAATCCCAGGTAATAATAAAAATATAATAGTTATGTTAAATAAAATATTCATAAGAGAAAAATATCCACAACAAAAATATGTAGTAATAGTATAAAGGACAATAATATTTAGTTTTTTGTTCACACTTTTTTATTATATCTTGCTAAAAATACTGTTAATTTTTTTTGCGTGTTAATTATTTTTTTATAAAATATATTTAATACTCAAAAAATTCTAATAAACACAAGGAATAATAAAATAGCAATAATAAGAGATAATTTTGAAAAAAATTAAAAAAAAATTAATTTACAACGAATAAAAGTAATTATTATATAGTCATGACAGAAAATAGTCATTATAAAGTAATTATAGAAATGAGAATGATTTTAGCAAGAGATTTTTATTTTATTTGTAGGCATGTAATTCATCAAAAACCTTCGCATGCGCATTATTTAAAAAGACTATAGATAAGAGAAGAGTAAAACACATTTTACACTCAATTTACACATTTTACACATTCAATACTTGCGACCCAATATTGAATCACAATTTTCATCGCGCCCCCCCTCCATACAATAACGATGTATTGAATTCAATAATAGGATACTTTGACGCTAAAGCTACAACACGACTTCAACATCTTCGCCACCGACGCATATAAACGTCTCGCTCAGCCAGTGTGTAAATTGTCCCGGACGCATATATACGTCTATCCGAAATATCGTCACTACAATCCATAAAATTATTCCGAAGACTTTGAAATGCAATAAAAGGGCTTTAACATTGTTTGAGAAGGATTTACTTATTTCAGAGGGTTTTCTTATTTTCCCTTTCTCGCCTCTCCCAAATACACATGCGTGCAATAGGGGCATTGGGGAGTGGATTGCATAACTTTTAATGAGCAATTAAGGGATTAATTATAAGCCGTACATGATCGGGATAAGTGTTAATTTTTGCACATAATTTTATATACACTGCTGGACAATTGCTAAGGACGGATCACAAATTGCTATGTAGCATAACATTAAGCGAGACATGATGTCTAGTAGGATAAAATACAGTTGCCACACTGTTCAGACATTAGAATAGAGAATATTTATTGTTCTGGAAAGTACAAAAGCTGTGAAACATCTGAAAGAAAAAAAAATGTTCATTTGATCTGCGTACGGAGAAATGGAACAATGCATCTAAAAGTCAGCAGGCACCTTAAAGAAAGGTATCAGTACGGGATATGTCCACCGTGGAGTGTGATGCAACATTCCACACGTCGTACCATACTTTGCACAACATTATCCAGCAGCTGTTGAGGAAACTTATCCCATTCCTTTGTGAGTGCACGGATGAGGGTGTTCTTGTTTGTCGGAGGATAGTTTCGACCAGCAACATGCCTCCCCAAAGCATCCCACACATTTTCAATGGGGTTTAGATCTGGAGAACGCGCTGACCATACGAGACGTTGAATACCCTCGCTGTCTAGACAATCCTGAACAGCGAGTGTTCGATGACATGTTGCGTTGTCGTCCATAAAAACAAATTTATCACCGACAGCACCACGGAAAAGACGAACATGAGGAAGTAGAACTTCATCAATGTATCGTTGGCGCGTCATAGTCCCATTCGCCACCACATGTAGGAGCGTGCGGCCATTGATCATGATGTCGGCCCACACGATGATACTGCATGTAGGATATCGGTCCTTTTCCTGGATATTTTCTGGACGATAAGCAGTACCACTCTCGCGCCAGATCAGTTGGCGTCTACAATCCGATGACAGACTGAACCTACTCTCATCTGAGAATAGTACGCATGCCCAGTCCTGTTCAGTTCAATTGTGATGCTCACGACACCATTGCAAACGGGCAGTACGGTGCTGTCTGGTCAATGGGACACACAACAGGTCTGCGTGCGTATAGTCCTCCTCCCCTCAAACGTCTGGCAACAGTTTTTCGGGAGATCTGCTTTCCTGAGGCAGCAAGAAACTGATTTGCCCCCTGCTGAGCTGTGGTGCGCCTGTTCCTTTTTGCTGATATAGGACGATATATCTGTCTTCTGCAGGCGTCGTACTTCTAACACGACCTCCCCCGTGCCGTCTACTACACATTCCAGTAGTTTTAAATGACTTCCACAGCCGTGAAACAACGCTGTGAGCGATGTCGAACTCCCTGGCAACATCTGTTATTTTTTGCCCTTCTTCGATCTTTCCAATAATTCGGCCACGCATAAAATCATCTATGTGATGTCGGGAAGACATGCCGAAAATTTTAAGTTCGTCTATTAAATCTTTCCTGTAAAACTTTGACTTGAAACAACAACTGTCCACACGCGTCAAAACCTTTAAAGCTCTTATGAACGCTATCACGTGATGAACAGACGTGGAAAAAATTTGCATACTCATACTTCTTCTTACTAATATCCCGCACTTATTCTAATTTTCCACATTTTGCTTCCTTTCATTTTGTGGTTGCTATGGATGATAGTGTTATCCGTCCTTAGCAATTGTCCAGCAGTGTATAATCAACCGGTGCGGTCACTGGTAATTATTAAACTTGCTCTCAGCTTAGTATTGTTAAGATAATTATAAAGAGTACATTGTGCAGAACTGATACATTTATAAGTGTATTATATTAGTGTAAATGTATTTTTTTTTGCTAGGACAGAATGCATTTTGTTTGTTTCACGTTCAAAAAATTAATAATATTTTGAAATAATTTTTTGTGTGTTTTCGACTTTTCAATATGCTCGCGCCCCCCTTCCAGGGTTATCACGCCCCCTAGGGGAGCGCGCCCCACAGTTTGAGAAGCGTTGCACTAGAGTATTTGGGTCAGTTCAAAAGTGAATTTAAAGTAAAAAAAATGGGAGTTTAGAGAATGAATATTTCAGTTTTCAATCCAAAAAATTCGAATACCCAAATAATTTCCCTCTAAAACTATATTATATCGTTAACTAAAATAAAAATGTTTTGGTTAAGAAAACAAGTTACGAGATCGATTTCTCCTTCAATGTTCAAATCTCAATTCCGTTAATTGCACTATGGGGAATAATGGGGGGCTAAGATATTAAGTGCATATTAATTGCAAAGGAACCTTTGCCCTTATGTGGTGGGGTGAGAAAGATAAGAAAGATGGCCTCGTTGTTTGACCCCGTCTCAAAATTATATGTTCAATCACGAATGCTATTTTGTTTCTCTGTGCAATATTAATTTAAAATGGACAAATTTGTATTTTTTCTACTTTAAAACGGACAAAACACATGAAGGAACAAGTAATATAAAAACAATTTTTTTAAAGTCAATTCCTACTTTGGTCAAAAAAAGAAAATTTTTATTTTAGTTAATTAAATTTATTTAACTAGTTAATATTTGAAAAAACTGTACTAACATCAAGTGTCATCCACTACAAGCGTAAAAAAAAATATATATTTGAAGCCAAGAAAAAAAAATTCGTTAGAAAACTTACTGGCACCATCTGTTGGTGCTAGTTCTAACTTCGTCGGAAATAACGCAGAATAACTTTAAAATTAAAAAAATAAAATCTAATTAATGAATTAATATTTGAAAAAAAACTGTATTAACATCAAGTGTCATCCATTACAGGTTTAAAAAAAAGGTATTTGAACTTGAGTGGATGAGTAAAAAAATATTTTACTAACGATTGAAAATTTAAACAAGATATATATAAATATATATAGGGAGACAGTAAATTAATAGACGGAATTGAGAAAAGGGAGGGGGGGGGGAACCATGATAACTAAATGGTATATTGAAATAGTTGTTTCTGTAATAAAGATAGATATAACATTTTTTTAAAACAAGAATGGGGTTTTCATGGAACCCTTTGGGAGTTATGAATACCTTATTGGGGGCCCCTTGTAGAGTGACATCAATTCGAGCTAAACTCGAAAGAATGAATCAAGATATAAACACACGAACCGTATTTAATCTCGGAGAAATCCATAGTAATTTCGAGTAAACTAGAAAAAGAAAAACAATCTCTTGCAATTTCAGTATTAATCTAAGATATCAACGAAATCTGTAATTTCAATTTGGTTCTTCATTACTTCGACGCAGTAACACGCGCAATCGAAAATATCTTCTCTTCGCACGTTCGTATCGATATTATTTTCTTTCTTTCCTTCGACAAACACACACTTATTTAATTTCCACATTTCTTGGAAATGCCACCGTCTCAAAGTTTCATTTCATTTTAAGGAAACTTCCGCAGTTTAAGAAGGAAATAAGATAAGTAACAATTTCGCGGCGCGTGTTCTCACCACACATGACAAGTTGAAATATAATTTCTCTTCGACCTTTTTTTCCCAGTGAGATTTCGAAAACGAGCTGAGGTATTGAAAAACTTAGTTATTCTTTCAGTAAGATTGAAAGAAGTATTTCTTGTCTGCTTGGACGAAGTAGCGCATAGATTGGATAGGCTAACATTTGAAAAATTGTACGTGAACAGCAAAAATATATTTAATAAAAATCCAACAGGTATCAATTTATTTTGTCGCTTTTTTCGTACAAAAATAACTTAAGTAAGTTTCTTTATCTTTCTTTTTAAAAGATGAAGACTTATTTTTTTAAAGAACTTATTTAACTTTGTTAAAATGATTTTTAATAATATTTTCTAAAGCAAGAATGTGAAAACTAAAGGTTTAATTTACGTGGATTTACTTTAATGCGCTTGAGCAATGAAAACTGGTACGCCAACATGCGTAAAATTTTAAATAATTAGGGATTCTCCTATTTAATTTATTATGTAATCGAATTATGTTTATTTTTAGCTATATAGGGGTCACACGCACGCACTTAAACCTAATTTAGGGTTTGGAAGAACTTAGTTTCTACTTTTAATAATGTTTCGAATACAATAAATAATACAATTCCAAAACGGATATCTTTCATTATTAATTACTTATGGCCCTATAACAAGAATAATTTTATGCAGCGTCTTTATTTATTTTCCTTTTCGTATGCAGGTTCGTGGATGTTTAGAAGGCGTAGAATCCTGCAGTCCGACTACACAAATTCGGGCATTGCATGTGCCAATACTTTTCTTTTATAAGTACATCAAAGTAGACTGAGATAAATCTCATAATTATAACAAATAGTTCTGTAAAATTTTCGATGCATTTCAATTGCTTCTTAGCTCTGTTGCTGTGTGGCTGAGGTAGTCTAGGGCTCATGTGTTCACGAGTTCAATCCTTATTGCCCCTTTGGTGTGGTGTGGTAGTTAGGAGAGGGGGTGCCAGCTCAGGTGTCGTCCACGTCACTTGATCATGCTTCAAAATTACGTGGTACGTCCCCTAAAGCCCTCGTGTAGCTGAACAGTGCGACGTTAATATTCACTCAATCCTTATTGCTGCTTATAGAGGGTTGATGCACATTAAATCTGTTGTGGCTCAAATTCCTCCCGTTGGTGTGGTAGTTTGAAGAGGGAGTTCTAGCTCAGGTGTGTCATCCTCATCACTTGGCTAAGCTTTAAAATTACGAGGTCCGTTGCCAAAAGCCTTTATGTTGCTATGTAGTGTGTCTCGTTGTTAAACACTCACTCTCTCATCCCAGCTGTTGAAGTTGCTCGTTCGTGGCAAGTGACAGTCAAATTAAGTCCCAGATTCGAGTCCTGATTATACTAATATCCGTTGACTGTTGCTCGCTATATTGTACTGGGCATTGAAAATGGGACTCAAGGGTTCGTTATTTTCATCTAAGCACATTTTAATACTATAAGGCTTGTTGTTAATACTTCTTGAGTAGCTCTCGAGTGATCTAAATTTGGATCCCAGCATTAAATATTTCGTAAGAAATGATTTTTTTGTTTGAAAATAAAATAAAGATTTCCGTCTCTATTTTGATATTTTTTTTTGTTTCAGTTTCTTATAGCCATTTTTTATAAGACAAGGTTTATGTAAAAAGTCATGTCTCAAGACTTTTAAGTCTCTCAAGAACAGTATTTTATTTAAAAAATGCAGGGTGGATGTCCGGAAACATTTCCTTTGCTTAAAATAACTTAAGAAATTCACTTTATGATCTAACTAAATGAAAATCAATACATAATACATAATATTAGCAAAATAATTAAATAGAATATTTTCTGTTTTCCATTTTAAACAAATGCTTCATTCGCTATTTTTTCCATACAGAAGTAGTCGAATAAGACATGACTCTCGATCTAAGCCGGTAAGAGATTATTTTCCATTTACTATTGCGATATTAAGTTTTAGATAGGTTTCAAGGGCTAGGTTATATATTCGACCCTTCTAATACTAAAGTGACCAATTATTCTGTACTTTCCAGGTACTCTGGTATTAGAGAGTAAATCTCTTTAAAATCATCTCGGCTTTCGGGTATTGGCAGGCTGAGTTTAAGAAGCTTATCTTTAGCCATGACAGTGAACCCCTTTGATATGATGCAAGGTTAGGAATTGCAATTTTATATCATACTGGTAATGCAAAATTGATATATAGCTAGAAAAATAAACAAAAGATGGTTTGAAAAGGCTGATTTTAAAATTGTCAAAACTGTTCAATAAGGCTGATTGGATTTTAAAAAAATCAATATGCTACTTAACTTCGTCTGTTATTTTCAGTTTAGGGTTATTTAAACAGAGCAATTTATATATATACTAAAAGCATATGAAATATTTAGATATAAAACCCAAGGTTTTTGTTGCAGCGATTTGGAAATTTTACCTTTAAATCGTATGATAGTTTTATAGGTTAACATCAGTAGTTTCTCCACTTTAATTGCTTACCCTTGAAAAGAAAATTATTACCCTTTTTTTTTGAATTTATTACAATTGGAATTCATTTTTTTTGGTATTGTATCTATTTTCCTTATGTGCGATGGTGTTCTGGTATGGTGTGAGGTTTCCTTATTGATGTGCTGTTATAGTACTTTTTAAAAATTTACTGTGGTTTATATTTTAATATATAATTTTCTGGCTAAGGTGTAGAGATAAAAAGGTTTTTATTTGGTTTCGTTAACTAATTTAGTATTTTTAATGTTCTTCTAGTATTATGTTTATTATCTTTAACAGTTAGGTATAATAAACATAATACTAGAAGAATAACAGCTAAGGATTCCTGTTATATTAATTTCTCCTTACAGCTCAGCAGTATAGACAAATATAAGATAGATTGGCTGGCTTTAAAACTATGTTTAACCCAACAATCTTAGTTCCCAAGTCTAAGAGTTTGCTATTATACCGCTGTGCCTATCTTATTTTTAATCTATAATTCTATTATTGCTTTGCTTTATTAGATTTATGAAAATATTTAGTATATATACCTGCTTATATATATATATATATATATATATATATATATATATATATATATATATATATATATATATATATATATATATATATATATATATATATATATATATATATATATATATATATATATATATGTGTGTGTGTGTGTAATAATTTACTTTAATTTTCTCTTGAGGGATTTTAATTCATAATGGTCTTGAGCCTTCCAAAACTTAATGTGATAATTGATTTCTAATTTACCTCCCTAACGGAAAATAGCCATAACCTTATCTCTCAAACACTAAGACTTCAATGTTTTTAAATCAGAATGATGCAATCTTGCATCATCCGTGTATATAAACTAATCAGAAAAGCTTTTACCGGAAATCATGTGATTTTAATAGCTTCCGGTTGACCATGACTATAAATAAACGATATCTTAGGATCGGAAAAGGGCTGTTTTTGAGAGCGTTTAACTAACGTTAATGTTTCATTGCAAAATATTTTCAAAAATAGTGAAAGTGATATTTCCTAATAGTTTTCAAAAAAATTAACATTCCCGAATTTAGGTTTTTGGAAATAGGAAACTACATATTTTTTGGTAATATTACAATTCATTCCTGAGTTAGTGTTTATTAGTCTCTCTCTCACTATCTTTTATCTGGATTCTAGACAATCATATATATATTTGAGAATTACGTTGGCTATATGTATTTATTCTTTGAAGTTAAATAGGAAACGTTTTCCTCTCCACCTAAACAGAGCCTAACCATCACATTAAAATGAAAGCAGCCAAGCAGATCCCCAAATGCTCGGTAGTGAGAGGGCGTGTCGAGTGGATCACTTCGCCTGTCAAAACACGATGTTCCATTCAACAAGCATCATTCACTGTTCTATGCTGGGCCAATGAATGCCATTTGGAATTGTGTGTGTTCTGTCACTTTGTCTTGTTGACGAAGAATTTTCTGCGGGTTAATACCAATGTATTATTTGACAGTGAAAGAGTAGTAATTGGAGGCTGCGATTGTTCAGCCGTTGTTGTTTTTACTTCTACGAGTTTTGCTCGATATTAGGCTGAGGTTGTTTTCGTTTAGTGTTAACAATTTAATTAATAGTTTAAAGTACTTAAAATTTCTACTGATTATGTTGCGCGAGAACCACTTTTACTCAGAATATCATGGGAAAGAGAGGGACGAAAAACATCAGACAATTCCAAAAGTGGAAGTGATAAAATGAGAGGAGGTTCATAGCGGGTTCAGCTTTAAATGCTTGTAATGTGAAAGAGAAAATGACACTATAGATATACCGAAAAATGGTAAAAATTGAGCAGAGATGCTCAAATGAAGGCAAAGGGTGGATGAAGAGTCGATGGAAGACAACAAGTTTTGGTCGGAAAGAAGAATAGTTTTAACAAGGTGATAGATAACTAGAAGCGGTATAAGAGAACACATGAGAAGCCGAATGTTACTTATGCTAAATACAGGGTGTCCCCGAATGCCATGTACAAAAATGGAAGGGAAGGTAGAGAACATCATAAGGAGCCAAAATTACGAATGCGACGCTAAAGTTGGTTCATTTAATTTCTATGACTTTAAACCCAGCTTCTTAATTTAACATCGCATCATGACTTAAGTTAAAATTAATTCTAAATAATAAATTAATGAAACTCATCAATACTGATCGTATAGTGGTAAACAATTATATTTATTGATTAACATATTGGAAACAACGTTAAAACTTACAAGGGTGGTACTTATCTGAGAGGAAAGGAGTGGATGAAAGGGTGACCTCGGGCAGCGAGTTTGCTTCCAGACGGGAGGGTTTTTTTCTGGCAGACGTAAGAGGGAAGAAAATCCCCGAGAAATGGCTTGCGTGCCTTTTAAAGCTGACCGCACCACTTCAAAAAGAATCCTCTACGGATTCATTACCGTCAAATCTACCACCCTGATTGGACTCAACAGTCCGCGCAAGAACACAACCTTGTCGGCCATAAGGTCCGTTGAACCTAGACGCACCCACATTCCTGTGTAATCCCTATTTCCTGTAAACAGGGCAAATGCAAAAATTAAAACTGTATCTCAGGGGCCGGCGGCCTCCCATCATTACATAGGAAATCATGGGCAGATACGTAACTCTAACGAGATAAAACGACACAAAGATAGTAAGGCCACAATACGGAATGTAGTGTAAAACGCTTTATTAGAAACACAATAATAAATTAAAAGTATGATATTAAAGCATCACAGGAGGTGTTTGAAATTGCTGCCATTGGTATGTGTGCACGCACGACACCAACGTGACATGGATTTAAGGACACGTTCGGGTTTGTTTCATGGATCATAACAGCAGCGATGGATATTCGTGCCACCAGGTTCATTTCAGAATTGATGGGCGTGTTATCAATCTTGGCTCTGAAAGGTCCATGTTCCACCAGGTTCTAATGCACCCGAGTGAATATTTCATGATTCGGTTGCCACCTCATTGGATATCTTTCCCCATACAACCGAACAGCAACACGTTCCTTTCCGTTGTCTGCGCCGTAATTGAAGTGGATATCCACCAACTCGGCGTTCGTATAAGGATTCCTGTTCTTCGTACGATGTCCATATTTCAAATGAGGAATCCACATGTCCCGACCTTGCGTGCTCACGTACAGCGTCACATACCGCTTTGCGCCCATGCTTTCCTGTGTAATTATGGCTCCTCACTATGTTCTCTACCTCTCCTCCAAGTTTGTACACGGTATTCGGAGACACCATGTATATCACCCAGTTCAAATGCTTAAGGCTGTTTTCGCCAAATGTATGAAAGCTTGAACTAAACACGGAGCACATTTTTAGACAGGCAAATGCTGTTATTTTCTTGAAAATTTGTAACATTGTAACTCATACATTTGTTTAAAAAAATATAGCATTTTTAAAATTTCAAAATATTCTATAAATAATTAATATTTCCTTTTAACATGTAAAGGGTGAGTTCATTTAGCATTATGGTATATAGAAGAAAAAATGGGAAACACCATTTTATACAATAAATAATACTTTAACTCAAATAAAAATGAAGAGCATGATAAAATAAGTGATTCCCTACAGGATAGTAAAGCCAGAATACAACATTACTATTAGAGTACTTAAATATCTGAAAAATACTTCGAATTCGCTCCTATTCATTAACATTAACCGAGTGAGTGAGTGAATATTAACGTCGCACTGTTCAGCTACACAAGGGCCTCATAATTTTGAACCATGGTCAAGTGACGAGGACGACACCTGAGATGGCACCCGTCTCTCCTAACTTCCGCACCACACCAACGGGAGGACGTTTGAGCTCTCGACAGATTTAACATGCATTGTTCCCCTACATGGTGGGTCTTTAGTGGTACTGGGCTTGAACTCATGTCTACCATGAACCGATACCTTGACCACTGGGCTACCGCAGCCCTCTTAACATTAACCGGAGACAGCTTTAAACACTAGCAGGGGTTTCATGATGTTTCGAAAATGCCGTTGAGAGGGTGGGTTAAGCAGAAGGGACTATTTTGTAGTGGATGTCCGAATTCGAATGAATGACATCGTTTCTTACCATGAGAATTTGTAATTATTTGTAATGATTCATTTTACAAAATTTAGATCTTTCTTCATCGGTTGCTGCTGCCCAGGTCACAAATAGGGCTCAAGTATGTAATAATTGGTTTATGTATTTGTTTGTAGAGGTGAGTGTAGGAAGGTGAGAGTTACATTAACGTCACACTTTGAAGCAACACGAGAGCTATTGGCAACGGACCACATAATTTTGAACCGCAGGCAAGTGACGAAGACGACATCTGAGCTGGCACTACCCTCTCCTAACTACCACACCAACGGGAGGACTTTGAGCCTCGAAAGACATAACGTGCATCAGCCCTTCTACATGGTGGGACTTCAGTAGTCCTAGGACTTGAACACGTGACGCTTCGGCCACGAGTTCATGACCATGACCATAAGGCAACCACGGCCAGAAGAGTCTGAAGAGTGAGACATGAATTTCTGTTAATAACAAATACACGGAACTGAATTTTCTTTTAAAATTGATCTATAATATGTTTCGTGCGTTCTCTGAAGGAGAGTTTTTAATCTAAAACTAGACAAATGTAAATAATTTTGTAGATCTACTCAAATTCGTAGTCGAAAAGATGAAGTTGTTCCGGTTTATTACCATGGGTTGCTGTGTTAAAGATGATGGATTTAGTTTTAATCATGCTGACTGCAATCATTCAATTCGTAAGCCCTGATTCCAGACAATTGAGGTAGTATTGAATGCTTTTTGCAGTAATGTTCTCATATTGAGTGAGCATCGCTTTTCATCAGACAGATAATGATACTGGGGATGTGAAAAATCGCCAGTGCAAATATTGTACAGCTGAACAGGCATCGTAATCTAAATTATGTTATTTATTTGGGGTAAGTTTTTAATTTTATTAAAAAAATTCTGGATGCCTTATGAGAAGTTATGTCCATGTTAAATCAAATTAATTTAGGAAATTTGTTTCTTTGAATATAAAGTGTATAACAAAGTCCTAATTTATAGTTTTTATTAACTTCGTGCTACCTTGTTAGTTACGAAGCTCAAGACAAACTACTTTATCTGTTGAAATACATAGAGTAAAAATTATGAACATAATACATTTCTTTTAAAAACTGATATTGCTAAAAGTTTTTTTAGCTAACTTGCTTTCCATTATTCCCTTTTTAGGTAGTGATTACAGTTCATAAATTCAACTGTTTATAAAAATAAATAAACTTTTATTTATAAACTTAAATGCATTATTTTTTATTGATGACATGATTTATGCACAAAGGGCATGTATGCTTATTTTTTTTGCTTTATTCTTTCATAATTATATTCATATACATAATTTTTCATAATTATACATGAACCATATAAAAACGCATTTTTTCATTATTTTAAATTATTTTTTTCATGAATTCTCTTTGCAATTATTTTGAAGAATAATTGTAGAAATGATATTTTGAAGTCAGAATATATTCAGATTATTTTGTCAATTCGTGTAAACAGTTAACACTTTGCGAACCGAATATCACCATTTGAAAAGCGAGCAAAGGAAACTAAATGCATTAAAAATGAATGAGGTAATGGGAGTTTTGAGAGCAATTTATTATTTTTATTCAGAACTGTTCAAATATTTATAAAAGTAAAAAAAGCATTGTAATTAGTTTTTTTATTGGCCAATTCCCTTTATGGGATGCATATGTTTGATTAAAAATATTTAGTTACTGCAGATAAAAAAATTATGTTAATACTTTTGTTGCATCGGTATGTAATTTTGTCTAGGGATTAGATCTCTCTCTCTCTCTTTTATGCATTAGTCAATACTGACACTAACAAGTTTGTTTAATTTATATCTAAAGATTCTTCACTTTTTGTTAAGAATAAGTCCCATGACTCTTTATAAGATAAACATATTTACGCAATTATATAAATCTGAGGCTGCATATTTAAACATTTTTAAATGATGCAAGCATCTATAAATACGAATTTCTTCACAGATTTCTTTTTCAGTTTGTTGTGAAAATGATTAAGGTTTTCCAAAATGTTTGTCCATTATATGTTTAAATATTTTCTCTGTTCGATAATATTTATTTCAAAAAATACTTTTAAATTTATAAGAGTTAATCATAACATGAATGGATTTTATTCTATAATAATTCTGGGTTTTTGTTATGACACCCACTCTTATTTTTATTTCTTACTTTAGTAAGTTTTTATTTTGCTATATATTTCGATTTTATTTCTTCCGATGAAAATATCCTCATATTCCAAAGTTGCTTATACACTTATAAGAATTGAAGTGAATTGGATTTGATAGATTTAATACATTATTTTTACGTAAAATCGAAAGAGGGTCTATTATTTTCTTACAGTATCTCTGAAATAAATCTATGTTGTGCTGAGTTGAGTTTGTGATTTAAAAAAATTAATTATTAACTCTTGTATTTAGTCACAACTTCTATTAATTTAACCATTTTTTGGTAACCTTAACCCTTAACTTCGCAATTTTTTAAATTTCTATGAAAAAATTATATCAGCTAGCTCTCAAGTAATAAAAGGGAAAAATATGAAAAAGAATCAAATAGTTTTAAATTGAATTTCAGTCATTTGTTTGTTTGTTACAGAAGTGCAACATTGCGCAGTAGTGCTGTAAATTACAAAACTTTTTTTATGTGAGAATTTTATTATTCATATAAAATGTTTAAATGTCTTACCTGGTAATTTATTTCGTCAATAAACAAGAGGAAGCATAAAATATAATGGATTCTTTTTATAGCAAAAACACAGTTCTTGAGGCATCAGAGATTTTTATAATTGTTGCGATTTCTCGAAAAAATGTACTTCCATCTAGTGACAAAATTACATGTATTTCGTTAAAGTAATCTTTTTTTTTCTCATAAGTAATTTGTAGGTAATTAAAAAAATATTGAGTCAAATCATATGTTGCAGAAATGCATCAGTGCGAAGTTAAGGGTTAAGTCAGTATTTAATTTTTGAGTATCACTTAAGCTGACAATTTTTGTGAATTCCATAACGGAATAAAAACGATTTAGCTTTTAGTTTGTTCCTCTTCAGTACTTGGTTTTTTACACTCTAGACTATAAATTAAGTCGATTAAACATATCAACCCCTTAAGTGCCGCAAGTGTACATATCCGTCTTGCTCAACGGGTACGTTGAGTGCCCTGACCATATATATACGTCCTTACAAAGTACGATTCTTTTCTGGAGTGGTACTGGGCTCGAACTCATGACAAGGCAAGCCACGGTCCGATACCTATACCACTCGGCTACCGTAGCCACTCCGCGAAATACCAACACAAAGATAAAACCTGCGTAACGATACCTACTACCGCGTCGGCGAGAAATGGCGCGAAAAGTTGGTTTAGTTAGGTGTGCAAAAAAGTTGCTTAACGCAGGTATAAAACTAGATTAACTCGAAAATTGTATATTTTTTTAGGTTTAAACAGATAATCTAGAAATGAGTTAGTTAAATCAGCTTTATAAAATGTTAGCTTCATGCGTGTAATATTAAAATTGGGATATCTCTCATAGGTTTTCTAAAATCAGTTTTTCGTAATTTCTCAAAAATGAGATATTTTGACTTACTTGGGTTTTTATCTAGAGGTGCGATATATAACAAAACTGGTAAACAAATCACGTCCTCTACTTTTAACCTCTTGGCTGAAAACTCGAGTTTGAGATTTCTCTAGAAAATGTGATGAAATAAATAAAATTTTGACTTCAAACGAATAGTATATGTGAAAAAATACTTAGTTTCTTACTTTAATATACTTTGTAATCTGCACCAAAATACGGCCCTTAATTTTATTACGCTGAAGTTGGTTGCGGAACTGTACAGGAGGTGTTTTAAGTATATTGTAGCTATACTCTCTCAATACAGTGGAAACAGGGTTTCAATAAATTTCCTAAGTAATTAAATTTATATATTTTCCTGGAATCTGATATTATTTTAGAAGGTTCTCTCAAATGTATCCAAAAGAATAAAAGAGGGTTCTGCAAATAAAATTGGCACAATTGTTACTACACGATAGGTGTTTATTTTCTTTAAATTATAATCTAGAAAGCTTGAACGGGATCTATGTTTATAACTGCCTTTCCCTTTTACAACCAGATAAAGCCACCAGGAAAATTTAAGAATTCAACTCAAGCAATCAGCCCAAATCTGACGAAAAAGTTTAATATCCTCGATACATTGAGAATCGCATTTCCTCTTTGTCACATGAGCTGCTTTGAAACAAGATATATAAATATACTCACGAGAGGGGATGCCTTATCGGGACCAGGTTCCTAATATATTTCCGAGTCTTGACACATCCCCGTAACACCAAAAGCCAATCAGATTGTATTGTTGAGAAGGCATTAAGCACTCTTCAGATGTTTGGATCCGAGCTTTCATTTTCAATTTAAGCTCAAAAATGTGCCTAGCTACAAATGTGCCTATATAATTGGCTCTAGAAGTTTATTTACGGAAAAGATTTGGAAGACGAGAGTGAGGGAAGTTTGGATAGATGATCTGTGTGGGGTAATGGCTATATAAAGACGTCATGGTTTTCTAATCTACGAAATTGCGCTGAGAGAAACCTTATCGGGAATTCATTAGCAGCAAAGGATCTCATTTACTCTTATAAGGGAATTCTGCGAAGTAAAATGAATAGTTTTCTTCTAAAAAGGTGATTTTTCCTGCCGCCGTTTCCTTCTCATTTAGTTTTAGGATTTATTCTATGATGAAACCCATGAAATGGTAACGCGGGTGGAAATGTTTTAATATCCTTGTCGCAAGCTTTAGACTTATCAACAAAACATTCCTTCTTGTTTAAATGAAACGTGAATAAAATTGTTTAAATGAAACGTGAAATTCTGCTTCTTAAGTTTAAGTAGTGCTTTTCAATTAATATGGCATGCTATACTTTTGCACAATAAACACTAGATTCTGCATTAGTAAAATGAGCTGCTCTTTTTTTTTTAAATGTATGAAATTTTAATATTTTTAAATAACTGTTCACCATCAGGGTTTTGGGTTTGGATTAATAAAAGAAAAGAAATGACGTCTTTTTATATCAATGTCTCATACAAAAAATAAAATACAGTAAAAATAATTAAAAAAAATGTATTTAAAAATAAACTCGTAAATTTATTTATTAATTTTTACTTTTTATAGAATATGGAAGATAAAATCGTAGACATTCGGTTTAATTTGTCAGAATAAAAGCGAAGATTAAAGTCTAAAAAAATAGATGTAAAATTCTTGTCTATTAAAACAGATATATATTTACAATTTCCAATTTTTCTTGAAAGAATCTTAAATTCTTTATTATTCACTGATACTTTATTGCTAATAACTCCATAGTGAAATAAAGGGTTTTTTAGAGGTATAGAACTTTAAATTGCAATAAAACAACGATGTATTATTCGATTGACATGAATTTGTTTTATTCGAAAGATAATCTTGTTGGTATTACATTTTAAATATGATTTATGGCATATGACTGCCACGGCTGGCTCGGATGTAGTCCAATCTGGACGTCCAATTTTGTTTAGCGATGAAGCGCACTTCTGGTTGAATGGCTACGTCAACAAACAAAACTGCCGCATTTGGAGTGAAGCTAATCCACAAGTGTATGTCAAAACACCGTTACATCCAGAAAAACTGACTGTTTGGTGCGCTTTATGGGCTGGTGAAATCCTTTTTCAAAAACGATGAAGGCCACAACGTTAGTCAATGGTGATCGGTATAGAGCCATGATTACTAACTTTTTCATTCCTGAATTGAACAATCATGATGTCGAGGAGCTGTGGTTCCAACAAGATGGCGCAACGTGTCACACAGCTCGTGCCACAATCGATTTATTGAATGACACGTTTGGTGACCGCCTAATTTCACGTTTTGGACCTGTGAATTGGCCTCCAAGATCTTGTGATTTAACACCACTAGACTATTTTCTGTGGGGCTATGTAAAGTCATTGGTCTATGCGGATAAGCCACAAACGTTTGACAATTTGGAAGACAACATTCGCCGTGTTATATCCGATATACGGCCACAAATATTGGAAAAAGTCATCGAAAATTGGACGTCCAGATTGGACTACATCCGAGTCAGCCGTGAGAGTCCTATGCCAGAAATCATATTTAAAATGGAATGCCACAAGATTATCTTTCGAATAAAAAAAATTCATGTCAATCGAATAATACATCGTTGTTTTATTGCAATTTAAAGTTCTATACCTCTAAAAAAATACCCTTTACAAACAATTATTTGTACACGCGTTTTACAGTTTTTTTTAAACAAAGTAATCCTGTAAAAAATTTCTTTATGAAGATGCAAAAACGTTACATTTAATGAAATCTGGTCTAATTTAATGAAATACATTAAATTCTTTATAAAGTTTAATAACTGATTACTGTGATTAATGAAGCTTACTAATGATTAATCATTTGCTATAATTTAATATAAGTAAAATTTTGTGTAACTAATAATATTAATTCTTATTGAGAATCAAAATGTTACATTTCAGGGATTTTTACGACAATGATAGTGACAGACGAGTGGTCATGTTCACGAACTTGTGACCAATATTGTTTCTGTCGAAATCGGGGGCTCGAGTCTTGGAATTGGATACTCACAGTGTCGGCCAGGGGTGGGCAGACTTTGTCAGGGTACGGGCTATTTCTAATTTTTTCAAGGTGCTACTTTTCGCCCAGTTCTAGAACAAACAAAGGGGGGGGGGAGAGGCTCCACGGGTTTGGACCCTCCTCCATAGCCCATGATATTTTTACCGGTCGATTATATTCCCATGTATATAGTATATGAAACTTTAAAAAATTAAGTGCTTGTTGTTAATAATTTTTTTATTAATTGCCTCGCGCCTCCTTTGAAAAATTCACGAATGCACCCACTGCCCAGAATTATACGTGTAGTGAGGTATGGAAAAGGTAAACAATATTTATTATAACTTAATAATAAATACGGAATATATGTACTTACCCTAGGTAAATAAAATAAAACTAACACTTCTTTGAAACCACGTTTAAAGTAAAACGTAAAATACACACACAAACATAATAATAGCCACACACACACACACAAATATAATAATATCTAATGATTCATTTATTATCAAACAATTCAAAATACGTTAAAAATAAAACATTTTTATCTAAAGTTAGTTCTTGTAATTATAGTCAGTAGAATACTTAGTCTGTGTATTGTCAGCCAATATTGAATATTTCCGCATGTAATTACTAACAGCTTATATTTAGGTGATCACGCCAAATTGTCTTGGATGTCCACCTGTAGACCGCGATCGCGGTAATGCTTACCCTGGGTGTAGACGTTTTAAGTCTGCTGAGGCTCAAAGACCTCAGGTTAAGGTATTTGGGAAGTTTGGGGAGTTGCCAACTCATTTGTCGTCCTCGTCATTTGACTGGCTTAAAATTATGAGATCCGTCACTAGTAGCTTTGAAATGCAATGTGTTAATTAAAATAATTAAAAAAAAGGCCTTTGTGAATTCGAACATTCGCCTTTTATTATTGTCATGAATAATAAAGACGAATTGTTATATTGGGAAAAAAATATTTTAGTTTTTTCTCCGCTATTTTTCTTTCTTGTTGTACACACATTAATTTTTTCGTTACAAATGGCGGCTTTTTTGTATTAATGCGTCAGAAATTTTCATTTAATTCCATAAAACATGGAATCTAAAAGCAAATTTTAATAAATAGACAATGATTAACTCTCTATTTTTAAACTCAAATGCTCCATGAATAATAATTTGCTTATAAATAACTATTTTATAATGGATTTGTAGCATACGCATGCAAATTTAGAGTTAAGACTTAATTTTGATAGTCTAGGAATGTCTTTTTTATTGCTCGAAATAAATAAGATGTTAGTATCCACACTAAGTGGTAGATATTAGAATTAAATCTTTTAAACGAATCAGCTGACACACATAACATAGCTACATATTTTCCAATGTAATTTAACAATAAATAATTTATTTATTTTCTTTTAATTGAATTGCTTTTAATTGATTCACTTATGAAAAGAAAAAAATTCAAACTTCCCTAAAAACTATAGGTATTTCCTGCAATTGTGATATGAGGTGAAGGGAAATGTTTTTATTATCCAGATAATTTTAGAAAAGCTAATGTGTTTGCTATTTTCGAAAATGCATATATTAAAATAAGCTTGTTTTCGCTGTCTCGTTTGATCCACCCACTTATGCATCAATAATTCCTAAAAGTATTGCATTAATGTGAAAGCATAGAGCATTTAAATTAGTCTTTTGACTCATAATTTAATTAAATCTAATAAGTTCCATCTTATTTCCACGAAACCATTAGTCATTTACTAATGTATTTATATAAATAGATCAGAGAAATGACCATATACACCGGGGTGAAATAGGTGATTTCCTTTTGATGTTTAGAATTCTAAGATATACCCTTTAAATTTTATTTCTGTGTTCCATTAAATAGGATTAGAGTGGCATTACTAGAATCCCAGAATTCTGTGCAAAGTGAAAACTCGTAGTAATTCGGGAATTCCTTTTTACTATCGCTTTTCAACATCCACTTTCACTTAGCTGTGAATTGAATGAGTGTTAAATGTTTCCTGTAAGTTTCCTTTTACATAAAATCCATTCCAAATTTTATTTCGATTTGATAATTTTTTTTCCAGATATTTCTGAAAAATTATTTATTTTAAAATATAAGAATGTCTTAAGAGTACGGCTACACTTTCAAAAATAAATTAAAAATAAACGAAAGAGGATTTTTGTTTTCAATCTCTTATGTTCCGCAAAGAATTGTTAGTTTTCGTTTAATGAAATGCAAACTAGATGGTTCAACGTTCACGCTTTGCAACATTCTCGTTCCAAAATGGCTTCATCGCAAGAACAATCACAAGTTGTAGCACTTTTTATCGAATTTAAATCTGCAACGCTTAAATTTCAGACTACCTATCTACTGGAGATCGTTCGCACTTCATGGAAACGATTTTATAGTTAGTTTCTATCAATAAATACCATATTTTTTGCAGCAATTTACTTTCATATGATAGCCATGATTCTTGACAGTAGCTCTATCTCGAATATTTCATGAAAGTAAACTTTTTCTAAAATTTTACTCCTTCCTATTGAACCGTTTTCCAAATTCCATTTAGTGTTCTTGTATGCCGTTTTCCTAAGGCTCATTTTAATAAACCGAATGCACAAAAGTCCATTGGAGAAGTGTAGGGTGATTTTACGCGTATTTCATCAAATGGGATAGTCTTTATTCCTGTTTCTGACTCTTTCTTTGCTAAATAAACGGCATTTAACTTAGACGTGTGACTAGAGGTTTTGAACATATGAAACTCAACTTTATCTATGTACTTTCTATATAAATTGGAATTTCTTCCCCAAAAATTGGTTCTAAAATATTCCGCTGATAGTAGAATGTGAATTAATTTTGGCTTTATTTGAGATTTTTTTAATTTTTAATTTGACGGTGTTAGAATATCCTGCAACTATTATGAATCCCTTAAAGAAAACTTTACTGTGCACTGACGAAGCCATTTCGTACAGTCATTCCCGTCAGTTGAGCTATAGAAAATGGATCTCTTTTTACTACAGTCACTTAAATATACCCACGCCTCATTGAGTGTTACCCAAAATTTCCCTTTTTAGGCAGGTATTTTATATGATTTTCTACACTTTTTTTTCTTTCAGCAATAGATTTTGAAAAAGGAGATGAACTTTAGGTTTAAACATCTTTTTAACTTCAAATCTTTAATTACAGTGCCGGAAGGCATTCCTAGTTTTGATGCAATGAATCTTTGAGCTGGCGGATTTTCTTTTAGGATCAGACTTCACTTTCCCGTTGGTGTGGTGTGATAGTTAAGAGAGGGGGGAGGGGTGCCAGCTCAGGTGTCGTCAACGTCACTTGACCATGGTTCAAAATTACGTGGTCCATCTCCAAAAGCCCTCGTGTAGCTGAACAGTGCGACGTTAATATTCAGTCAATCAATCAATCAATCAGACTTCACTTTCTTAATAGTTGCCTGCGTCTGAACCGTCTTAGGATGAGGTTTCGTTTTCATGTTTTCATTTTTACTTAAAGCTAGACGTTTTTTCCCTTTCAGATTAAATGTATTGTAAACACCTTTTATTGACATGCAATAATCGAGTTTTTTACATACACCGCTTTATAATTTGTTGATATGAATATTTCTCCTCGGGTGAGTGAGTGAGTGAATATTAACGTCGCACTGTTCAGCTACACGAGGGTTTTTGGTGACGGACCACGTAATTTTGAACAATGGTCGTGACGTGGACGACACCTGAACTGGCACCCCCTTTTCTAACTACCACACCACACCAACGGGAGGACTTATATTTATCCTCGGAAAGCTTAGCTACGTATCCTTCGAGCCATCAATCAATTTTAGGAGTCATTTTTAAAATATATTTTATTTTACATTCCAATCAAAAGAAAACATTAGCAGACGGTTATTCTGAAATTTCCAAAGTTTGCAAACGAGAAAATGTATTGCAAAATCGTTTCCGTAAAGTTGTTGAAGTGAGGCCCACCTGCAAGATCCAGAATTCCTAAGTGGCATGAAACATTTATGTTGAAATGTAGCGTATTGCCAGACAAATTCTGGTCGCCTTAGCGGAACTAGGGCGATGTTACTCGTATAAAGTCGATATGTTGTATAAGACAAATGGTGTGCACGTTGAAATAGTGCAAAAAAAAAAATTGTAAAAAAACAACTTTGGTATTTTCTTTATGGAACGTGAAAAACCATAAGTGAATATCTTTGTTTAATTGTAATTAAAATTTGTGGGAAAGTGTAGACATACTCTTCGGACACCAGTTATAACTTAAGTTACCAAGTAAAAAAAGGTTAAATTGGAACACACACAAATAAGTCTAGCGTAAATCTAATCTTCCAAATTGTAATTGAAAATTATGAAATAATTAGTTTAAGTAAGTGAAAATAAACATTAATTTCTTTTAATAACTTTAAAACTCGCAGATTATTATTTCGATTCAAACTCAATTATTATATCCGGAGATTTAACTTGATTTCAATTAGTCGTATTCTTAAAAAGTTTTATCTTTTAAAGAAGGACTCGTAATCCTCTTACAGAGTCATTTCTTCATACGGTTTGCCATTTAACCAACCTAAAAGAAAAGAGATTGGTTCAATACCAATAAAATATACCAAATTTATTTAATTAATTACTTAATTATTGTTTCGAGTATAAACATAAATTACTGCTCATACAAAACTCGGATTTGTGCAACTTTGGTTTGTTGCATTTTCTGATGTATATTAAATAAATTTGCTTTAATCCCGGCTTACGATTTTTTATTTTCAGCTTTAAAAACTTCATCCTTATCTTTTCCTAATGAGGATCATAAGTATTAGAGTACCTTATCTTTTTTTTCTTTCTGAACAAAGTTTGCATTTAGTTAAATATTGAATAGAATTGTTTCAATTTCAGTGTTGCAAATCACGAAAAATAAATAACTGAACCTGAAAAGATTCTTCTTATTCTAAGCGGAATTAATTAAAATTTATTACTTTCGGAGAAGTTACCAAGAACTAGGATTAATCAAGTGATTTATATAAACAGGAATTACAGCACACAAGGTTTCGAAAGTTCTTTTACACATCAAACGTTCTCTTTAAATCATTTTAAAGGTTATATTTTAACTTTGCATTTTAGGGGACACATTTATACCAGCGTAGGGGGTAATATTCGGAGTAAATATTTATTTTTTAAAATTAAATATGCTTAAGTTGTAAGCATTGTGAATAAGGAGTCAAAAATGTACGGACATTTTCAATAATTTCTAAAGTAGTATTTACGTAATGAGCTCCGTGAAGGGTTTTTAATTGATAAAAATATTTTGGGAAAATATATTTTTAAGAGAAAAATTCTCACACAAGATTTAAGAGATTTATAATTAAAACATCACTAAAATTTGTTTTAAGACAATAAAAGCTGGATAGTATTAGTTATTTTCTAAAATTTAAGCAGCATCTAAATGTAAGCATCTATGGCAAAATAGTATTTTAGATCTTATTAAAAAAAAAAGGAAAACGGGGATTTTATTCGTACGATGGACTAAAAGGAACTTTACGTGGTTTGAAGGGTGGGGGAGAGTTAAGAGTGATGTGCCGGTTCTCAGTTGGTGCTCTTATCACAATTCCATAATTGGAAATTACAAGCTCCATAATCAAAGACCTTGTGTGATTTCAGAATGAGTGTTTATAAACGTCACGTTTTAGAGCAACACGAGGGCTACTGGGGATTAACCTAGTAATTTTGAACCACTGTCAAGTGACGAGAACGACATCTGAGCTAGCATCCCACATGTGATTCTAGACTAAAGATCTAGATACAGGAGAGTTTATAGTTCCTATTTAGAATATCATCAAGTCCATTGTAGTTTTTACGTTGAGTTAACTTTTAAATTTGAATATCTTAATGAATTATTGAGTTGCAGTTTATCGTAAAATCCAGCGTATAACGCGCACCTGTGCTTTCAGGCTGCGTTTTTTAATTTTAAGGTATATTCGCTATATAACGCGCACTACTTTTTTTGATGGAACCTGCAATGTACGTTAGCAATGTTATTGTATTTTAAAGCTATTTATTCGAGGTATTTCCAAGGATTTTGAAAAAATACTATATTTCTAGAAAACAACCCTTTAAGTTCGCAAGGTATGACATTTCTTTTAAATAAACACTATTCCGATCTTTGTAGGAGTGTAAGTTTTATTTTATGCACACTCTTTTATTTTTGAAGCTACCATTTCTATATCCAGCGTATAACACGCCCCCGTAAATTTCGATTTTATTTTTTGTGTTAAAAGGGGCGCATTATACACCGGATTTTACGGTACATAATATATTCCACTTTTTCGTAAAGTTGTTTATTGTTCTGTTTATCTCCATTTGAGACTTAGTTTTGTTTTATACTTCAATGTGAGAAGTTTGTGAGACTTATTTAGACGAATAAAAATATCCATTTTGGTTGTCAAATTTGCCTTTTACGAGTCTGGTTACCTAAGAACTAGGGAGCCACAATAGTGACATGAATTAAGGTCAGCATTTGTATATAGAACAAAAAAAGTTTACGGAATTCTGCCCTAAATTGACATTAATTTCAAAATAGGAACCTTTAATTATGTAATAATATATATTTATATTTTACCTTGGTTTAATTTTATTATTTACATAACATGAAATAGATAATTACCTAAGGAATTTAAATATATCTACAGAATATGAGAAGAATTTTTGTTTTTTAATGAAACTTAACATTTCGAAATTCTAAATACAATTACGAAAACTGATAAGTAGAGGTAAAAACTATAGTTAGGAAGTTTTTGTATGTGTTATCTCATACCGAAAGCTTATTTATATATTTTGAATGTTGTTTTTCAGAGCAATGCTTTGAAAGTCTCAGATTAATGTTTGTGCCTCGGAAACTCGTGTGTGATTGAAAGTAAAACTGAAGTTAGTGTTTTATTTTCTGATATAAAACCAAGAACTGTCTGCATTTTCCCATATTAGTTACGTTCATTTCTTAATCGCATCCAAGGGAGGTGCTGAAAGGTACCGAAACTCTTTTTAAACCGTTCTGGATATTTTTTATATTTTTCTGGAATAAAAGTTGACTTTGGTTATTTTAAAACTTTTTTCCGGCTTTGTTAAAATAATACTATCTTCAGAACAAGTATAATATGAGTAAGACATGTTAAGAAATTAAGATTCTTTTTTCGGGCATTAATTTTTATTTCCAATAAAAGACTAAAATTCTTTACAAATTATTTTCTACTACTTTTTTTTGTATACTTGTAACAAAAAGAAGCATTTAGTAATTTTTTTAGTACAAATTATATATTATTGGGTTGGTAAGAAAATAATATCGGTTTTTAGTGTACAATATTTCTATACTAAAAATAAACTTTAATCAATTAAATATCTTCCATTTTCTTGATTACTTGTTGCCAATTTTCTGGTAACTTTATTTTTCCGAGCTCATAGAGCTTCTGGTCTTATCACCAAAAAACTCAACTAAGTGAGATTTGAGGTCATCATTATAACTAAAATTTTTACCATCTAAAAATCTTTGTAAAGTTCGATGTAAATGATAATGCTATGGTGCAAAGTCGGGATGAAAAGTGGATTGTCTACAATAACATTAATCGAAGGAGATCAAGGTGCAAACTTCAGCATCTTTAACATAATCTTTAGAAGCAAAACTATTGGCACTTTATTGGGAAGAGATGCAGCATCCTCTATATAGCTCCCGACTTTGCACCATTTAATTTTATCATTTAAAATTTTACAAAACTTTTTAAATGTTAAAAATTTTAATAACGATTACCTCTCTAATCATACTTCGTTGATTTTTTGCCGATAAAGTCCAATAATTCAATGAAATCAAATTCATTAAGTTATCGGAAAAATGGCAACACAGGTAATTGAACAGACTGGAAAATATTTGACAAATGAAAGTCTTTTTTTGTGCAGAAAAATTTTATTCTAAAAACAACCAAAATTACTTTCTTGACAACCCAATAAAATGCTTAACGAACACTACATGAAACTATTATACATGGTGATTCGATGCCAGACCGACAAATTTGCAGAGTGTGTAGGCGTTAGAGAGGACACGGAATCCCATAGAAGTACAGTATCGCAAAAACTGTAGTTGCAAGCTATGGTGCAAAATAGCGGAAAAAAAGAGAGATAAATATTGAGATTTATATTCGGTGAGAAGTTGCATTTACAATCCTTCATCTTACAGTGTAGTTGACCCAAATCTAACTTCTGATACGTTGAATATGGATTTTGGAGTTGTTATTAGCTCACGAATAAATTTAAATGCAACGTATGTTTAAACTTATTTCCACTTTTTACAGAGAGAGAAAAATATGAGACAGAGGGATATGAAAGAGAGAAAGGAAAGGGAGGAGAGGAGAAAAGGTAGAGAGTCGGTCTTTTTTTGAGCATATTAATTTCTGTATTAAATTAATCATTTAATGAATTAATTGTTTATTAAAGTTGTAATAGTCCAAGGGTTATTAGAGTTTGACCTTACAATTTTGAATCATGTTTAAATGACGCGGCTAAAACTTAAATTGGGACCCCCCCCCACACACATTTTCGAACTAACAAATAAAAACCACACCTCATACTTAAATTTTTGTAAAATATTTCTAGGTATGATTCATGATTCCACAACAGACCATTGTGTTGAAGTGGAACAGGATCTGCTGCTCATTTTTTAAATCAAAGCTAGTTTTTTCGAACGTGACTTATAATGTAATGTGTAAATTAGGAGAATATGATATATACTAACTTATATTGTTGTTGCTCATGCCACCTGTCTGACAAAGTCAGATAGAGGCCCACGAAATTCATCGCGGCAATAGGCTAGATGTACGCCTGTCGTTGGCCTTAGCCTTGAGCACCATACAGGTGACAGTACGATTAAGCTCGGTGAAATTCCCGAAGGGACGGTAGATCTTTACGATAGAGGGCGATACTACCGATCTCAAACTCCACAATTAAGGCATGGAACTGGAGGGGAGGAAAATATTCTCCAGTCCCCTGCACTCGTGGTTTCAGCTGCGACCGCCCACAAGACTTTCGGACCCACTGATTTAACGAGTACATACTCCGTGTGTACTCGGAGGGTATTTGGTGGCATCGGGCATCGAACCCCGGCCTTCCGGTCTGGAGTCTAATGCTCTAACCACTAGGCTACCCACGGCTCTACCAGCTTATAGAGAGGTGTCGGGGGTGGGCGTTTTATATCGATATCATTCATTCAGCTTTATAATGACATCAATGACCTAATAATATTCTAATATTATTCATATTATTTCTAACATGTAATTTGAATAAGTTACCTCAGCTAAGTAGATTATAGTATTTTGTTTTTCTGTTTTTATTGTCCTTTACCAACAGAATTTCACATTTATTCTAAAAACTAGTCTTAAGGGGACATGGTACAATTTATATAAAAAAATATTTTATTTAATAGTTTTTGCAATTTTTTCTTATATCCTATGTATATGCATTACACAAGACAGTTTTTGTGCTCAAAATTCCACAAAAAGCTAACCCTTTAATTTTTTTAAAGAAAAAATTAAAAATTTGTGTTGGGATTTTTAAATGCTACTCTCTCTCTCTCTCCTCCAACAATAACTGAAAAATTACGTGGTCCGTCGCCAAAAGACCTCGTGTAGCTGAACAGTGCGACGTTAATATTCAATCAATCAATCAATCAACCGACAATAACTGACGTAGACGCATGCAATTTGATTTACAAGTACGTCAAATATAATGTATAAAAGCTCGTATGCGTTTTCTGCTTATATGGTTGATATTTGTAAAATACATTTTTTATGAATGCTTATTGAAAATTTCCTAAAAAATGTATAAATTTTAAATTCAATTATTTTGAAGAAAATAAGTATTGCTTTAATTCATGTACTAATAGCAATAATTAGTGAAAAAATATCAAAATTTGGCACAATAGAAAGAAGAAGTCTTAGCATTTTAAATTGAAGCTAAACTAGCTATATTTTCTTTGAGATAAATCAGTTTAAAGTTTAAAATTTGCCATTGAAATGTGAACAATATCGAAAATAAAAGATATCTTAACTTTGTGTTTTTTAACTTAGGACTTTCAAATTTTATGATATTACAGAAAATCATATAAAAATAATTTAGGCTGAAAAAATTTATTTGAATTTATGTGACCGATACTTGTGTATTGAATCATACAGTGTCCCCTTAAAGTGTTTATTTGTAATAGATTTACTTTGAGGAATATTTCTAAAAATTAAATAATAAAAAAAGTCTTAAAATAGAGGATCAGTTATAATGCTTTATTACAGGTTAATAAAATTGTAATTCTTTAAAATGTTAATTAGCCTCACATTTCTCACTTGCACGATCAAACTGTTTATATTTACTTAAATACAGTAATTCCCGAGTTGCTTCTAAATTTATGCAGTTAATTAAATACGGCAAACCAAAATATTTAATCATAGATGTAATTAATTACACTTCGTTAGTCTTAAAAGTAAAGTATTCTTTATATTGTAGAGCGGGAAGAATGAATGGAATTTAAATATAGAATTTAAAATTGCCGAATTAAAGTCCGCACATTATTATTTAAAGAAAGAACGAAGTGATAGACTCGGAGAGGAAAAAAAATAAGGATTATTTCCTTTTTGCGTTCAGATAAATCTGAGTAAAACTTCTGACCTTGTCGAAAAATTCGATGCACAAAAGCGTAAAATAAAACCGCTTACTTTGGCCATTTGTTCAGTCCAAACAAAATAGAGGACGACGTTCTGATTTAAGGCATTGTACACTGAATAATTTAGAATAAAAGAACACCGAATACAAGGACTTGAAAATTTGGCTAGAGTGAACTCAAATTTTTATCTCTTACTTCGTCTCACAAAAGATACTGGAGCTTTTTCTTCCCCCTCCCCTTTTTTGGGCCCAGTGCTGCATCGCAGAAAGTGCTTCAAAGGAATTGTGACGGAAGTGTACACAAAAGCAAACGCAACGAACCTATTTTTCTGTTAAAGGTAGTGCTTGAGTTTTTTCTATCGAAATTGGCCTCGAAAGATGCTCAGTGTATATTTTCTATGCACGAAGAAAATCCATTTACAGAGACTAATGCTTTACAATTCACGATGGACCTGTTTATTCATGCGTCTTGGTTTGAGATTTAATGAAATCTTTTTACGGAGGCATTTCTTAGGAGAATGTGCCGTCCCTCATTAGAGAAAGCAACATTTTTAAGGCGTCATTTGGTTTGAAGGATGGGACCCAAGAGTTAGGTGAAGAATGGAAAATTGTTAATGGAAAGCGCTGGTAAAAGAAGAAAAATGGGGTTTTTTTTTGAAATTTTTGTAATTATTTCGTATTTAAAAAACAATGATTATATAAATCATAAAGGTAATAAAATGGTTGCTGTACTACTCTTTCTCGTTTCTGATTCTTTCGAAAATATAAAAGGAGATGACTGTTTATTTATATAAGGATTGAATTTATACATAACATTAAAGTATCCGAGCACATTGAGATGAGCAAATTTGGTCAAACACGCATATTTTTTTTCTTTTTCATTTTATTGAATAGAGCTATCTTTTGGCTTTTTAAAACATACTTTGTTTTGTTTCTAAGCTATCTTGAGGCCAAGCTATTTTATAAAATTAGAAAAAAAAACAACCAGAAATGGGTTTTTAATCTATGTACCAGAAGTGGACATTTTTAAATTAATCGTGGAGAGTCCGATAGCTGAAATTTCATAAATGTATTTCCATAAAAATTTCGAACCTGATATTTTTATTATTTTCTAGAGAATGTACTAAAATATTTATTATTGTATGAATATTTTTTGAGTTATGGCATGTTATTTAAGTAATGGTCTCATAAAGAATGTCCCATCTTTTATAATATTTACTCAATCAGCTGTAAAATTTAAAATTTTAATAAATCATTAAATATTAGTAGATTCTTTAGATAAATGCATCTAAATTGTTTTAGCAATACTTTTACTGATATATTACTTTTTTCTCTAATTGCTTTAGTTTTTCAAAAATATTGCTAAAATTTCACTTGTTATTGTGATTTTTGTAAAATTTAAATTATTTTTAAGCATTGTTATATAGTTAAATATTAGTATTTATTGGTGTTCCTCAAAAAGCATTTATAATGTTTTAGTTTTGCTATTTTATTAAAAAGTACTTCGAACGTGTTCGGATACTTTATAAAGGAATTTTGATAATACACTTTCAAATGTTAATTACAAATAAGAGAGCAAAGATATTCACTTACGGTTTTTTATGTTTCATAAAGAAAGTACCAGTGTTTTTTTAAAAATGTTTCATTGTGTGATTTCAACCTGCGCACTATTAGTTGCGCGTGACACATCGAGTCTATACAAGATTTCTAGCCCCGTTCAATGAAGTCTTGTTGGATCAACATTCTGAATGGTGTCTGAAAAACGTCAATTAAATCAGCGTTACGAATTTGAGATTGGTAAATAATATTTTTCACATCCTCACATGATGTCCAAAGGTGCTATGTTTAGAGATCTAGGTGGCCATGGTATTGGATCTCCTCTTCCTATCCATCTCCGGGGGAACTTTCAGTTGAAAATTTCCTCACTTCCAAGCACCTGTGTGGCGGTGCCTCAATGACGTTGACGCTCATGTGTTGTGAACATTTAAATTCGATAAACCCTGCTACATCTTGAGCTTATTCTCGTGGTGAAGCCATTTTGAAACGAGAATATTGCAAAATGGGGGCGTTGCACCCCAAGTGTGCATTTTATTAAACAAAATCTTTTCTTTTTATGGAACATAAAAAAAAACCGTAAGTGAAAAAAATCTTTGTTTATTTTTAGTTCAATTTCGAAAGTGTGGCTATACTTTTTGAATACCCTGTATTTGATCATGAATCCTAGGAGTTAAAAAAATATACTGCACATTAAATACTGGTTTTTAAAATGAATCCAGATTTTAGAAGTTCATGCTGATGTACTTTCAAAAATTAATTAATTTTAAATAACATATTTTAGCTGGTGTATCTCTTTATTCGTATTTCAATTAAAAAACTGCATCTTAACGGACTCATTCAAAAATTTGGCACTTCCATCACAAGATCGACAACTAAAGCGGGTTTAATTAATGTTTATCAAATATTAAATTGTTTTTCTCTAAAAAAAGTAAATTTCTCAAAGAAAACTGAGGATGGAAGAGGTACTTTTCGCTCAGTATTAATCAGATCACGTCACTTTCCAAGATAGAGCACACAACACTAGAAACAGTCATCACACAAAAATTAAGTAAACTTTGTTATTGAAAATGAATTTTGAGGTCGTTGAAAATAATAACTTTTTTAGTGAAACACATGTAATTAGTTTCATATCTCTTAAGAAAAACACGCGAATGAAAATGATTCGTAAGTTTTATATCACTCACAAAAAATATTTTTAAAGAAAACTCCTACACACACTAAGTAAATGGACAGAATTTCAAATTAATCACATTTAAAATTCCAAAATAAAATATTTTATGAAATAATGGATTCAATGTCATATTTATATTATTCATATATCTTTGTCTATACTTAAAGTAACTATATTTATATCTGTATATTAAAATAAATTTTGACATTTCGTATGCTTATAATACCGTTCTATTGCTACAAGGAAACACACACAAGGACGCACTATATTAGGAAATTTATATTATACGAAAGTGCTTCTCAAACTTTCAATATTGACGACCCAATTTTCAGTCATAATATTCTTCCCCCCGCATACAATGACAATGTATTGAATGCAATAATATGATTTGAGACAAAGCTACAATACGACCTTAATTATTAACCGTACAAATTATCAATATAAGTATTAAATTTTGTATATGTTGCTTTTAAGTAATAAGTATTTTAAGTAACTTTCAAGTAACAGAGAGAGGATAAGTATTATATTACGTTTCATAGTTCACATTGCTTCCTTTCAGTAAATGAATATTTTTACAAAATCTTTTTTTTTTCTTTTCGATATGCTCGCGCTCACTCCACCCCCCACGTAGGGTTATTACGCCCCCTAGGGGTGCACGGTGCACAGTTTAAGAAACGCTTCTATAGGAACTATATTTATATAATTTTTATTTATCTACTTGGGAACTAGTTATATATTTTTTATTTATCTACTTATGAAATATGTTATATAATTTTTATTTATCTACTTAGGAACTATATTATAATTTTTATTTAGCTACTTAGGGACTGTATTTATATAAATTTTATTTATCTACTTAGGAATATATTTATATATATTTTTGTTTTCCTGTTATTTACTAGAAAAGGAAGAAAAAAAATAATGCAAATGTAGTTTTGCTTCCCTGTTTGATATATTTACGATTCAAAGACTTGCCGTCAAGAAGTCAATGATTCCTTTTTAAGCGCAAGCTTTCTTTGAAATTAGCAAGCATATTATATAAGAAAAAAAAGTTTAACATTTGGAGATATATATTACTAACCTAAATTTCTGAAATGTCACCTCATAACATCAAAGTTAAATAAGTAGATATTCCATTACCTCTCTTTCAGAATGCTTCTTTTAAAAAATTAGCATTTTGTCATAGAAGTTTCAAAATGAAATGCGCATTGATAATTACATTATAAAAAGGAAAGATCTGTCATATGTTTTGAAACAAGTAAAACTTTCTTCGAACTGTAAGTATTAAAAGTATTAAAAGAGAATAAAACACGATTCTTTACTGTTTTTTAATGAAATTTGTCTAAGATCTGCTTAGAAATATCAAAAGGTTCTTGAATATTTAAGGAGCTTCTAATGACACTTGTCTTGTTGCATTATTTCGAACGTCACATTATTTCATGCGAATTAATGTTGTTGTCAGTTTCTTTAGGAGAGTTATAAAAAAAACACACGCATGTTTGTCAGGATTTTTCGAGGCCTGTTTATGTGTGTTATTTTAAATTTTACATTTAAAACATTTTAAATCTCTTTAAAACTGTTTAGCAATTAGCAATAATAAATAAATGGTTTATGAATACAATTTCTCTCGAAAACAGCCATAATTTTGATATTTTTTTGTTCTCTTAAATAGATAAATATTTTTAAAAATATCAATATTGCTGATATAAAGATAATTGCACAACATTAAATGGATAATTATACATTATCAAAAGGCTAGTTACATAACAGGACAGTTTAGTAATAAATAAGATTTATATGAAATAGGATCATCAAAAAGCTTAAATTTTTTTATCATTATCTAAAATTTGATTAATGTTTAAGGAAGGGTAAATAAGACTCGAATTCTGATGAAACCAGACATATAAATTTATTTGATTAAAGATTATATAAAAGTAAGTTACATAAATCTAAACTACATTGAGTCCTATATGGTTTTAACCTAATTGTTAGTGACGAGTAGATGGTGACTATAAGACTGCACGAGGGCTATTGGTGACGGACCATGTAATTTTGAACCATGGTCAAGTCTCAAGGAGGACATTTGAGCTAGCACCCCCACTCCTACGCTACACCAACGGGAATACATTTGAGCCTCGACAGAAGCGTGCAATGGCCTCCTCTACACAACGGGTCTTCAGTTGCATTCGGCTTGAACTCAAGATACGCTCACCACGAGTCTGTGACCTTGACCACTAGGCAACCACGGCTCCAATGTTGGTGTCGAAGATTACAGTTTCCAAATAGAAGGTGGTCACGGTAGCTTACTGGTCATGGTCACGGATTCGTGGTTGGCGCGAGTTCAAGCCTATAGTGCCACTGAAGACCCACCTTGTAGAGGGGCTGATGCACGTTGTCTTTCGTGGCTCAAAGTGTATGTTAGCAATAGTGACGAATTTAGCGGACTGTAAACAATTGTGGTCTAAGACTAAAGGGTTTCGGTTTCGAATTGCTGTCTGTTGAAAGAAAATTGATTCAATGATAAGTTCAAGTTCAATTTGATATAATTGGATATATTTCAACGCTGAAGAACATTTCAATATGATTAGAATAGTTCACATGTAATAATGTACGTAGTTCACAAGTATTAGCATTTCAACATAAGAATACTTCACAATAGAATGTTTCACTAAAACGAGTGTTTGCATCTTAAGAAAGATACATGCACTGACTGTTTCCACAAGACTACTTCTAAATAGAAGTGTCTCACAGCAACAGCGTGGCCGCGGTAGCCGAGTGGTATAGGTATCGGATCGTGGCTTGCCTGGTCACGAGTTCGATCCCAGTACCACTAAAGACCCGCCGTGTAGGGCAGCGATGCACGTTAAATCTGTCGAGAGCTGAAACGTCCTCCCGTTGGTGTGGTGTGGTAGTTAGGAGAGGGGGGTGCCAGCTCAGGTGTCGTCCACGTCACTTGACCATGGTTCAAAATTACGTGGTCCGTCGCCAAAAGCCCTCGTGTAGCTGAACAGTGCGACGTTAATATTAAATCAATCAAATCAATCAATCTCACTGCAACAGCGCTACCTAACGGTTTTACTATTCAACACAAAGTTCTTCCGTTGATTTGGTATGAAAGTTTGGAGAGGGAGTGCCAGCTCAGATATCGTCCTCCTTTCTTGATCTCTACTCAAAATTACAAGGTCCGTTGCCAATCGCTCTTGTGTTGCTTTACAGTACAGCGTTCATTTGAAATAGAGAATACAATCTTTAAGTCAATTGGTATGTAATGAAAGTGAGATCATTACAATAATAAGCAGGCAAGAACAAATTATTCCTATAAGTAACATTTTGTAAACAGTACTGAACTCTGACGTTGACATCCATGAACAGAATAAAATAAATTTCAAATTTGTTTCTGAATTCAAGCCCTTTCATACTTATGAATTAACCTTAATTATTCTTTTTTAAAACTTCGTTACCGTCTTCCTCTAAAATGAAGAATATTTCTACGTGAAAGGCTTTCTGGCTGAAATTAAAACACAGACAAAGATAATCGTGGAGATTCATTTGAAATTTAAGAAATGCAATTCTCCAAAATTGGTTATCAATGATATCGATAGCGTTTCTTACCTTGAAATGAGAAAGGCTCTCTTACCTATACGGATTAATTTCTACCATTGACTCTTTTCCTTATATTTGTTGGAAATCGTCAGATGAAGGAAAGGTTATTACAGTTGTTGAGCAGAAGGTACCTTTCTAAGAGTTGTTTATAGTGGTATCGTGTTTTAAGTTACTTCTTAAGATACCAAAGGACAACCGATGCTTTTGATTTGTCATTTTCTGCTCAATGAACACCATTTTTCCACTCTGACTACATTTTCTCAGAAGGAACAAGGACTATAACGATTACCAATATCGTTTTTCCACGAATTCTATTGAAAGGTTGTTCGCGCTTGGCTGATATCAATAGTATAGGAAATCGATAAGAAAACTATCGAATTGGGTTTTCCAGAAGACACGCTTTGTCTAACATACTTTTAAAGTAGAAAATTCTCTAGTGAACTCTTCCTAAGGAGTGGGATGAACATTGTTCAGAAATGAGGGAACACATACAAAGCTTCGAGTAGAGTTGGCAAACATTCGCGTTCTCCAAAAATCATTACCTAGATATCGTTGAGTTAGTGTTCGATTCGTCAGAAAAAATTTCTCTGACCAGTACACAAAGTTTTTGGAATCGGGGCTCGATTAATTAAAAGATATTGAGCCAATCTCGAAGTCATGCAGAGAATATATTGTATATTTTTTTATCGTATATAATGTCTTAAGGGAGATAAAATTTATTAGCAAGATACCTTTGAAAGAAATACGATAGACATACATTGAATGTGCATGTATTGTGTTAATGCCTCGCTTTAGATAAAAATATAAGGAAAAATAGTAGTTAAATATACATGAAAATATTTGTAAATATCTGAAAACAGCATATATTATTATACTGTTCGAATTAATTGGGACAAACGGAAAAAACGACTTTTTCTAAAACTTTGTTTTTAATCATTACATATCTTAAGTAGACTGAAAAATCTCTATTAGTTCGAAGTATGCCCTCTTTTAACAGAAATGACCTTGAACACGTTTCGGCATTGACTGCGCTAGTGCATTGCACATGTTATTAATTTTATCATCGAGGCACTACACTTGATAGCAATTTTTATCATCTGTTCTGTAGTCGTGCAGTTCATCTTAGCTAAACGATTTTTGAAAATACGCCATAAATACTCAAAAGGTTTTAGGTCTGAGGAATTACCAGGCCAAACAAGCACTTGTATTTTATTTTCCCGCATAAAAGTCTGAACTGATAAGGAGTTGTGACAAATAGCCAAGTCCTGTTGAAATGTTCCGTCGAATGTTATCATGAATTGAAGGATCTTACTACGTAATATTTCTATCTACTCGTATTTGATAGAATTTGCTTTAAGATGAACTAAATTTCCAGTGCCATTTGTAGTGAAAAACTGTTAAAACAGTCCTTCCATTGGATATGATCTGGTAACATAGTTTCACCTTCACTCTGTCACTTGATTTGTACCCCTGCACAAATAAATGTGTTTCATCACTGAAAATTACCTTCTTCCAGTACCTAACAGTCCAAGATCGGTATTTTTTAGCATATGATAAACGTTTTCCCATCATTTTCTGAGTTAGAAATTGTTTTATCCACGAGCTTGTTGCCTTACGACCAATTTCCAGAAGCTATTGTAAACAATTGAGGCATTCATTTCAACACTATACTATAATAAATACTTTTGAAGGTCTGTGATTGTCTTCCTGGGATTTATTTTAGAATTTCGTCAGTTCTTGGAGTAGTTTTCTGCTTGCTCTCACATTTTTCTTTTTAGAGATATTCCGGATATTTGAAATGTTCTTAAAATTATTGAAACACTTGATTTGCTCACAACAACTGCCGAAGCTATGTCTCTCAGTCATAGAAGTGTGTTCATTAAGAGCGATTATTTCATCGGAGTAATATTCATCTTTGAACAAGCAAAAGTAATAAGTGTTACACGGAACGCAAAATTATAACCACTATCTGCCTCACTGAAATGCCCAAAACTGAGATATAGATTCACTGAAACCAGTCAAACGAGTAAATTGCAGTCAAAGTTGACTACCTATAGGCAAATATAACCAATTTTTGGAAGTTTGGGACACCACTGATAATCACATACCAACACAGACAAGAAAAATATGTTTATTCCAATTATATAACTCAGACTGTATAACTAGGTCATGTCCTGGCCTTGTTTATAGTGTTGGTAACCGAGTGGTCATGGTCACGAAAACATGCTGGTGTATCTGTCGAGCCTGGTACCATTTGAGACTCATTGTGTAGAAAGGCTGATGTACACGTTAAACCTGTCGAGGCTTCAAGTTCTTATGATGGAGTGGTGGAAATTTTGAGATTGAAGTACCAACTAAGAGATCGTTCTTGTCACTTGACCATAGTTCAGAATTAAGAGAGGTCCGTCACCAACAGTTCTGGTTTTCTTCGTGGTGCGATATCAATCAACCTGAATTTATTTCATTAAAATTTTGGTTACATTCCTTTCTTCAAAATAGTCTTCTTGGTAACTATCACAATTCAAGAGAGAAAGCGATTATACCGTCTTCGAATACAGGCTAGAAATTCATGTTTTTTTATCACGCGTTATCTGTTCTTTTTCGAGAATAAATTCTCAAATACAAGGGAAGGCATACAGTTTGCGTATCAAAAGTTTAAGCACAACTAGAATTTTAAAATAAAAATTAAAAATACACTTTATTCCAACGTCTTGTTTATGTGTTAATAATTGCAGTTTCAAAATCATAGAGCACAAAATTTTGTTTCAAATCATGGAATTTAAGAATGCTACAAAAATAGCTATGCCAAAAGAATCAGCACAAAACTGCTTTTAACTAATTTTTACAAAATGACGCCAACACTTGTGTACGCAAACAATTGCTGCAGTTATAAGAGGCAGGAGGTTGTTTTTACGCTAATAAAAATGGTCAAGTAAAAAAAAAAATCGCATGAGGGCGCAATAAAAATCTGCAGTATGCAGGAAACCGCAAATCTATTGCTAAAGTTGCAACTACATTAAAAAAGATCATAACGCGCGCGCGCGCGTATATATAATTCATACAGTTATGGTTCTTAATGAAGATTTAAAATGAAGAGATTCTTTATTCAGATATATCACATGAGTGCCTTTTTGCACTCATCGGTGCCTTAGAAACTTGACTTCAATTGGGAATTACTCTTTATCTCGAGTTAAAAATACAGTTCGGGGACAGCTATTGAAAAAAATTGTTTATAGACGAGTTAAAATTGGGAAGGGGACCTGCAGAATACACCCTTACCCATTTTAAGGCGTCTCTTAATTACTATAATTAAACATCATATAAGCACTGGTTTTGAATGGTCCAAACAGTACATGCAATTTTGAGATAATTGACTAAATATCAGCTTAAAGAATGAAAAAAAAATTGGAATTTGAATGGCCCTGATTAGTCTGCATACTATTGACACACCTCAGTGCGCACGGTACCCTGCTGGTTATTGTTAAGAGCTCATGGCTGATTTGTCATAAGTTCGAGCCCTCGTACGATGAAGACCCCCCGTATAGAGGGGCTGATGCACATTAAATCTGTTGAGGCTCAAGGTTCACCCGTTGGCGTAGTGTAGTATTTTGGAGAGGGGGTGCAAGCTCGGGTATCATCCTCGTCACTTACGAAATCTGTCTCAATAGCCCTTGTGTTGCTTTATAGTACTATGCTAATAAACACCCCCTCACTGAAAAAAATCAAAAAATATATTCAGTAGATAAATTAATTGTAGTACAGGAATTTTTTTTCAACAGTTAGATTATTTGACATTCATTAACTGCCGTCAAAATTGTGAAAGTTATCCAGTTGTACTTGCTAATCATTTACTTTTTGTTCACGAAATTTTTGGAGGAAAACATTGGATTTTTCTACTTTACTATACATGAATCCATACTTCCAGCTTAACATTACAATGATTGATTGATTGATTGAATATTAACGTCGCACTGTTCAGCTACACGAGGGCTTTTGGCGACGGACCACGTAATTTTGAACCATGGTCACGTGACGTGGACGACACCTGAGCTGGCACCTCCCTCTCCTAACTACCACACCACACCAACGGGAGGACGTTTCAGCTCTCGACAGATTTAACGTGCATCGCTGCCCTACACGGCGGGTCTTTAGTGGTACTGGGCTCGAACCCATGACAAAGCAAGCCACGGGGTCCGATACCTATACCACTCGGCTACCGCGGCCACTTAACATTACAATAGTTTAGGTTAAAAAAGGTATCTTTTCTCTGATCTGGCCAGTTCATTGTCCTGATCTCACTCTTATAAAAAAATATATAATACAACAAAAAACAATGAAAAAGGTGTGTTGACCTTATTGAGATCATGCGGGTTTTTTTACCTTCTCGACAACTCAATTTTAACTAAAAAATTCCGAAATGGAATTTTAGTTCATTGTTTTACCACTATAAAACCTATTTATAGATTTTCTCCTACCCTTTTTGATTGTAATTACAGTATTTTTTAAAAAAGAAACGCAAAATCGTCTTTATGTAGAGAAATATGCATATTTTTTCTTTCCGACTAAAATTCCAGTTTAATGTAAAAAAAAAAGAAAAAATCAAAAAGGATGTTAGACGCTGTGTTTCATCAGGTGAGAAGAAACATGTATTTCAATTTTGTGCTGTTTTGTAGTTAATAAGGTTATTAAAAACACGAACTCTTTGCGATTTTGGCGAACTTATTACTACTTTTAGCGCCAAATAATTTTTCTCACCAAGGAGTGCATCAAAATAGGATCCAACTGATTATCGATTAGATCATAAACTGTTCGGTGTCAGTGCTCATTGATAACTACACAAACTTTTGTGTTTGAAGATTAATTTATCTTTTTCATTTTTTGAATGTTTAACTCATAACCACATTACTATAAAATCAAAATAAAGGAACATTCTTTCATGAAATAAATAATGTGAGTATGAGAAATTGCAATTCATACTTTAGTATTTAATTCTTATTTCAAATGTTTAACTTATATTTATCTCTAAGCACTATTCTATTATTTAGATTATGCATTGCTTGAACTTTTATTGTTTGTTTTAAAAAAAACGAGTTCGTAAATGCTATGCTCAATTTTATGCACAGATAACTTCTGTAATTTCGGATAACATTTTATTACACGCTTGAATATTAAAAAGAACACGTTTTTGTATTCATTTTTTCATTCTAAAGTCATTTGTTAACATATTTTATAAATGCAACTTTTTTAGCTGCTAATGCACTTCTAATGACCCGATTTACTGTAAAAAAAAGAAACATCTTTTATTCATAAACTGATTTTAAAACTCTAAAATCCCCGTACGACGAATCCAAATCCGTTCCGCAAGACTTCCTTATTTAAAAATACCACACGTGACATCCCTTCTGCAACAAAAGAACTTCCATTCCGGAATGAGTATGAACAGTTCCGTTTGAGCTTTCAACCCTCCATCCCCAATGGAAAAGCACCCCTAGAGAATGCTTCCTGCCACCTTCTACCACAAACGCCTTGTAACTGCACCGCCTACAATATCCACCCTAGTTGTATAATCTTCTACTCTTTTCATTTATCTTACTTACTCAATCAAAACAACACGAAGGGGCCATCATTCCAGTTTCTAGCCCCTGGCTGCTCCCCGGAATCCTCTTAAATCCCTGTCTGCAGCTCTCCCCCCACTAAGAAGTGTTCTTTAAAATCCCGAAGGAGCCATAACGGTGCATTAAATGCTAGCCATTTTCGCACCACGTCGATGGACCAGCCACCCAAAAGTGGTGACTTTTCCACCCGCATTTGATTTCTTGCAGCGGGTGCAGAATTCGTATCCCCACCCTTTAAAGAAATGGTCTGCTTTCGTAGGAGGTTGTGGCTCCCCCACTTCCTTCCCTTCTGTCAAAACGAGGTGGAAAAATTGCATTGCTATATTAAATTGAACAGCCAAAACTTGGCTTGATTAGCTTCAGAACGACATTCCCCTAGAACATATTGCCTTGAGAAATTGCTATCGAAAAATAATTGCGTTCAGGATCCTAAGGCGTTTATTTCCCTTATTGTCGAGATTAAAAGCTAAGAGGAAAAGATTTATCGTCCCTTAAGGATTTTCGAAACTGCAGCTGATTCTTAAAACCCCCTCAATTACACACCAGCGTATTAGAAACGTCTTTTAAAAGTTAAGGCTTGAATAGAATTGACTTGGCCCCATGGAATTGGTTGGTCGCTTGAATTGAAAGGAGGTGAAATATTTCTTCTCATTTACTATTTAATACAGTTTATATAAGTGCACTCAGAGTATCATGCGGTGAAAGCTGTTTGAAAGGAAAATTAAATGGTATGTTAATATTACATTCAGTCAAAAAGGAAATCAGTTTCATTTTGTGTATTAGTGCCTTGTTTTTGTTTAGGCATGCAATTTTCTAAATTACTTCACATAAGCCTTGATAAGGAACTCTGAAAATGAATAAACGCGAAAGATATACGTAATTTGATTATGAATTATGGAAATTGTATGATATATGCCTACAATTTTTTTTTTGCAACGTATGCCACATTACTCCTAATATATTGACGCTCTAGAAAAAGAAACCATTAAAATATGGAAGAAAGTAGTGCGAAAGGCTTGATGATTTCAAAAACTACAGTTATTAAAATATCCACATTTGCTACTGATCTAGGAAATACGTGATGAGATAATAGTCGTAAATAATGGTGTGGAAAAAGCTAATTTATAGCTAAACATTTAAATGTGTACCTCGGATACGACGCAATAAAGAGATTGTCTTCAAAAGAAAAAGGAATAGGGGATTTCGAGAAATAAAAATTATAACTATCTATTCGGAAAAAATTAGATTTATTTCTACGATCGAGGAGAGAGAATCAATTTGTAGCACACGATTAATTTTAATGTTTGACAAGAAATAGGTATTTCCATTATAAAGGAATGCTCGATTTGTCCAGGATTTAATTAAATTATTTAAGGAGTACAAATGTGTTCAATTTTTTCCCCTGATGTACGTGAATCAGTGTTAAGTTAATATTTTGTATGGTTCTTATCCTTGTTTTCCCTTTATAAACATACTAATCTGTTAATATTCAAACGAATTTTTCTACGTTAAGGAACTAACTGTCTGTTTGTATTAAGCCAGCAATAATGTCATTTAAACGTTGAAATACTTTCACAATTTCTTTATTTAAATTTCATATCCAGTATAAGAAGCTGTTATAAAATGAGACTAAATACGGCAATAAGTAATGCGAGAGAAAATGAACTGAAGTTATATTCTGTTATATATATATTCAAGGATTTATAAAATTTTAAATGCTTGTTATTGTCTTTTCAATTCTTGTTCAGCATATATTTTAAAGGGATTTTTTATTGGGGTATTTATTTAAATTCTGGATTTATTTAAAACTACTGAATTCCAATCTCGATATGAAATATTTAAAGTTTACTTGTTTACATCGCATCTTTTTATTTTATCACGACAGTTGCTTCTTAATTCCTATTCTTCAGTGGAGAGCTTCGTATTGATTCCTTTAGTTTACTTTTTTTAGAGTAAGAGCTCAGCTTGAATTTTTTCAGGTGTAACTCTATTTTTAAGAACAGAATGCTTAAAAGAAGTAAAAGTATACTATGAAGAAAAAAATAGAACATATCTCTTTTCTGATTATCATAAGTGAAAAGGTACAATAATCGAAATGCAAGCAAAACGTTTATATATCAAAATAAATATCAAGTAACAATTCAGTAATAAAATACCTTAGTAAGTGGTAGACTTTTTTTAGTTTGCGTGTGTTGTGAAATGTACCTTTGATACTTGATCACAAATACCTCGTATAAAATATTTGTGTGCAAATTTTGGTCAGTATTGGGAAAAAAAAATCCTAGATTTTGAGACAAAATATCAGATAGTATAATTTTTAAATTGTATTATTTTTCAATAAAAGCTCTCAAAGTATATTAAAACATTTCTATCGTGATATTTAATGCTCATAATGCTTTTTGTATCAAACATAGTTGCGGTAAAGAGCGGACACTTTTATGATGTTTTAAAAGATTAAATCAAAAATCGATACGTCTCAAAAAACTCTTTTTTAATTTCATAGAAAACTTTCAAAACTACAACCAAGAGAACTATCAGTTTTTAATAATTCAAATATTTTATTTCTTTCTATGAAATTGAATGCTACACAAGACTTATCGAAAGCTCTCAGAAAAAGAATGGGTAATTATATATATTGAATAAGAATGACTCCCTTAGGAACTTTTTTAAATTACTGAACTAAGTTAGTTTTATTGGAATATGTTTAATTTTTTTGAAAATTCTATGAGATTGGTTTGCATGAGACCCAAGATAATTAAATAAAAGAAGATATATATATATATATATATGTAAAAATAATGTATATTTTTAAGAAATACATTGAGAAAATGTATAGTATATACATATTTAAAATTATATGTATATGTATATATAGATGTGTATGTGTGTATGTGTACATGTAGATGTGCACATGTCGATGTGTATGTGTACATGTAGATGTGCACATGTCGATGTGCACATGTCGATGTGCACATGTCGATGTGTACGTATATATGTATATGTGTATATGTGTATATGTATATATGTGTATATGTGTATGTATGTATATATGTGTATATGTGTATGTATGTATATATGTGTATATGTGTATGTATGTATATATGTGTATGTATGTATATATGTGTATATGTGTATGTATGTATGTATGTATATATGTGTATGTATGTATATATGTGTATGTATATATGTGCGTATGTATGTATGTGTGCGTATGTATGTATATATGTGCGTATATATATGTGTGTGTATATATATATGTGTATATATGTAATATATGTATGTATATATATGTGTATATATGTAATATATGTATGTATATATGTGTGTATATATGTGTGTATATATATATGTAATATATTTATGTAATATATGTATGTATATAAAGGGTGTTTTCTTTAGAGGTATAGAACTTTAAATTGCAATAAAACAACGATGTGTTATTCGATTGACATGAATTTTTTTATTCGAAAGATAATCTTGGGGCATTCCATTTTAAATATGATTTCTGGCATATGACTGCCACGGCTGGCTCGGATGTAGTCCAATCTGGACGTTCAATTTTCGATGACTTTTCCCAACATTTGTGGCCGTATATCAGCAATAGCACGGCGAATGTTGTCTTCCAAATGGGCAAGCGTTTGTGGCTTATCCGCATAAACCAATGACTTTACATAGCCCCACAGAAAATAGTCTAGCGGTGTTAAATCACAAGATCTTGGAGGCCAATTCACAGGTCCAAAACGTGAAATTAGGCGGTCACCAAACGTGTCTTTCAATAAATCGATTGTGGCACGAGCTGTGTGACATGTTGCGCCGTCTTGTTGGAACCCCAGCGCCTGGACATCATGATTGTTCAATTCAGGAATGAAAAAGTTAGTAATCATGGCTCTATACCGATCACCATTGACTGTAACGTTGTGGCCTTCATCGTTTTTGAAGAAGTACGGACTAATGATTCCACCAGCCCATAAAGCGCACCAAACTGTCAGTTTTTCTGGATGTAACGGTGTTTCGACATACACTTGTGGATTAGCTTCACTCCAAATGCGGCAGTTTTGTTTGTTGACGTAGCCATTCAACCAGAAGTGCGCTTCATCGCTAAACAAAATTCGCTTATGAAAATCGGGAACAATGGCAATCTCTCGTTTTGGGCCCATTCGAAGAATCTACGCCTTGCTTGATGATCGTTTTGATGAATTGCCAAACCAAACTGAGAATAAATCACTTGACAGCTGTTAAATCGGTCGCCATCTTGGAAATTAATGCCAACTTAAACTTCTATACCTGGAAAAAAAAAAAAAACACTCTTTATATATGTATTATATATATATATGTAAAATTTTTATAGTTATTTATATGGGTATATATGTATATATATATATGTGTGTGTATGTGTGTGTGTATGTGTGTATGTGTGTGTGTATGTGTGTGTGTATGCGTGTATGTGTGTATATGTATATATGCATATGTGTGTGTATATATGTTTATAAGTGTATGTATATTTTCTTTTTTAATTTTACTTTTTTGGATTTCTTAAGTATGCTTTGAGTTTTGGTTTACTCTTTAATTGACCTCTAAATATTACTTTTTCCATTTAAAAATAAAACTTTTTCTTATTTGTTATATTTATTTAATGTGCATTCTAAGTTTTGGGCTGACTGGTTTTTCGATAATTTTAGTTTTGTTCACTTATTACTTTTTTGTGCTATCATACCATACATTTTCTTTTGTAAGAGGAAGGCTTCTATCCTGCAAGACAGTTGTGTTCAAACTATGTTCCATGCTCTCCCCCTCCCCCGAGTCAAAATAAAAATTCAAAAAGAAAGCTATGAATTTATATAAAAAAATTCATGTTTTCTATAGAGTTTGTACAACAAATATCTAAGGCTGTGTTTTCTATAGTGGGTCACGTGGCCTCGGTAGCCTAGTGGTCAAGGTAACAGACTAGTGGCCGGCGTGTCATGAGTTCGAACCGAGTACAGCTGAAGACCCGTCGTGTGTAGGGAAGCGATGCACATTAAATTTGTTGAGAGCTCAAACATCCTCTCGTTGGTGTGGTTTTGGGGGGTACCAGCTCAGGTGTCATCTTCGTCACTTGATCATGGTTCAAAATTACGAGGTCCGTCGCCAAAAACCCGCGAGTAGCTTAACTGTGCGATGTAAATATTCACTTACTCACCCCCTTACGCGGGTCACAAAACCAACCGGGAAAGCTAAAAAACTTAAATTGGTACCATGCAGCTTCTTTTTTTAGCAATTTCCTGCAACGTTTTTATTAATATAGTAAAATGTTAAATAAAACGTTTTTTTATATATGTACTATACAGATTGCGCGCGACCACACTGTTTATGATCCTGGGTTTCACAAATTAATTTTATACTCATTAGTGCAATGTGTGTGTTTTGCAAAACTAAGTGAAATGGAATGGAATGAATTGGATTTTCATGACAATGCTAAAAATTATAGAGTTAAGCATGTTTTTCTATTTGTGAAAAAATGTCTATTAGAGAATTTTTTTTAAAAAAAGCACCTAACATGTGTAAAAATATTTCCCAGAGGAGAAAATCAAGTATGAATGGATAAATCGGAAAGGTTGCCAATGAAGGTGATGGAACAACTCGCCGACATATTAACAAATTCTAGGTTAAAATCTAAATTTATGCATGAACAGCTTCTAAATTGTATGTTGCAAATTTGCAGAAACGTAAAGGGTTTCCACATAGTTATAAACATTTTAATGTCATTCTGAACAATGTATTTAATTTAAAAATGTTTCTCACCGTATGTGGCAACAAAAACAAAATATAGAAACAAATTAAAACAGAATATGAAACGCGACTGTAAGTAGCTTCAATAGCACTAGATTTCGACAATTTTCGTAAGCAAAATGCAAGCACATATATATTACAGCCACTAAATATAATGCAAGAGTTGGTGACACCTACAGTACGAATTAATTATATTAAGGAGTAAATTGCATTAATATTAAATTAAATTTTTTAATAAAATTACTGTGATGTAAAAAATGGTAGTAGATACTGGTATTGTGTGTGGGTGTCATTCAATAATTCAATCAAGTTGGTATTTTCCAGGATTTATATTGAAACACACATGCTATAAACTTCAAACAAACAATAATCTTAACCACAAATTGAATTACCAAGTAAATTATTAGACTGAAAATATTTTACCGAAAAATCGTAATATTCTGGAGAATATCCTAGAGCTGCACACCCAGTATTAACGAAGCCAAGATCAAGATTTTAAATTTTCTGTGAAAAACCACAGCACCCGACAACATTGAAGCTCAGTTTTAGATTAACACAGCCTTTTTAAAGAAAACGTTTTCAAAACTCTACGTATTACCACATTGTTGTTGCCAACTGATTTGGCTCTTTACAATAAATAAAGCTTGGTTGGATTCTAAGTTTATTTTTTAATTCGCAACACTGAATATGACGAGATCGACACTTTAACTGGTACCCTATTATTCACAACATACTGTATTTTTGTTAAAGTACCTAACATGTTGATCTACTTAAAATATAACTTTAAGGTTTGGGGGATGGGGCTCCCCAAAAATACTGTATTGTCTTAGGAGTTTCGCGAGTTGACAAAGTCGACACTGGTCTACATTGTTGGGCTGGAATTAGAATAGAATTAGAAAAAAGAGTGAAATATTTAAAACTGTGCATAAATACTAAAGTTACTTGATAATAAATTTAAATTACTATAATCCAAAAATATCGAAAATTTATTTATTTGCCCCACTGAAAAGAATCAATGCAAAAGAAGTCACAGTACGGTATGTACTTAAATGATGCATTATAAATTTCATTTTTTATATAAACAGAAATATATAGTATGAAGAAAATATGAAAGAGCAACACACACACACACAATCTAAGTAAATTTCTTTGGAGAAAAAAAATTATATATATATAAGTGTAAAAATCGAAAAGGAAAAATTGTAACAAAATCAAAAGGAATTAGTTTGAAACAATGGTTATCAAAAAAGTTTAACACTTTTCGACAACTATGATCAAGTAAAGTTAATAATTAACTAAATTAATTACAAATTTATTATATTTTAAATTATATTTAAATAATGTATTCTAAAAAATTTAATAGGGTAATCATGTTCAAAACAAGTATTTAATAATTTTTTAAGATTATTAATTTTATCTCGCACATATCTCTTTATCGCTTTTATCTCTTTAACAATTAAGTAATTATTACATTACAAATAGTTAATTATAAGTACAATAAGTTGACACAATAGTTATAATAAGCTGACATGAGAGATAGTAACAATAGGTTGACACGATAGTTACAATAGGTTGACACGATAGTTACAATAGGTTGACACGAGATAGTTACAATAGGTTGACACGATAGTTACAATAGGTTGACACGATAGTTACAATAGGTTGACACGATAGTTACAATAGGTTGACACGATAGTTACAATAGGTTGACACGATAGTTACAATAGGTTGACACGATAGTTACAATAGGTTGACACGAGATAGTTACAATAGGTTGACACGAGATAGTTACAATAGGTTGACACGAGATAGTTACAATAGGTTGACACGAGATAGTTACAATAGGTTGACACGAGATAGTTACAATAGGTTGACACGAGATAGTTACAATAGGTTGACACGAGATAGTTACAATAGGTTGACACGAGATAGTTACAATAGGTTGACACGAGATAGTTACAATAGGTTGACTACACATATGTTTTAACCAGATTTAAGTAAGTGGAAAATCGTTGTTCCATCTATATTAAATGACTATTTATTTTTTGCCAAATCTCTGATGCCGCAATGGTGTTTTGAGTTCTGGGATTAAAAAATGTCGCTTGGGTGCTATCGGAAGATAATATATAGCAGGGAATGATTCATATATTAGGTAATATTCACACACACAAGAGAGATATTTTAATTTTAAGGATTACTGTGTTAATGCTTGGTATGCTATTTAATTGAATAATTTATTGGCACATGAAGCATTGCACTCTTAATTATTAAATAATTCAAAATTTAAAAATAATAATTTACATATTTTTAGACATTGCTATTTGCACCAAATTTATTAGCTGCAATAAACAAAGTTTAATTACTTGTTCGTTCGACTTTAATTAATTATTGCTTATTTTTAGTTACTGACTAGCTTTTTTAATAATGGAAACTGATTTTTAATTTATTTAACTGCTGTTTATTTTTGGTAACTATTATTTGTCTTCCTTACAAAATTAATTACCGATCGAAGTGTTATTAAAATGCAACTACTAATTAAAATGTGTTAGGGAGTAAGAGAATTAAAGAAGATGCAAGAAATGAATTGATAAAAAAGTATGCTTCTTAAAAACCCTTTTATCTGACGATTAAATTCTACTTATGGATTGATTATAAGAGAGAGTTAGAGGGGAAGAGAATAATACTTTTTTTTATTCTATCGATTTCCTGGGATACTTTTTGTTTCGCATCTTTTAACTCAAGTTTCTTTGGCATATATAGTACATTGCGTATTGATCCGATGAACTACAACATTCCTATTTAAATTCAATAACACTCTCCTATCGTCGATATGAGCTTGTAAAAGAGAAAAAAAAAGTCACAATGAATCCTTTGATGTCTCTTTCAGTTTTTGAGATGATACTGGAGAGTAAAAGAAAGCTAATTTATTCTAGAAGACCTTTTCATATTCTTCGCCAACCCCTCTACAATAAAGGAGTATAATTCTTCCTCCCCTCTACCCGAAAGAAGGTGGTTTTCGTAATGGTTCGCCCAAATCACCCCATCAATGCATCAAAACCTCCCTTCGCTTAATACCGAACCATCTGAGCTATGCGCTTGAGAGGATCTCTTTCCTTCTGCGGCGTAACTCAAGCTTAATAATAAGTCCCCTCCCCTTTTCAACACAAATAGCCAATTTACATAACAAAGAAGGGGAATCGAAAGATTGTCATGAATCAACTGTCGTCCCTTTTGGGTTTTTTCAAATTCCATTCATGTTCAATCTCTGTAGCTAATTGCTCATAGTTCTGCAAAAGCGAACCACATTGATTTCGTGACACACAGATGAGGTGACATTTTAGTGTCTACATTTCTGTCCTTGTTGCAATTTCAAGCGTTGTTAGCCGGGGAGAATTGTTGGAGTTTCTTTCTTCACGCGACATCACTGTTGGATGCCTCTTATGTGAAGATGTATTTTCCCCTAATCTCTTCTCTCTCTTTAAACTCGAATGTTTGTTGAATTTAAATACAAAATCTTTATTCAAATAATATTGACAGTGATTTGAAGGAGATATGTAGAATTGCGAGATTTGAACTAATCGTTAATTCTCTACTTAAACTTTCACTCAATTTTTGAATTTTGTGTTGTGTATTTTTGTATGAGTTCCTCTTTTTAAACAGAGCATTTATGGATATTTGTAATACAAGTTTTGAAACGCATTTTCACAGATTTAAAGTATAACAGATAAAAAAAAACTCAATATAAGATTGTTGGGAAAAGTAAAGATCGGATCAAATGGAGAGACATAAATTTTACATTTCATGAATCTTAATAATGACTATACAAAATATAGCTCTTTCTTTCTAACGTATAAACTAATATTAGTGCAAAATTGACATCCTTTGAAACTAAGTGAATTTACGAGGGCCTCCAAATATTTTAATGATTTTTAATGCAAAATCAGTCTTTTTAAGAAATATATTTCTCCTGATTTCTAAATGACATCTAAATTCTTTTATTAGGAAATTCTAGATTCGCTTAAAGATTATTCAGATAGCGGAGGTTTATTCTTTTTCTCAAATTTCTCAAATGCTTTTCACTCAGGATATTAATTCCAAACAAGAGCAACGACAAAAAGCGACTGTCTAAAATCAGAGACATTAGAAACGTTAATAAATACCATTTTCTATCTTATGGGATATTTTCATTAAAATATGAACTACTATGCTTTCTTCAAAAAAATCGTGTGGCCATAGTCACAGACCCGTGGCCAGCGTGTGGTGAGTTCAAACCCTAGTACCCCTAAAGACCCGCTGTGTAGAGCAGCTGATGCCCGTTAAATATCTTCCCAGCCTCAAAGTACTTCTGTTGGCATGGTGGAGAAGTTTGGAGAGGAAATGTCATCTTTTAGGTATCGTCCCCTAGTATGTATTACCGGTATGACTAGCCAACGTTGAGTCTGAGGCTTTGGAGCCTGTTGTCCTCTCTTATCTTCAGAGCCAGTCTGCATCCCCATTCTAACAGTACAATGCTTAACTATACTGCACTCTGTGCAGAATTTCTTCACGAACCAGATTGCATTTCTTTCTTGGCTTGCATATTCTCCCAATCTGTCTCCTATTGAACATTTCTAGTCAACGTTTAAAGAACGACTAGCCCGGGATGTACCACCCGCTGCTACACCAGATATAGTTTGTCAAGATGGGGTGTCAGCATGCGCTACCATACCACAGCAAGACATTTAGAGTTTGTTTCGTTCAATACCGAGATCTGTAGAAACAGTTATATTGCCAAACGTGGAGGAAAAACTCAGCTCTAATTTCATGGTCTTTGTCTCTCACCAGGTTGTCTTTTAAACGTTATATTGTTTTTATTTCTCTAATAAATTTGGCTTTGATATATCTTGATCTTCTTGGAATTACATTTTGGATGGTCAAAAGGGCTATATATTGTTAAGCAGCGGTTGACTGTTCCATGATGGCTTTTAAAATGAGACGCAACAGTGGGGGCATACAATAATTTCCATGTATTGCGTATAACACGCAACTTCAATTCAAAAAAGTACGATCGAAATTTTTTGGGCGAGCGTTTCGCTGTATATAAAAATGAGAAATTTAAAAATAAAGAAAGATGCGAATGAAAAATTAGATTTCTACATGTAGTACTAAAGAAAATGCCATGTCTTATATACATGAGGTATGCTATTTTCACAGTCCCTTTATATGTATGAAAATTTTTTACCTTCGGATAGCATGAAAAGCTCGTCCTTTTTTTTTCTTCCAAGAACTAAATTACTTCGTACCGTAAATCGGTTACACCAGCTGAAAGTTACTTTAAGTACTCACTTTCGTTTGCATTTTTTTTGTGCACCTTAATAAACGTATGTTGTTTCTTGTTACACTTAATCCATTCTTGGGATTTTCTAGGATCCTCAACACTATCTTTTAGAAAATGCATTTCCTTTCTTTTTTTGATCGAAAACTATTTGATATTGTGATTTCTCTCACTTTTCTTCTTCTCATGTGTGGACAAGAAACATCCTAGCTGAAGCACGATTTCCATTTTCTTTTGTAAATTCAATTCCTCTAATTTTGAAACAAGCTCTGTTTTTCTTTTTTGGGCTGGATCCACACTTACTAAAAAAGGAACACTAGATCAAAATTTATTTCTACTAAAGTAAATACAATATACTAAAGCTTTTGATGTTCACTTCAAAATCACTAGTTCTAATGACTGGAGAAAGAAAAATAATTTTCTCCTCATTCAACGAACTTATTCGGATCGGAAGTGCATTCTAACCCCAAATGTTTTCTCAAAAATCTAGAATAACATTCATGTGCGCATCTGTATTGAACACTCCCCCCATTTGCCGAATTATTTACTCTTTTAAGCATTTCCGCCACACACATATTGTTCTCCTTATCACTTGTCAATTCAGTATACCATTCTCCTTCAAATGAATGACTTCAAAAAATAAGAGCATCGCACAAGTACATTTCAGGTTTGTACCTGAAGAAAGGGCGCTATACGGAAAATATGCCTAAAAACGGAAAAATGTAGTTTGAAATATAGATACATGTTATGTACCAACATATACCGTATTCATTAATGAATTCATATTGAGACATTTATCTAAGATAAAATTTTTAATAAAAAGGAACAAACTAGGATAATGTGGGAAAAGATTATAATTTCAGATCGCATTTAGCAATATTCTACAATTTTAATTCTGTCGTAGATGATTAAAATATTAATTACATTAAAAGTTCGATGAATATTAATTTCACTACTGTTGAATGTGTTCAATTATAATGAATGGAAAAGCAATATTATCTATTGTGGCAGTTTTTCTAGTTTATTTAAAACTCATTCTGTTTTCGACTGCAACGATATTGGATTTTAACGTTCCTACTCACTTAAATATGTTTTATAAATGTTTCTTGTTGTTCTGAATACCTCTTCATAACAATATACATACTACTGAAATAGCTGAAAGTTTCACAAACCAAATCGTTTGCTTTTTTTCTAGTTTTTAATTATTTCTTTCCAAAGATTCACCATTTACATTTATAGATTTTCGTATGTATTTATCACTACGTGTATAATCCTTTTCCGACTTAATCGCCAGAGGCGTAGTCGAGTCCTGATGCCCTTACAGATTTGTCATGATACGGGGTCGACGCTCGTTGAGACTTCAGAGACTCTAAGTCCTTACATTGGTGTGGTATGACAGTTTGAAATGTAAGATACCAGCTCAGATATTCTCTGTTACTTTTCACCAACAGCTCTAGTGTTACTTTATAGTGTGGCGTGATAAATCACTTACTCACTCACTATTATTTTAACCGAGTTTTAAGACTGCAAGGTCCGTGGCCTTTAGACACCTTGAGTTGTAACGCTAAGGCCGTTTTCGCCATATACACAAGAGCGTGAACTGAACGCGGAGCACATTTTCGAATAGAAAAAATGCCTTAATTTTTATAAAAATTCGCGACATTGTAACTCATGCATTTGTTTACTCATGCATTTTAGTGTTTTCAAAATTTCAAAATATTTCATAAATAGTTTTCCTTTTAACATGTAATGGGACAGCTCCCTTAGCATTACGGTATAGGAGAAAAAATGCGAAACATATTTCATAAAAGAAAAAAAAATGTGTCAACTCGAATAAAAATGAGTAGTATGATAAAATAAGCGATTCGCTACAGGATAGGGAAGCCAGAATATAATATTAATGTTTGAGTACTTTTATATCTGAAGAAATATTTCGAATTTGGGTCCTAATCTTTAACATTAGCCGAAAACAGCCTTAACAGACAATCAATTAGAAGCTAGATTAACGTTAAAAGAGATTTTCTCAATTTTAATAAAACTGTTTGCATTAAAGTTTTATATTATATATTTTTGTTTCACACTTAATCTTGTGGCCGCGGTACTCGAGTGGTCATAGTCGTGAACTCCTGTGTGGCCAGCTTTGCCAAGTTTCACTTCAAATTACGTGATCTGTTGCCAATAGCCTTTGTATAGCTTTAGAATGTGATGTAAATTATAGTCATTTAATTCTTGTTCATTATTTTAAGCACATATTGAATAAAAGTTTATACGAATATTTCCTTATCAACAAATTTGTCAAAAGCAGCTATATTTAACTTAAATTTTAGAAGCTACAGGGATTTTATTCTATCTATAATTCAACGAAAAATTATCGTTTTCGAAAGAAAAAAAAAAGTGGATCTGATTCAATTCCTTTTGAAGACAAACGTCAACATTTTCGTACGACCGTAAAGAATATAGAATTGTGGCAGCACTCTTATGTAACAGATTGTGGTGTGGTAAGTTTTGTTGTAGTGTCCTTGCTCTTCTCGCAGGGAAACTTTTATTGCTTTGGAGAGGGGAAAGACCCAATAAGAGTTTTATCTCTCTATTGGGCTTGCCATTCGTCAGAGAATTCCTCTCACCCTACTCAATTGGGTGTTTCCTTCGATCAAAGGCGGATGTTTTATGACAGGAAAAGCAGTATTTGCGGAAGAATGGATGCGCCAGCCCTTACTTTTAGTTGCGCTTTTTCCTACCTTTTCCCTCCATCTTATCCGCTACAGCACTTTCTCATTCTAGCTTTCGCAACCAACGCTATTTCTTCTTATTACGCACCACTATGGAGCCTCCTTAGCGAATGGATTGTCGGACATAGGAAGAAAATAAATCAGTCTCAAAATAGAAGGTTGTTTTCTTTGCCGAATAAGAGGAACATCGCGTGTTTGCTTATATGAAGATTGAAAAGTGATTTCGGGAGCAGCGAAATGATTAGAGCTGCAGAATATTCCATTCAATTAATAATTTTTTAAAAAAAATAGTTAGCGATTTATATATATAATAGTTTAACGGTGTGAGCTGATATTCTATCTATGTACGAGATATTTAAGACATGTAACTAAATACAAAGTCAAAGTTATGTGGTAAAATTATCAAAAAATAGTTTTTAAGTTATACTTCTTTTGGCACATTAGGGAAAAATGATGAGAATAAATTTTTACCGTGTGCGCGCACACCGTCACAAAAAACCGACACCCTGCATTTTAGGCTTTATACACATAGTGGCCATCTAGTGTAGAATAAAAATAATATAAAGCTGATAAAATTAACCTTAATAATCCATACGTTAAAGATGGACATATATTTTTTATTTAATTTATCTTTAATTGGAAATAACTTATCTGTTTAACAAAATATTCTTCATCCAAATAAATTTTTTAAAATTTCTAGTGCTTTTTTTTAAAATTTTAAATTTTTATTATGCAATATTGCAATGTATAATTGATAACTTTTATTATCATTAATATTACACGGCATATTTCAACTGTTTCCAACAAGATAGATGTTTTGATAATTAAAAAGTACACTCCTGTAAAATATTTCTTTACAACAAAATGTTACTAGCTTTTTCTTCCTTTAGAGACAGTTAAATGGGAAATTTTTAATTAAAAACAATATAAAATAAATTTATTTAGTGCTAAGAACATTTTGTATTTCATTATTTGTTTTTGTACACTTAAGTCACTTATTGATATGAAAAGGAAAAAAAAAAAGAATTAGAACTTCTATATGTGAATGTGATTTGTTTTGAACTTTTAAAAAAAATTGTTGTTTTTTTAAAATAAAAAGATGTTACTGCTCCATATTTATTTTTCAATTCGATTTAATTCATTTTAAAATAGGAATGTCATTCTTTTTTATTTAAAGGAATTAAAGCATATTTTGCAGTTAAATTTCCACTTGAGCTGTTTACACGGAAAAATAATAGTTGTATTTAAGAAAAATATTAATAAACTAGAAATTTTTCTCTTTGACAAATTAATTTTTTTAGAATTTGTATTTACTTTTTTTCAAAGCTGAAAAATTGCATATACACAAAACTCCTTTATACATCCTGTTCAAAATGATAAATTCTTCACTTCCGTAAATGTGCTTTTTAACTACCTCATTTATAATAAAACGAGTTTAGTTAAAAATTTTATTTTTTATGTAAGAGGATTGAAGATGTAGTATGCTTCTATGGCTGAATGTTTCATAATATCAACTAGACATATAACTATCACAACAGACTTCGTAATTCTGAACTTCTTTCAAATGACGAGCTCGACACCTGTACTGGCACCCTCTGTCCAAACTACCATACCACAATAACGCGAGGAATTTAAGCCACAACTCTTGTTATTTGGCAGGCCGCGGTAGCCGAGTGGTATAGGTATCGGGTCGTGGCTTGCCTTGTCACGAGTTCGAGCCCAGTACCACTAAAGACCCGCCGTGTAGGGCAGCGATGCACGTTAAATCTGTCGAGAGCTGAAACGTCCTCCCGTTGGTGTGGTAGTTAGGAGAGAGGGGTGCCAGCTCAGGTGTCGTCCACGTCACTTGACCATGGTTCAAAATTACGTGGTGCGTCGCCAAAGCCCTCGTGTACCTGAACAGTGCGACGTTAATATTCAATCAATCAATCTTGTTATTTGGCATTTCTACATCAAAACTTCCAGTTACATTATCCACAATTGCGAATACGTAACGTAATAATTAAAAAAAAATTTCAAATAAATTATTTTAATTTTAAATTTATCATTTTAACTTTATTCTGAAAATGTTTTAAATAAATGGAAAATTTAGATTTTTTTAAAAATTAAGAACGAGTGATTACTGATCAAGAATATATACAGTGAGTCCCAAAATTGAGTATACACCAACACCCTATATACTAAGTACTTTCTTAACCAGCTAAATTATTCATTAAGAACAATCGTGTTTTTTAACTATTTAAACTTTTTCTTATCCCCTTTATGTATGTGAAGTAAAAATTATGCAATATGGATTATTTTTATACAAAAATAAAAAAATAATAACAATTGGAAGAAAAACACCAAAACAAAATTGAGTATACACTTTTATTCATTTTGATACAGGAAGTAAATTAATATTTAGTTACAAAATCTTTTGCCTTGATCACAGCTTGTAACCTTTTAGGCATGGAATCTACTAGTTTTTTTATGGTTTCCACTGTGTGTGATTTTGGTCCACTCTTCTTTTAAGATATTCTTTAAGTCCTCTTTACTCGTTATGGCGTGCTCATGGACGGATTTCTCCAACTGAGACCATAAATTTTCGATGACATTTAAGTCTGGAGATTGGGGTGGAGTATGTAGTTCTTTCTTGCAATGGCACAATAAATACAACTTGACAATCTTCGCCGTATGTTTAGGGTCATTATCCTACTGAAAGATGAAATTTGATCCAAGTCCTACATTAATGGCACTTTTTTGTAAGTTATTCTTCAAAATTTCCGAATGTACCATTTTATCCATAATGCCATCAATGAACACAAGTTCTCCGACTCCTCCTGCAGACATACACCCTCAAACAAGGACGGATCCACCTCCATACTTAACCGTCTTTATGGTGTTTTTAGGATCCAGTTCTTTCCCAACTTGTCTCCACACTTTATACTGTCCGTCGCTCCTGTAAAGATTAAATTTGCTTTCATCAGGGAAAATAACAGTGTTCTAAAATGATTCCGGCTTTGAAATGTGTTTTTTTGCAAAAGATAGTCTCTTTTTTTTCTTCTATTGACGCAATTGAGTGGCTTTCGTACTGGAGTACGACCATGAAATCCCGCATTATGAAGAACACGTCTGACAGTTTCTGCTGAAATTTTTTCCCCAATTTCTGATGATATAGATGATGCAAGTTTCGTGGCGCTTAACAGTGGATTTTTCTTTACTGAGCGTATAATCTTCCTCTTTGCAGCGTGGCCGCGGTAGCCGAGTGGTATAGGTATCGGACCATGGCTTGCTTTGTCACGGGTTCGAGCCCAGTACCACTTAAGACCCGCCGTGTAGGGCAGCGATGCACGTTAAATCTGTCGAGAGCTGAAACGTCCTCCCGTTGGTGTGGTAGTTAGGAGAGGGGGGTGCCAGCTCAGGTGTCGTCCACGTCACTTGACCATGGTTCAAAATTACGTGGTCCGTCGCCAAAAGCCCTCGTGTAGCTGAACAGTGCGACGTTAAAATTCAATCAATCAATCAATCCTCTTTGCAGTAGCACTCACAATTTCTTTGCACCTTCTTCCTGGAATGTTGGACGCACATCCAGTTCTACGATATTTTTGTAGTATTTTTTGGATACAACCATGGGGCTTTTCCTGATCAATGAAGCAATTTCTTGAAGAGATTTGCCGTCTTTCGACCACTTGATAACCAAAGCCCGTTCATTTCCAGACGTTTCTCGCCAAGAGTTCATCTCAAGGGTTTTTACAAGTGAAAAAAAAATTAAATTAACAAACGACTGTTATTACGTTTGTACTCTTTGAGTTCAAAGTTAGAAATGGTTTGAAGAAAAATCTCAATAATAAAAGCGGTGTTTAACTTTTAAATTCTTTTGGTGTGTACTCAATTTTGTGACTCCAAATTTCAGTTTTATTACGAAAAATATACATAATTAAAACATATTATATGGATTTAATATTTGCTTTCTGACCATTGCACTTCTTAATGTCTATTTTAATGTTCCTATAAGTATTAAGTTTTAATGGTAAGTTTGTATTTATTTTTTACAGCTTTAAAAAAAAAGAGTAGATGGTGTATAGACTCAATTTTGGAACCCCCTGTATTTACTGAAACATTTGATTGTAATAATGAATTAAATGAATTTATCTTCCACAAATGACAGCTATTAATGTAAAAAAGGCAGTTTTTAGTTATAAAACATCAGCTCAAGACAATATTTTTGTTGGGGAATAAATATATATTAATTTATTTTAAATTCACTATTTTTTTTAAATATGAAAGTTATTTCTATTGCCAAATAGTTAATTTTCGTAGATCACTGTGCATTTATAGCCTTAAATTATTATGTCCTTGAAATTTTAATGTTTTTTTCATTAAAGCATTTCCTTGTAGTTGCTTCTGAGAACGAGTTATTAAAGAAACAAAATAGCTTGTGGCGATAAAGATTTATTGCTTATTAATTCGTTCTCCGATTGATTGATTGGATATTAACGTTGCGCTGTTTAGCTACACGAGGGCTTTTGGCGACGGACCACGTAATTTTAAACCATGGTCAAGTGACGTGGACGACACCTGAGCTGGCACCCTCTCTCTTAACTACCACACCACACCAACGGGAGGACGTTTCAGCTGTCGACAGATTTATTGTGCATCGCTGCCCTACACGGCGGGTCTTTAGTGGTACAGGGTTCGAACTCGTGACAAGGCAAGCCTCGATCCCATACCTATACCACTCGGCTACCGCGGCCCAATTCGTTCTCCGAAGCAACTTGAATATGAAATTATTGATCAATAATATAAATATCAATAAGTATACGTTGCATGCTAAAAATTGTCCAATTTTTTAATTATGTAGAAATAATTTTATTATGATATTTAAATAAACTTTATTTAACTAGATAATGCGTTATTATAAAACTTTCAATGTATTAAGTACCATTTTTTTCTATTATTAGTGTCATTTTTACTACAAACGGAGGATAACGCGAAGGATAAAATTTTTACAAAGATTTTTATCTTACGCTAAAGAAGTATAACTTCTCTTACGTGCGTACATAAGTACGCACACACTTTTTTCCCCAGATTAAATAAAATTATACGTTATTGAAACAGTACATCATAATTACTATATTAAAACGTGTTATTGAAATTCAAAACATACATCTGGATTCCTTCGCTGCTAATCTTATATCAGCAACAGCCAGTACTGTACACAAGGGTGAGGTTTGGGGTTTCAACTCCCCAACTACAAATTTTTAATTTCTACCATAGAGGTAACCCTTCGGTGCTTACATCTACGTATCTTTTAGAATGTAACCCCCTCCTCATAAGAGAAAGGTCTGTGTTTCTTCAGGAAACAGCCCCGTAATGAAGGTCACGAGCTTTGAGTAGTCGCAGTAGCCAAGTGGTTATGGTTGCGAATTGATAGCCAGTATAATTTCTGTCGAGTCATAGATTCGAGTCCTGCTGCCGCTAAAGAATCATCTTGGAGAGGAATTGGTATATGTTAAATACAAAGACTCAAAGTTTTCGCATTACCACGTTGTGAATAGTTAGACAGTCGGATTCTAATTCATGTGTCAACTTCGTCTCTTGACCGAGGATTACAAGATCCCTCACCATTAGTTTTTGAGCAGCTATAAAGTACGGCAGTAATAATATCAGATTATGAGTATCATGAACAAAGAAGTTAATAAACTTAAAGATTCAAATTCTGATTACATCGAAGTTACATTTAATTAACGTTGTATAGGATAGTGAAGTCTTTTTTGCTCGTTAAATGGAACTGAGGGTTTAAATCTCCGCTTGTCATGATGTGGGCGATAGAAAAGGGAGTTACCAACTCAGCTGCCATCCTTGTCTTTATTCTTAATTACAAAGTCTTATCGTCTGTCAGGATTTCAAATTATAAAGTCTATCTCCAATAGCTCCCGTAAAACATAAGAATGACGGGAAAAAAATTCAAAAATAAAAAAAATTCTTATAAAGGGTGTTTTTTTTTTAGGTATATAGAAATTTAAATTGCAATAAAACAACGATGTATTATTCGATTGACATGAATTTTTTTTTATTCGAAAGATAATTTTGTGGCATTACATTTTAAATATGATTTCTGGCATATGACTGCCACGGCTGGCTCGGATGTAGTCCAATCTGGACGTCCAATTTTCGATGACTTTTTCCAACATTTGTGGCCGTATATCGGCAATAACACGGCGAATGTTGTCTTCCAAATGGTCAAGCGTTTGTGGCTTATCCGCATAGACCAATGAGTTTACATAGCCCCACAAAAAATAGTCTAGTGGTGTTAAATCATAAGATCTTGGAGGCCAATTCACAGGTCCAAAACGTGAAATTAGGCGGTCACCAAACGTGTCTTTCAATAAATCGATTGTGGCACGAGCTGTGTGACATGTTGCGCCGTCTTGTTGGAACCACAGCTCCTGGACATCATGATTGTTCAATTCAGGAATGAAAAAGTTAGTAATCATGGCTCTATACCGATCACCATTGACTGTAACGTTGTGGCCTTCATCGTTTTTGAAGAAGTACGGTCCAATGATTCCACCAGCCCATAAAGTGCACCAAACAGTCAGTTTTTCTGGATGTAACGGTGTTTCGACATACACTTGTGGATTAGCTTCACTCCAAATGCGGCAGTTTTGTTTGTTGACGTAGCCATTCAACCAGAAGTGCGCTTCATCGCTAAAAAAAAATTCGCTTATGAAAATCGGGAACAACGGCAATCTCGTTTTGGGCCCATTCGACGAATCTACGCCTTGCTTGATGATCGTTTTGATGAATTGCCAAACCAAACTGAGAATAAATCACTTGACAGCTGTTAAATCGGTCGCCATCTTGGAAAGTAATGCCTACTTAAACTTCTATACCTGGAAAAAACTCTCTTTATTTACCTATTAATAGTCCTATTCTAATATAGTACTTAAAAATGGTGCATATTTTAAAAATTTCTCACTTGTTTTTTCCAGTTTGATGGTAATTCACCTAATATTTTTTTCTTTTGAAAATATATTTAACAAAGTTAATCAAATGAAAAAAAATATTTAAGAGTACACATTACTCTAAAAGACCGAAATATCAAATTTTCTTGTGAGCTCATTTTAATTGTGCGATTTTTAAATATGTGTACAAAATTTTGTAGCTCTTGCTACAGTATTTAGCCAGTTATTTAACTTTTTTTTAACAGTACGTCGAAGGAAAAACTGAAACTAGAGAACACGCGACCTCTGAGTTTCTGCAAACGCTGTCATCGTATAGCCGAAACAGTTACAATTTATTTACTTACTTTCTTCAATGTTTTATTTTTCATAATTATTTATTCAAAACACTACAAAGATTTTTTTTGCAATGAATATAAAGATCTGAAGCTTTTTCTCGTTGCTTTGTCCAATATGTGTTTAATAATTCCGTGGATTGAATCTGGATTTATAGATAAACAGAGTTATTTTTTTAAGAATCCGCAAGTTAGATATTGCTGCTTTTTTGTTTTTCTCTAGTTTCATTCCATTTAATTTAAACTTATTTAATTTTTGATGTAAGAAAATTTAGGATGGGTTTTGTTTTTTAAAAAAATAACTTGAATTATAATATATATATAGGAATGAATAATTTGTATTGGCTCTTTCATTTATTTTAACTTTAAAATTTTAAATGGCTTTTTCTCAGGTGGCTTTAAATGGCTTTTTATAATCAATATAAAGTTTGTAAATTACCTATGGCTGCTTAGGATAGTATTTTTGACGACTTTGTACTAAGAATAAGTATTAAGATTGAACAGTTACCTTTTTAAAAAAATCTACAAGTTGGATATAGCTGTTTTTTTACCGTTTTTTGTAGTGCCCGACTGGGAAAAAATTGTAAAAATAGAATACCAATCTCCTGTACAGAATTGTGAGAAACATTTCTACGAATATTAAAAAAAATGTTCAACAATATTTAAACTTTTAAAAGTAGTAGAAATTTTAAAATATTAAAAAATATTTAAAATTTAATATAATTGTTTATTTAAAATTGGTGTTTTTCTTCTGAAATGTATATTTAATGTATGTTCAGGTAAGTTACACGTAAAAATTTTCATACAATGTATAAATAAAAAAAATATGTATCCCTTTATATGAATCCCAAGCGAAACCTCAGAAAATGTTTTTTTTTCTGTGTACCATATTTTTTACTTAAAAATCAGTGATGCACACAAGGGTGGGCTTAAGGCTTCAATCCCCTCCCATACACAAATAAATTTTTAATTTTTAGGGTTATGATTATATGCTTCTCTCAAAGTTTTCATCTACGATTTTTTTAAAATGTAAATTCTTCCCCTAAAAGTAGTAGAAATCATTTAAAGCTGGAAAACATCCACATACTTCCAATTTTTAAAAATAAATTGAATAAATTACTTAAAATAAATATTTGAAATATATTGAAACAATTGAGAATTACTTTAAACAATTGAATTGTTCCTTATGTATATTGTGCTATTACGTACTTATGTTATCATGTGTTACAGATCCATGTTAACACAATTTTCGTACCCTAGTAGTTTACGCAGATCACAGGTAAATTTATCAAGTAAAATTTAATAACACTCTTATGCAAACTTCTGAGTCAGTCCATATTTAATTGAAAGTTAAATTTAAGGATATTGATCAGTTAGTATTTTATGACTAATAAACCGATGCATTGTTACCGCGCGAGATAGTTACATTAAAGTTGCACTATAAAGCACCACGAGGGCTATTGGCAACGAACCTCCTAATTTTGAACCTCGGTAAAGTAACGATGGCAACTTCTGTGCTGGCACACCCTCTCCAAACTACTACACCACGCCATTGGAGGACTTTGAGCTCGCCAGATTTAACGTGCAACAGCACCCCACCCCTACACGGTGGGTCTTCAGTGTCATCAGGATTCGATTCCGCGACACGCCAGCCACGAGTTTTTGACCACATCACCACTAGACTAACGCGGCCATGCTTCGTTATCGGAAGAATTTTCTATCGTATTTATTCGAATTTAAGCCGTCTTTTCCCAATGTTGGTGCTACTGAAAATCGGGCGCGGCTCAGAATCGTAGGAGGAAAAATTCGCTAGACAGGGGAAATTGAACATGATACAGACGGTTAGGGCAATTACATGTTCATGAATGTATTTAAATGTTTTTATTATTGGTAAAATAAGTTAATTATTTACTTAAGAGCTCTCATTTTAAATTTTTTTCCAAATTTCATAAATATTGGATATCAATTAACCAATTTTACACTATTTTTACTTTTTCACAAAAATGAGTTGAGAATTTGGGGTGCGGCTTAGAATCGATGGAAGATTAGACTCGAAAAGTACGGTAATTAATCCGTTTTTCAACAAAAACTTTTGATGTTTTAATGCGAGTAAAAACTGCTGTATTTATCACACCATGTTGGAGATCTATCACTAATGACATCTTACAACAATGTGAAGCTCAAACTACATCTCATATTCGTTAAACAGGATTCGCGGTAAGAATACTTTCGCTTTCTAGAAAATTCGGCTTCCTGGAAATAAGTTTTGCTACATACAACTGCTTTCTGGAAAATGTAACGGGGGCGATCTTTTCTCGCGTTCCTTTGATCAGGCCTGCTGCCAAATGTAATCCTTTTAAATAACAAGTGTGACGTGTCTGCGGCGCTGGTCACAAAGGAATCTGGTATTATTTCAGCGGCTTCCCTTGAGAACAGAGATTTCGGTATTGTATGTGTTAGTCGGATAACCTTTATTAAAATGTCACTGGGAGGATTTTATCGAATTTATTCCTAAATCCTATCTTATTAAATGTAACTGAAATGTTTATTATTAAAATGAATTGAGATATCAAAATGCTAGTTTCTTCAAATTAATTCCTGATCTTTCTTTATTGATATATTTTTAAAATTGATTGAAGATAATTAATGTGTGTAAGCATTGCAACAAAAAATAGGTGTATAAGTTCATTATTTACATATATTAATATTAGTTCAGAGTTTCTCAAACTGTGGGTGCATCCCCCTTGGGGGCCGCGAGCATATTAAAAAGTCAAACTCAAAAGATTATTTAAAAAAAATATTATTTTATATGGAAAGTAAACAAACAAAATACGTTCTGACATAATAAAAAATAAAACACACATTTACACTGATATATTACTTATAAATGTATCAGTGCTACACAATGTATTTTACAATTAATTTAACAATACGAAGTTAAGAACATGTTTAATAACTACTAGTGACTCTCTCTCCACGCGGGATTCTCATATATAAAATTATATACAAAAACTATCACTTATCTTGATAATTTGTACGGTTTAGAATTAAATTATGAATTTCTTTTTGCTAATTAAAACTTACGCGATTAGCTTCCCATTTCCAACTGTTTTCGACGTAGGTGCACTTATGTGATGTATTGGGGTAGAGGAAGGAATAAAAAAGCAAATAGTCAGAAATAAGTAAATCCTTCGCAAACATTGTCAAGGTCCTTTTATTAAATAACAAAGCCTTCGGAATAATTTTATGGATATCAGTGCACAGAAAAGACCGTACTTCAGAAAGACGTATATATACGTGTGGGGAAATTAATGCTTTGGCGAGCGAGACGTTTATATACGCCGGTAGCACTTAAGAGGTTAAAGTCGTATCGAGTTTTAGCATCAAAGTATAGTACAGAGTGTTTTTTTTCCAGGTATAGAAGTTTAAGTTGGCATTACTTCCCAAGATGGCGACCGATTTAACAGCTGTCAAGTGATTTATTCTCAGTTTGGTTTGGCAATTCATCATGAATAGACTCACGCCTGAACAAAGCTTTCAAATTGTGCAATTTTATTTCGAAAATAATGGTCGCGCGCGATTTTCATAAGCGAATTTTGTTTAGCGATGAAGCGCACTTCTGGTTGAATGGCTACGTCAACAAACAAAACTGCCGCATTTGGAGTGTAGCTAATCCACAAGTGTATGTCGAAACACCGTTACGTCCAGAAAAATTGACTGTTTGGTGCACTTTATGGGCTGGCGGAATCATTGGTCCGTACTTCAAAAACGATGAAGGCCACAACGTTACAGTCAATGGGGATCGGTATAGAGCCATGATTACTAACTTTTTCATTCCTGAATTGAACAATCATGATGTCCAGGAGCTGTGGTTCCAACAAGACGGCGCAACATGTCACACAGCTCGTGCCACAATCGATTTATTGAAAGACACGTTTGATGACCGCCTAATTTCACGTTTTGAACCTGTGAATTGGCCTCCAAGATCTTGTGATTTAACACCGCTAGACTATTTTTTGTGGGGCTATGTAAACTCATTGGTCTATGCGGATAAGCCACAAACGCTTGACCATTTGGAAGACAACATTCGCCGTGTTATTGCCGATATACGGCCACAAATGTTGGAAAAAGTCATCGAAAATTGGACGTCCAGATTGGACTACATCCGAGCCAGCCGTGGCAGTCCTATGCCAGAAATCATATTTAAAATGTAATGCCACAAGATTATCTTTCGAATAAAAAAAATTCATGTCAATCGAATAATACATCGTTGTTTTATTGTAATTTAAAGTTCTATACCTCTAAAAAAACACCCTTTATTATTAAGTTCAGTACATTGCTATTGTATGAGGGGGGTGCGATGAAAATTATGATTGAATATTGGGTCGTGAATATTGAAACTTTGAGAAGCACTGTATTAGTTGATTAATTATAATTTAAAAGTGTGTGTTTAGTTTATTATTAATTTTTCTTAAGAATTTAAAATTTAATCTATAAAGTTTATGCATCATTTAAAAAACCAGAAATAGATATTTTACTTTCAGCAGAATTTCGGATGAAATTCAAGGTTTTGAAGGATACTGTTTATGAAATCTTTTAAATATGTGATTCAGTCGTGTCGTCATAATTTTATGTTGCAAGTTTAAAAAAAAATTATCTGTGCTATTAATTGCTGCATAGTGACCACAGTAACTGAGTGGCCAGGGTCGAAAATTTGTGGCCGGCGTTGTCGAGCTGCGGGTTCGAAAACTAGTGTCATAGATGACTCGGCGTGTAGAGGTGCTCATGAAAGTTAAACCTGTCGAGGTTGAAAGTCCTCCCGTTAGCGTGGTGTGTAGTTTTGGAGAAGAGAGTACCAGCTCGGGTGTCGTCCTCGTCAGTTGATCATGGCTCAAAATTATGAGATCCATCACCAATAGCCAACAATTTGAGTATACTTTAAGGTTAATTTCTTGTTTTTTTTCTTTAAGTAAAATTGATATCTTCAATAATTTCTCTTCCCCCTTTTTCTCTCTTTATTTATTTATTTTACCTAGCTGCAATCTTCCATTATGTTTATTTAAAATGAAAATGGCAAAGGAGATCTCGAAAGAAATAATCCTCTTTCTGGTGCTTTTTTTAAAACCTAAGAATCAATTAAGAGAAAAAAAATATCAACAGGAAGTGTTGGCGTCAACTGAAAACATGATTCAAACGAAACATTTTATTATTTATGTTTCCTGTTTTTCTTTCTCTTTTGGTCTGTATGTTGCATTTGTTTTGGATAATTTTATTATTTTTTATGAATTTGTAAGAAATTTGGAATATGTACATGCTTTCTTCCATCTCTTATACTCCTTATGTTATTATTATTGCATTTGATTTGTATATTTGTATTTTACGTTCACGCACATGTATGTATATAGTGAGTTGCCTTTAAATTTGTTTTTTTGTGATTTTACTGCCTTCTATAATTTATAAAATGTAAACTTTGATTTTTTTTCAATAAAGTCTAAACGGGGGTTGTTTCCCGAGGGATCGGTTTGTAGCTCTAAACCCTTTTCGGGTGAGCTTGGTTCTTTTGGTTATTCCGCCAATAGCCCTCGCGTTATTTTATAACGCGGCGTTAATAAACACACGCTTCCTCAGAAAAGTCATGGAGATGTAGTTCAAAGAGGCATTTAGTAACTTTTTTTCTAAGTTATAACTGATTATACGATTCTTATTTTACAACAGATCTATTCTGATAATGTGGTCCGTCACCAAAAGCCCTCGTGTTGCTTCAGAATACAGCATAAACTAAAATTAAATCAGATTAATTGCCGCAGAAACAACATTTTACCAACAAAGAATTTATTGTTATTATATGTTATTAAAATGTTTAGAACACATATTGGAGAGATATTTTGTGTTTTTATTAAATAAGTAGAAGAATTTTGAGAACCATCACAGAATTTTACTTCCCATTTAAATTTATTTTCAGACATATGATATGTATTAATATTACTACTACTGCTTACAGAAATATTAGACTGCAGCATTATTTAAAGAAAATTTACTGCATTTATAATGTGTTGTTTTTTCACGAATAATCCTTTTTAAAGGCATATAATGTATTAAGTAACCGAACACATGCTTTTAAGTATTTATCTAAAGTACATCTGTTTTAGAGTTTTTTCTTTAAGAAAACACTTAAATTAAAATGTATTTTTACATACGTGGTAAAAGATTATATTTAAGCACATAGGAATTTGTAAAGAAAAAAAAACTCAGTTTATATGTGCTGTTACATTTATTGTTCCAGTAAAAATGTCTTTTGAAAACATTTAAGTACCATTTTAAAAATTTGAAATGTGTTTCTAAGCATTAAATAATGCTTTAAAAAATTATGCTTTTTATATGGAAAACGCAAATGTGCAAAAATATAATTTTCCTACCATCTGAATAAATGTTATTATAAAAGGACGCCGGTTTTAGTTCTTTATTTAAACAATAGCTCTTTATTCTACTGACAACAAGTACTATATTGAATTTTGATGTAGTAAAATAATTCAACAGCGTACTGATAAAATTTAAATCATACCAAAATGAATGTGTTCTCTTGCTGTAAAAAATAATACAAAGCTGTTAACTACATCTAGACTATTACTACTAATATACTCACTAAAGCTTTCAATTTGCTTTTGAATAGCTGTTACCATTTACAGTGAAGTTTTGCACTCCAAAGAGGGGAATTCAATTACTTTGAGTAAATGGATCTCTGGTTAAACCTCTTCTTTAAACTAATACCTATTCTTTGCTTCTTCAATACAAGAAGCAGCTTAGGTAAATTGAAAGCGATTTGTTTAAATCAACAAGCAAACTGAAATATCCTTTGTCGAACTTGTGGATTTTCGTGTTTCTAACCACGTATTTCTTCAGTCATAGACATACGTATATTCAAAGCTATAAAAAATGCTCCGATAAGCCGTCGAGCAACTCATGAATATAAATCAGTACAAGGCACGATTTTCTGTCTTATTTTGACTTTGAAATGTATGCTATATCAAACGAGCTTAAGCAAAGCTCTTTCAAATATCGATTTCTGAAGTTAAACAGTTGTTCTGATAAATAGATGACTAAAGTTTGCGGAAATAGGACTAATCCCTAGAGTATAATTAGTTAAACCTTACAAAACTGTCTACAAGGCATTCATTTTATGGGGTAAAAACCCATCCATCTTCTATAACTATCACTTTAAATCACCAAAGAAAATTGAAATGTCAACTATTGAGTTAAAAATCTTTCGTGTTTTGAGTCACGTACGTTTTCGGTCAAACTGACCAATGCCCACTTCCTACTCTTTCTTTCTACCGTTTCGTATGTAACATCCTATAGAAATTTGGGATATCTTTATATAAACCACTTATATATTTTAATAAAGTAGATTAAATGAGGTAAATTTTAACCGATGAATAACCGACATGAATTTGAGGCTTACAGATTTTATTATTTTGTTGGGATTTTTAGTAAATCAGATACGTTACACATGCATAAATGGTATCTAAATTTTTTTATCACATGCAGAGTTTCACAATTATCGGCAAAAAGTTACTTATATGACTTTCACATGGCTCTGAATAATATATATGATTAATATACAAATTTCTAAATAAAATGGAGACATTAAGGTATCTGATTACGTTTAAAACCGGGATTTTACAAGAGCTTATAAATGAATATTTTTTGATATTTAGTGTCATTTGATTTAAAATATGTATGTAAAATTGTTTCAAGAATATTGTTACAAGAAAAATTATATAAATGCATTTTTTTTGGCAAAAATTGAAGTGAGAATGAAATATTTTCGAAACAGTCTCCTTTTTGTGAAAAATGCATTCATAATAGTATTTTCCCTATACACACATCTAGTACATAGCCTGATGTTGGACTTTTGAAATGCAGTAATACCTCAACTTACACGCTACCCCGACTTACGCGAATTCGGATTCAAAGCTCGTCGATTCGTCTTTTTTCTTTCCTTCACTGAAACTCGGGCGGAATCAGTGTCAGAGCGTGATAAAATATATAATTTGATTAAAGAAGTTATTGATCTTTCCAAGCAAATAAATTTAGAAGTGGATAGTGGTGACGCTCAATAACTGCTGGATTCCCACAATCAGGAACTAACAATTCATGAGCTCAAAGAAATGTATGAGCAAGAGCAAGACATTGAAGACCCAGTTTGTCATTCTTCCTGAAGACACATTTAGGAAAAGTCATTCAATTGAAATATAATTTCATGACATAATAATGATGAAACATTTATCCTGCAGTGCTAAAGAATTTTTATACACACCATTTCTAGTATTATGAGCTATGAAAAACTTAACGCAAAAGTTGCCGATTTATTCTTATTATTGTCTAAAATAAAAAATATCAAAATATTATTTTTGTTCAATATAAATTATGAAGGCTAGTTAAAAATTTCTTTAATTTTTTCAGTTAAAAAAAATGTTATATATATGCAGTATTAATTTATTTTTTACAATAGAATAAATATTTATAATAGAATTTTTTAAAAAATTGCATTATAAAAACACAGTGTCAGTTAGGTGTGAATCATCTGTTTGTAATTTTAAGTAAATAATTCAAAGAAATGATTACATTGAATCTTATATACGTGAACCCGGAATTACGCGGTTGTCAAATTTCGTCGATTCGTCTTTTGTTTGAGAAAAAAAAATGGTAAAATTGGTGAAATTGGTAATGTTATTCAAGAAATTGTTGTTCTTGCCAGGAAAATGAATTTAGAAGTGGATAGTGTTTTCGGTCCAGAATTGCTGGATTTCCACAATCGAGAACTGACAATTGACGAGCTCATAGAAATGCATGAGCAAGAGCAAGACACAGAAGACCTTCAGTCTTTAGACCCTCAGTTCAATCAGAAGATCGAATGACGGTTGGGAATTTGACAGAAGGCCTCAGTTGAATGGAGAAAGGGTTACACACACAAATTTTAGAAAATACATATTCTTACGTAAAGTGAATTTTTTCAAAAAAAAAAAAACAATGAATAAAAGTATTAGCATGCTACGAGGAAATTTTGCAGTTGAAAAAAAAGATAATCTTTTGAGCCGGCAGAATACTTGTTCGATTTTATGAAACCTTCTACATCAAAAATAACTTTGGTTTGCTATTTTGTATTTTTGTTATCTAAGATATTATGAAACATTTTTTTTCTTTTACAGTAGAACGTCGTTTATCTGAATCAATTAGGACCGGACACAGTTCGGATACGCAACTGTTCGGATAACCGAAAACCGAATGCGATCCGTGCAGTATATGAAATCGGACACTATACGAATATGCAAAATCCTCACATGCGGGAAACGTGCTTGAAGAAAAAGCAAAATGTCACAATTTTACCTTTATTGAGGAAAATAATCACTTATATTTCACTGTACCATTGCACACCTTCGTTTTTTCGCTGCAAGGTCTCTGATTCTCTTGAGCAGCAGTAGTTAAGTAGGACATCACTTTGATTGTTGTTCGTACTACTGCATAGCTGTCTCTAACGTAGAAAAAGCGTCAGCATTCGATGAATCCTTGCTACTTTCGTTGTTGCTGTTGTCCTAGTCTTCATCCGTTTCATCGTCAACTGGGTAGGATTCTTCTTGCACGGAAGTTACAATCTCGTCATCATTTAGCATTTGAAATCCACAGTCTTTTGCATCACCTGCCATCCGGGTGTCGACATCTTCTTCATCGCATTCTTGAAATCCTGGGGTTGAGTGGACAAAGTCGGTAATCTCTTCCCAGTGGTCATCATTGGAATTTTTTTCGCCTTCTAAATCTGGCCACAGCTTATTCCATGCATTTTTCATGCTCAGTCTTTCGAGCGAGTCCCATGCTTCGGCTAACATGTAGCAGGCGTCCTTCCTATTGAGCTTTTCAGCAAAAGCAGTAACATTTTCTTCGTCGTAATCTGCCAAAAGTATTCTCCGAAAAACTTGTTTCCTATAAAACTGGTCCGGATATTTGACGCTCCGGATAATAAACGTTCTACTGTATAGTTTTCTTTCGTCTCCAGCCCCAACTAAAAAAAATTATGTATTTGTATGCGAAATTATGCCCCGACTTACGCGGTTATCATTCAGTCCCACCTATCGCGTAACTTCGGGGTATTACTGTACATAATTTAGAAGTGGATTTATTCATATTTTAATACATCAAGGAAGATAAATTTTAACAAAAAAATCGATTATTTCGATTGATACCAATTCTGAAAATATGATGTCCTAGTTTTCAGGCATTGTAGAGAATCCTTAATTGTATATAGGTAAAATATTATTGTAAAAACATTTTTCACAAAAGAAGAATGTTTTGAAAATATGTCATTTTGTATCCATTTAAATAGTTTTTTATTGTAATACTAAAACCTCAGTGCTGCAATATCCCATGAGGGCCAAGCCCTTGTGTGTCCATCTCAGCTTTCTCAGCTGAGGTGCATGAGCTGGTGGTCAGAGTCTGACGCTTTTTTATTGTAACAATATTCTTAAAAGAGGTCTCGGGTGTTAAATTTCTCTAGAGGTCTGAAAATATAAACAATTTTCAAACTTATATAATTCTTTTAAATTTAAATTAAATGATTCGAATCTTTTACACATTATTTGTAAAAGAATGGGGCTTCAGAGAAGTAGGAAATGTTTAAAAATCATAAGCGTATGAAAATTCTATAATAAATATTAAGTATTTTTTGCGTTGCGCACGCTATTTTATAAAATAGTAGTCTCTGATGTATAAAAATTTATAGAATTATAAAATGCATCATACTCATTAAACCCTACCTAATTTTAGTATTATATATTTTTTGTATTTCAAAATATTTGTAAAATATTGCAATTTTTTAAATATTTTTTTAAAATGTATTTTTTTATTCATTAAAATATGTAAGTTTTTATTCTATTTATGTAAAAATAGCTACAGTGTAATAAGAATACATTTAACTTTGTAAATCAACTTATAGCTTGTAATTAAAGCTACTATTTTAGAAAATAGCATGCGCGACGTAAGACTTAATAAATATTTCTTATAGAAAGGTTTCTTATTTCCATATGCTTATAATTTTTAAAATTATGATTATATTTTAAACATTTTATACTTTTCTGAAGTCCAATTCCTTTATAAATTATGCGTAAAAGCTTCGAATTATTTAGTTAAAATTTAAAAGGATTATTACTGTTTCAAAATTGTTTATATTTTCAGACCTCTAGAGAAATTTAACACCCCTAAAAACAGTTACCCCTAAAAAACAGTTTTAAAACAGTTTTACATATATATTCTAATTCAAGTGACACTGAATATCAAATAAATCATTCATTTATACGCTTTTACAAAATCACGGTTCTGAATGTTGACAGGTACTTAAAACTAAATAACTGAACATCCCCTTGTTCAATTGGAATTTCAGTATTGATGATAAAATTGATGTTTATTTTGCCCTATTTTTTGTACTTAGTCAAAATTAATGTCGTTTTATACATACATTCACAGTGACTATGGATTAGTATATTTTAAGAAACATGTGAGCATTTCAGTCTTTATTTACATAAGTTTCAATTTCGAGATTAATAATCAATTATATATGTATCCATTAAAAGGAAAATTTATTTCCATAAGTCATCGGTAACTCATTATACAGTCTTAATTAATACTAGTCATACTTTTCAGTTGTCAGTAACTTAAACGTTATGGCAAATATAGGTAATACTATTTGAAATATCGATTAGTGCCATAACTTAAAATAAAAATGTTAACTAGCAAAGTAATAGTCAAGTTCTGGTCAGTTAATTACAGAACCAAACATAACAGATTACTCTCTTACAATCATACGTCACACTACTCTAAGGGCAAAAGTCCCATTTATCATGGAGTACTATCCATTTAAATCATGCAGTAAATTGAAATGTTTGCTGTCGAGCTTACAGATTTCTGTGTTTTTAGCTTCATTTACTTTCAGAACTAGACACATAGCTGTCAGTCGAAGATAAACTCGATTGCCAAATGTCCTTTGAAGATTCATTAATATTGACTGAAAATGGATTGTCTTTTAGAAATGAATATCGATGATAAGGTACATTATAAAAAGCATCCAGTTCTAAGGGAAATGATATTTGATTCGATGATGATAATAGTTGCAGTCTATTTATATTATACTTGTAAGGGGACTATTAAATAGTGACTTATTGCAGTGATTTCTTTATTTTTTAAAGAGATTGTAAAATGTTTTGCAAAGAAAATCCCCAACATAAAAGATTTGATTTATTGATTGATTTAATTTACGTCACACTCTGAAACAAAGAGGGCATTTGGTGACGGACCTCGTAATTTTGAACCACTTTCAAGTGACGAGGACACAAAGTCCCCTGCAAATTTCTATGCTACAACAGGGAGATTTTTGAGTCTTACAAGATTTAACGTTCGTTAGGCTCTCTACATGGTGGGTCTTCAGTGTTCTACAGCCCGCCATCCTTTTCTGAGGGACTCAATCATGGCCTATTGCACTAAGAAATTCAGTTATTTAAGAACAATATACTAAAAATTTAGCACTATGTTCTACCAATCAAGCAATCAAACCTATCAATTTTGCTATGAATATCCTTTTTTGATTGTAGAATGTAAACAAGGGGCTAGGTCATGGATGAAAGGAAATCAAAATTACCCCATAACTCAGCAAGAAATGCATAAGAGTAAATGTTTTTTATGTGCGTTTCTCAGAGAAAAAATAGTATTAAAATAAAATATAAAGCACGCGCACACACGCTCGCACGCACACAAACGTACGAGTTTTAATATTTTGATCAATTTTGCTTTCTCCAATGTTGCTTTTGTCTTACAGTGTTTTTCTCCATTATCCTGATGCGACTCGCGTGAAATACTTGTAATAAATATGTGAGCCCGGCAGGAAAAAAAGTTGAGTGCCCTTGATTTAGAGGAAAGGGCTTTGTAAGCGCACGTACCAACTTCAATGCTTCGTTCGCATACCTTGGCTACTTTCGTAGTTTCGTGGTGATTTTCGCAATATTCAGAGAAGTTCAAAGAGCAAACAATTAAAATTAATAGTCACAGGCGTTTGGATTGAGTAATGATGGGGTGAGATATCGGAGTCTCAAGTACTGATTGGTAGAAATTAATCTATTTATCTGCGTCGCATGCAACTTATGGAGACAGTGAAATAAAACTGGATCCCAAACGAGAATGCATGGGCAAAATCGTCCAAGAGCTATAGCAACAAATGAAAATCTAAATTTGAGCATAGTAGAAAGACGTCATATGAGTGAAAGTTTCTCAGCTGTCTCGGAAACTTCAAGCGGGACAAGGATCCCCTTTCAGGAATTTTTATTTCTAAGAAGCTACATGAGGGAGTTGTGTTTATAAAAAGACTTTTTGTTTTTGCTCTCTTTTCCTTCTAAACCCAAAACAGCACAGCTGTTTATATACAATAAATATATTTTTCAATTCCTACTATTCCTACTCTCCTTATATATATATATATTGTTCATATTTTCGATTGTTTATAAAGTACTTTCTATTCATCCATTTTTTTAAAACTTGTAATGGACGACACTTGAGGTTAATACAGTTTTTTTTAAATATTAATTCCTATGAATTAAATTTTATTTTTTAATTTTAAATTTATTCTGCGTTATTTCTGACGAAGTTACGACTAGCTGCAACAGATAGCGCCAGTACGTTTTTCTAACGAAGTAGGAATTGACTTAATTATTTTATATAGAAATTTGTATATGTATTTTCTTTCCTTCATAGTGTTGTAATTTTAATGGCCAGCAACGTGCAACGGAAGACAAGTATGACGAACTTCTCATGTTATCCAATAATGAAAGCTTATAAGGCATTCCATTTCTTTTAAATAAGCAGTTCTTACGTATATGCAGATAAATTTACTTTCTAAGACTCTTCTTTATTTATAAGCCACCAATTTTACATCTGGCGTATAAGGCGCACCCGTAAATTTCGATCTTATTTCATGTGTTGAAAGTCCCGTTATATACGCCGTAAAATACGGTATGTTTCATCTTTTATTTATATTTTTGCACAGAACTTTTCAGCAGAACTTGACTTTCTTTCCTCTTTCCCTCATAGGAATTTTTTGATCACACGTGAACATAAAATATAGTTACCTTTTCATAAAATAGAAACAGTTTAATCATATTTTTAGTTACATCCTTTGAGTAAAAATAAAAGCACACATTAAATAAGGCTTTATTATGAAAAATTATACACACACACACACACAATATTTAAGAGCCTGAAAAGTGCAAATGCTGTTTCAAAGTACAAAAACTTTATGCAACACTATAATAAGGTAAATAAGTAAAAGCAATTCGATGAAAATATAACTAAACACTATAATCACAATCTATGCTTGGTATAAAAAGAAAACTAAATTTTTTAAACCCTCTCATTCTGTCACTACACTTTTCAAAAATGAGAGAATCCAAAACCCACGTGTGACGATAAGCGCCTGTTTCTCTAAAGAAGACTCCGAAGCCCAACACATTCAAGTGTAGAGCGGTTTTCATTCTGAGTGTAATTAGAGTAAGCAATGTATTGTTCGTAGCGAAAGAGAAAAAGAACTCGGAACATTTCTACAACATAATCCCCGCAATTAATCTCAATTCTTAGCCTTAATTACATTATATGAGTTGCAACTTAAAACTAGCGATGGAACTCACAGACGTCATTTAAATATGAAACTCTTTCTTTGCTTACCTTTTTTTCCAGTTTTCGTTCTTGTTATCTTCTTTTTCTTTTGCTGGAATTTTTATTTTTTGGGGTTGGTAACGTGAATGGCAGGAACGCATGAAACTTGATTTTTCTTTTCCACTAGAATGCATTTTAATCCAATTTTCTTTTTTAAGAATTGCTAGTGAAATTAGGGGATTATATTCTTAATGATGTCGGCTCCAAAAAGAAAGAAACAATGCTTTTCTTCGACGGTGCAGAAAACGCACAATCTAGAAAAACGTAAATCTTCAATGTCCACTTTCTACTATCGGAAACAAGCGGAATAAGAAAAGGTCTTCCAATTTTACCTCATTTTTAAGAGAACTTATTTATTCCGAAGTAGAAAGAGGCATTTTTTTCTAGATATATTTGATTTTATTCAGATATGCATTGAAAGCAACTATCTTCTTTGAGTTAAAGGACAGAGATACTTTTTTAAAAGCTAATATAAAATTTTTAGCATAAAAGTTTCCTACGAAAGTAATCTAATTTTACTTGTTTTGACTGTCTCTTTGAAATTACGTAATGAACTCTTAACAAAAACCACATTTTTGAAGCCTTTACCTACAAGGAATACACTTAAACTGACTCTAAATTTGTTTGGTAATTCTTTTTTTAGTTCCAGCTATAAAAGTTGACTTGTTTCCAAACTTATTTTACAAAAATAGACAAATGTAGTCTACCGCAACTGATCAGTAGGTCTTAATACATTTATAAATCACTTGCAAAGAGGTCCCTACGAGGATCACTGCTTTTCTTCAATTCCTACTATTAGCTCACTCTCTCCCTATATTTATTTTTCCCCTCAGGGGCGCACTTTCTTTAGGTGAGTACGGGTGTCACAATCCCGAGGTACCCTAGTGATCTTTTCCTTTTCCCAAGGGGTTACTATCCTTGGTAAACACGACCTTCACGAACCTGGGGTACCCTAGTGATCCTTCTCTATTTTCGACCCACCTTCTTGTTATTCAATTTATCCTTTCTTTCTTTTCCCGTCTAGATCACAGCTTTTCACAAATGTTTGGCGCAGTAGAGCCAGATTTGGCTCCTGCGCCATAAAATCTCACATTCACTCACTCACCATATGTTTATATATATACATATATATATGTATATATATCGCGTTCTAATTTTCAAATAAAATACTTTTTAATCACATCCACTCAAGTTCGAATACACATTTTTAAACTTGTAGTGGATGACACTTGATGTTAATATAGTTTTTTCAAATATTAATTAATTAATTAATTATAGTTTTATATGGGAGAAAAAAATAAAATTTGTTCCGAATGAAGGCAATAGATGGTGACTGTACACATTGATTATTGCAAGGAAATTAACTTTCTGTTTTGTCACTTAATATTGTGATTCCGTCATATGTATATACATATTTATATTAATTGTAACTATTTAATAAAAAGTAACTAAACTAATTTTTTTTGCTGATGTAAGTAGGACTTGACTTAAATTTTTTTTATATTGCTTGTTGTTTCTTACTTTAGAAAGTTTTTATTCTGTTATATATATTTTGATTTTATTTCTTCCGATGGAAATATCCACATATTTTGAAGTTGCCTATGCACATATAAGAATTGAAGTGAATTGCATTTGATAGATTTAATACACTTTTTTTACGTAAAATCGAAAGAACTATTATTTTCTTGCAGTATCTGAAGTGAATCTACGTCACGCTGAGTTGAGTTTGGATTTAAAAAGTAATTGCAAACTCTTGTATTTAGTTTCAATTTCTATTAATTTGACTATTTTTTAATAACCTTAAGTCAGTATTTAGTTTTTGTATATCTCTTAAGCTAATAATTTTTGTAAATTCATTAACTGAATAAAAATAATTATTTAGCTTGTTCTCTCTCTCCTCCTCAGTACTTCGTTCTTCACACTCGGACTATAAATTAAGTCCATTAAATATATTTATCCCTTAAGTGCTGCGGGTGTATATATACGTCTTGCTCAAGCGATGCATTGAGTGGATATATATATATATACTAGCTGGTATACCCGTTCTTCGCACGGGTGAGCTGAAAATTTAAACAACACCGATTGAAGGATAAAGAAGTTTTTAATGAGTTAATTTTAAGTGAATTGCAAATTTAACAAAAAAAACTTTTCACATATCTCAGCTGAAGAAAAAAAAGAAAGAAAAAAATACCTTTTTTTTGTTAAATTTTAAGTCTGTAGATCTAATAGCTGATAAAAAGTATTTTTTTTATATTTATAACTCCTCGTAACACTCCTGAGGGTCGATTTTTGAAAATACCTCCCTAAGCTGATCTCTGCTCAGCAAAAGTAACACATTGTTAAAAGTTTTGTGACGCTTAAAATATTGCAAATAATTTATATCTGAAAGTGTCATACATTAATATTACTTTCTGTTGAATTTATTTTATGTTAAAATTGTAATACTCGCAAGCAACGCCGTTTCCTAAATAACAATGGCGATTCAATGAAAAACATAGCGAAATGTTGACGATAGAGTCAAGTTGGCCACTGTCTAGCTACTTTCATAGCTCAAACTTTATTAGAGCTTTGTAAGACCCGCCGTGTAGGGGAGCGATGCACGTTAATGCTTTATCTACCGCATTATGATTTACTGCAATTTTTTTCATGCAATATTTTTAGGTCACTACATTGAAAATTAAGGGACATACATAAACAAAATACTCCACTTAGGGAAATTTAATCGGTTAGAGCTAATAAATTAATTAAAGATATTCCACTGTAAAATTAATTATATACACCGTTCACTTAAAATAAATAGTCAAATCGTTTTCTAAGGTCTCCATAAACATACAAAAACATAAGACACTTAAATTTTGACATTAACTATTTTTTGGGACAAGAATAATAATCTTTGCAATCCGCTGAAAACGCCGTCAGCTGAAAATGCAATATCTGCTACAAAACTATTCGCCTTCCCCGCTAAAATACTCATCATAGAACCCATGCTGTCATATACCTTGGAAGAGTGGATTTCAAAGAATAGTCCTGTTAAGTATTGGTAGAATATTCCTTCTAAGTTGGTGTGGTGTGGTAGTTAGGAGAAGGGGGTGCCAGCTCAGGTGTCGTCCACGTCACTTGACCATGGTTCAAAATTACGTGGTCTGTTGCCAAAAGGTAGTTGCCTCAAATACATTTTTTCTCAATCTGATTTTTTTCTTTCCCTGTAGTCTATTTACTTAACAACTCACTCCTGATATCTAAAAATTATTTTACCATTCCTTCATTATTATATGAGAGGTTTTGTTAGATTTAACGGACAATTTTCCCAGTTTAGTAATTTACTTATCATTGTAGCATATACTTGCAATGATATGATATATGTAGATAGTAAAATACTTTTTTGGCAAAAGAAACTATTTGAATTACATAAATTCATTCTGAATTTAGAATATATTTATTATAATAATTGAAAAAAAGAAGAAAAGTAATTTTTTTCATCTCTTTTCTACATAAAGTTTAAAGATGTAAATAAGAATATTTTTTTAAAATTCATTATTTGTATAAGAATTGAAAATGAAATAATATCGATTGACAAATTTTCAGCTTTAAGAGGATAAGGATGAAATAATAAATAAATTGTTTTAAAATTTTGTTGTTTCTGTGTATGATTTAACGTTTGACACATATTTCATTTTGAAAAAAAGTTGAACATTCTTATTTTAAACTTTTAAAGGATTTAAAATATATTAAAAGGAATATAGTATATAAAAATGCTTACTGTTATCTTATCTACACAAATAAAAGAAAGAGTTTGCGTGTGTATTTTTGCTGTTCTACGAAACCTAAACGATTAAGCAATTTTCCAACTGGAAATATATCATTCAAAATAAAAACGTTCACTTCAATACGCTCTTTAGATTTCTTTGACCCAACAACCAAATCAAAAAAGCATTTAGATCTATCTGCTGTAACAGGGACGGGTGAACTTTTCCAGAGTACGGGCTACTTCTGATGTTTTTAAGGTATTATGTTCGACCCCGTGACGCAGGTGTGGCCATTCTGTATTAAAGTTGTATGTTTTTTAACACTTGTTTTCGACATTGTACTCCTGATTTACAATATGACAGATTACTATTTTTATTGCAAAAACACATGTAAAACAAAATTGTCAGGTTTAATGCTTGAACAACTACGAATGCCTACTAGATCGTGGAGTGTGGACGTACGTATTCAATGCAGGGAGCAGAGAACAACATACTTGAACCGATTAATCTGAAACCGACATTTTGTACTTACATTTGATCATCGTTGATTTCCGCGCCATCTCGGGATATGACAACAAATCGAGAACCCGATCCATTAGAAGAGCGGGATGTTGGATGATGTCTATAGAGCCAATCTCGAGCTATCGCGGGAAGAGCTGATCATCAACATTCATGCTCCTATTCAGACGGAGTGTGGAGAAAAAATTAATTTCTATGGCTGGGCATCACAGTGATCGCTTTTTCCACCTACAGCGGCAATGAACGTGTTAAGCGTCGTCGTTTGGTTTCGATGAAAGTACATGCGTCGTCTATACATTTATCGAATCATTTTTGCTTAACCCATCAGCTCTCATTTATTTCATTCTCCTTTTTCGAAGTCGTAAAAAACGGACTTATTTCTAGCGCGCCTTTTTTCTTGCAAAAGAGTTATGATATTTAGAAAGGGTAGCTAGAGAGCATTTTAAGTGATTATTTGAGCAAGATTTATATTTGAGTTTACAAACATAAGGAGAAACATTTTACAAAATTCTTTTTGGAACTGACAATCATATTTTTACATTTAATACTCTTAAATAAAGGGAGTGTTTCTATACTTTTAAAATATTTTGAAATCTTCTCGTTTTCAATGTTAAAAATAACTCAATTATCACTTACCAAAATTTTATATTCTTTATTTAACATTAATTTTAAAGAAGGAACACCTGTAAGGATATATAAATTATAGTTTGCTTAAAATTATTTATAATATGAGCACTTCTTCAAAAATTATTTTACATATTTCTATAGATTGTATCGTACCGGGCTTTACTCTAATCTTAAAACTCAGGTATTGTATCAAGAATAATAAATAATATTTTTTAAATTTAAAAAAAATATATCGTGCGAAGGACGGGTATTTCAGCTAGTTTAAAATAAATGAAATGTAATATTCCATTGTGTTTTTGACCAACGATACTTACTGATGATGGCTGTTATTCTTAATCTAATGAAGGTTCAATTTGACATCCCAGACAGAAAAAATATATGTCTCATAGACTATATTTCAAGGGATTGTAAAACAAATTTACAATATTCAAATTACGAAGACTAATATAATGTAATTGCATGGAAAAAGCTCGTTTACTGCGAATATAGCTGAAATATCAAAAAGCTTTTCCCAATTCGGAGAATTCAATGATGCACTTCTTAACCATTGTTGAAAAAGTTTTACGGGCATCGATGATAGTCTAAATCTTCTTTAACTGAAAGTAATAGGCTGTTTTTTGCAAGATTAATCTGAAAGGTAAAATTTCCAAATTATTGCTAAAATTTAACTTTTTTGTGCTACTTAAATGCGTTTAGTCTGTCTGCAACACGAATAAATAAATGAACTGTGTGTGTGTGTGTGTCATATCTCAAACGCTGTTTAAATTCAGTTTTATGTGAACAGAAAGAGACATTCGATATGTTATCCTTATTATAACTAAAATACGCAATTGCTGTGTTATAAAAGACATTTCTGTAATGTGTTACTGAAATGTTATACATTAGAGTTATTATTTATCACACTACGAACTTTGTTTATCTTTTAGATACGGGGCGGAAATGACTTTATGTAATGATCCGAAATGATATGAATAATATTTTATCTCGTTTCTATATGATATGGAATAGTTTTCTTTTAAATATGCTTGATTGCATAGTTTATTTCCTGAAACTAAAAGGAAGACATATTTGGTTCAGCGTTGATTTAGGGAAACTTTTAGTCAGAAATTAAACAGACGAAGAAGTTAAATCTAGAAACTTGATGATTCTGTTCTGTCTATTTTTCTCTTACTTTTTTTGCTCTTTTCATTACAAATTGCTTTTACCAGAATGTTAACTGAATCTTATATTGCTGGGGTGGGCATTAAGTCAATCGCGATCGACCGGTGGACCGCCAAGACATTTTGGGGTGACCGCATTCACTAAGACCTAATAATCATTCCATTATACGAAGGGGTCTAGAAATACCATATTTATTCGAATTTAAGCCACCATCGATTCTAAGCCACGCCCCAAATTCTCAACAGGATTTTGCAAAAATTGAAAAATATTCCAAAATGGTTTATCGATATCCAATTTTACGAAATTAAAATAAATTTAAAAGGAAAACTAATAAGGAGTCAACAGTTATTTTATCAGTATTATAAATACATGCATGAAGCTGTAATTGCTCTAAATACCTCATCCAAAGAATTTTTTCCCTTCGAATCTAAGCCGCACTCGATTTTCAGTAGCATTAACATTTGTAAAAAAGTGCATCTTAGATTCGAATAAATACGGTATTTTAAAAAATACGGAGGAAAAAAAATCGTATCATAAGAGAAAATTTCGTTGAATAGAGAAAATGCTCCTCTCTACTTTTGGAGGTTATTTTACGAAGAAAATGTAAAATGGTTTCAGGAAAAAGTTCTCTAAATAGAGAAACTCGGAAAATAGAGGTTCGTAAACTGGAGATCCCACTGTATTGAATACTTTCTTTAAACTCACTACACCAATGCCCCTGGGTGGACCGCAACACCTTGAACAAATTAGAAGTAGCCCGTACCCTGGAAAAGTTTGCCCACCTCTGTTATAATGCAATATGTTTCATAGCAAACACATCAATAAACTGGAGATCCCACTGTATTGAATACTTTCTTTAAACTCACTACACCAATGCCCCTGGGTGGACCGCAACACCTTGAACAAATTAGAAGTAGCCCGTACCCTGGAAAAGTTTGCCCACCTCTGTTATAATGCAATTTGTTTCATAGCAAACACATCAATAAACTGGAGATCCCACTGTATTGAATACTTTCTTTAAACTCACTACACCAATGCCCCTGGGTGGACCGCAACACCTTGAACAAATTAGTAGTAGCCCGTACCCTGGAAAAGTTTGCCCACCTCTGTTATAATGCAATATGTTTCATAGCAAACACATCAATAAACTGTATTATATTTTAAGCGATTTTGTGTTATGGTCTGTTGTAAAAATACATTACTTATTTCTTCATATATATATATATAATTGAAATAGTAAATATATTTCTCTCTCTCTGTATCTCTCTCTATATATTATAAAATGATTCTTTTTATTTCAGTTTCCTTCAGCGTGATTTTCTAAAATTCCTTATAATCCTGCACCATCCAAGAGACCGCGAGATTGTTAATTTTTTTATTTACCCACCTAACGGGAAGATACAATCTTAAAAGCAACTTTAGCTCTTCAAAAAGTGCCGTGGAGTCAAATTTTGTGGTAGGATGATACAATATTGCATCAGCCACCGGATCCGGATTTGTTCAATCAGTGTGCTAAATGATGCGAATTATAATCATATTAACTCGCGATCTTTTACGCAGTGAGACTCAAGAACGATTGCGATATCCAATTGGTTTAAAATCATCTTTTTCCTCAAAAAAATATTTTTAGTCTTTTTTTTGTAGCATTTTTACAAGCTTTCTAAAAATATCATACTCTTGGCTCTGAGTCAATTAGAAAAAAAGTTACATCTGGTTTTGTTTAGCGTAGTAAGACCAAACCGAAACCATAAATTTAAATCAAAAACTGGAAATGTGAGTTTTCGGTTGATTTTTACCCGTAAAATACGATTTTTATTCATTTGAAATATTTTAAGGAATTATTTTCATGTTTTGTAAACTTAATTTCACTTTATAAATGTTTTAATAGATACATTTCACTTTCAAATTAGCAGCAGTTAAATGATCGCAATGTTTGTTTTGATTCGAACGAGTTGATATCTTTTTGTCGGTTGCGTTTTAATTAGAGCTCCTTAGATCTTTTTTATTAGTACTTTTATATAGTTATAGTTATTTTTTATTAAATTAAAATTGTCATGCCAAAAACAAGATCACAGAAGCAAAAAAAAAGAAGAGATTTCATGGAAATCGTTACACTCGCAATCGTGAGTTGGAGTCTTTGAGTTCCAGTGCAAGTGCGACCAAACTGAAAGAGAGCAGCTTCCTTTTAGGTACAGATATTCCTCATAACAATAATTCTGAAGAATGCTGGGGAAATCGTATTATTAGTTTAAAAATTTTAACGTCTATTTTTCCATATTATGCTGTCCTTTTTGTTATTTAACTGGATTACTGCTCATTGAAGACTCAAGATTTGGCATGTGTTCCAATTTTTCTTTAAAATGTAGTAAAGGTTCTTTTACAAAAGAATTTTCAACTTCTGAGAAAGTTGAAAAGAACAACATTATTAATGTGTTTTATCCTAGGCTTAAGACTTGTGGGCAAAGATTACACCGTAGGAAAAAAAATGTGTTCGATACTTAGTCTTCCATTCCTTTTGAAGTTTTCTTTTCGACTGCAAGAGAAATCCATTTTAGAACACTTATCACTTGTTGCCGAAGAAAATATATTAAGGGCTGTGCGAAAGAAGCAAGGGAAGTAAAGCACGATAAAAACAAAGTTATCGGCTGAGATGTGTCAGTGACGCTAAGCCTACGATATGACTTTAACTTCTTAAGTGATGCCGGCGTATAAAAATGTCTCGCTCAGCCAGTGCATTAATTTCCCCGGTCGCAATTTTTAATTTCCTTGCTGTGAACTGCTATTCATAAAATTATTCCGAAGGTTTTGAAATGTAATAAAATGACTTTGATAATGTTTGCAAAGGATTTTGGAGTGAGTGAGTGAATATTAACGTCGCACTGTTCAGCTACACGATGGCTTTCGGCGATGGACCACGTAATTTTGAACCATGGTCAAGTGACGAGGACGACACCTGAGCTGGTACCCCCTCTCCTAACTACCACAACGCACCAACGGGAGGATGTTTGAGCTCTCGACAGATTAAACGTGCATCGCTCCCTTACACGGTGGGTCTTTAGTGGTACTGGGCTCGAACTCATGACATGCCTGCCATGATCCGATACCTTAACCACTGGGCTACCGCATCCCTGCAAAGGATTTGGAAGGAAGGGCCACAGGATTTGCTTATCTATTCTTTTTCTAACCTTCTCCCTCCCCCCAATACACCACATACGCTCGCTTTCGTGTTAAACGGTGGCATTGAAGAGCGAATCGCTTATTTTTTAATCGGCATTGAAGGGATTACTTATAAACCACCGTACAAATTATTAAGATAAGTGTTAGTTTTTACATATAACCTTCTCCCTTCCCCCCAATACACCACATACGCTCGCTTTCGTGTTAAACGGTGGCATTGAGGAGCGAATCGCTTATTTTTTAATCGGCATTGAAGGGATTACTTATAAACCACCGTACAAATTATTAAGATAAGTGTTAGTTTTTACATATAACCTTCTCCCTTCCCCCTCTAACGTCGTGAGTAGCTATCCATCAATAAACAAATCTTTACAGCTTAATATACAAATAAAAGCAAACTTTATTTGCTAACAATTTGTAAATGAAGTAATATAAATCCGGATTAAATGCCAAGCCGGTGTGGTCAGTTCATATGCTCATGCTCAACGCCACCGGCGTTCATCGTCTTTTTCACTCTCTCTCGGGGATTTTTTTTCTCCGGTCTTTTTCTCTTTCTCTCTCTCTCTCCGGGTCTCTTCTCTCTTACTCCCTCTCTCCAGGTTTTTTTCCGGTCTTTTTCCTTTTTTCCTCAAAAACAACCCTTTTTAAACAACAGGGGTGTGTTCACAACACGCCCCTCGCTCCTTCTTATTCGCAGGTCAACAAAGTCTCTCTTGACCTCCCTCGTCCTATTGGCGCATAACACGCCAAAACACACCCGAGCTGTCTGGTCCAAGGCGCCATAGTTCCTTGTCCGCAGCTGGACACACTGGCCCATCATGCCACCTGTTTCTAGTATTCCCTTTCATACAACACTAGAAAAAGACAACATGGTTATTTTTAAGATAGGCTTCGCCTATTGTCAATGGGGCGCCGAACTCTTAAGTCTATTATGCCGACCCGTCTGCTAACTCCACTCCCTGAGTTTAGACAATAAACAATGGCCCCATGGCCACGTGCACCGGTCATTCCACAGCTGGTTGATCGTAAAACATTCAGGGACAATCGATGGGTGAGGCACTTGTCCTTGACCAGCTGGTAAAACCATAAAACCTATTGTGACTTGGAAGATGGGGGTTCACTCCCATCGAAGATGTCACAACTCCTCCCCTAAAAGTCCATTTCACGGGACTGCTCTGGTCCTAGTTGGATTCAGTTCTTAGAATTCACACATATAAAGATCGTCCCATCAATGAGATTGATCAGGGCAGCACAATCCCGGTATTAAGAACAATCAAAAAATAACATAATACATGAATCAAATTTCCAAAAAAAAAAAATGTACACTTCACACAATTAGATCTTAAAATCCGAATCTGGGATTCTTTTACTCCAAGTTACATTTCACCTTTAAATTATAATTTTAAACAAAAGGCGTCAAATGCCAATCTCTTAATAACCATCTACACTTAATCGCGCCTGACTACAGAAGTAAACATCTGTTGGCCTACGGTTGACTAAGAGACATCAGAGATTTTCACTAACATCTATTTTCTTCCACAATGTACACAGATACACATACACACATATAAATAAAACAGTAATTTAAATATACATAATAATTAATAGCAAAATCTACAAACTACTTATTCCAATCTACTTAGGCCGTCCGCGTTTCCATGGAGCCTCCCAGGTTTGTGTTTGATTTCAAAATTAAACGGCTGTAAACTCAACGCCCATCTTTGTAACCTAGGATTAGTACTCCCCATCTTGTTTAGGTACCTTAAGGGGTTGTGGTCGGTTTCTATAATAAATTTTTGCCCGTCTAAATAATGCTTTAATCGCTTTAGACCAAAAATTATCGCAGCTAATTCCCTTTCCACTGTGCTGTAGTTTCGCTCCGCCTTAGAAAATTTTTGCTTAGGAAAACGATGGGGTGTTCTTCCCCTTCTATTCTTTGCGATAAAACAACCCCAGCACCCACCTCACTCGCGTCCGTTTGCAGGATGAATTCCGTGGCAAAATCTGGGGCAAACAATATGGGTTGGGTGACGAGCTTGGCTTTTAGCTCCTCGAACGCTTTCCCACATTTCTTATCCCAAGTGATCTTCTCTTTCTTAATTTTCCCTTTCAGTGCGTCGGTCAAGGGGTGGAGCTATTGTGCTGTAATTTGGGATATAATGAGAGTAGTACCCCACTAGACCGAGAAAGGATCGTACGTGTGTTTTTAGTGGTGGGCCGCGGAAATCTGCTATAGCTTTTATCTTCAAATCACTCGGAGACCTACTCCCTGAACCAATTCGATGCCCTAGAAATAAGACTTCCTCTTGAGCAAACTTACATTTAGAGGGTTTCACTTTAAGCCCCGCCTTTCTCAATCTTCCTAAAACTATGTCGATATGCTTTACGTGATCTTTCCACCCTTGGGAAAAAATGGCTATATCGTCTATGTACGGCAATGCAAACTGCTCCAACCCCTCTAAAACTTGGGCCATCAATTTGCAAAAAATAATAGGGCGCACATACTAACCCGAACATCATTTTCTTGGGGATATAGGTGCCAAATGGAGTAACGAAAGCTGCGTATCTCTGAGCTCTCGGCGTGAGCGGAATCTGAAAGTAACCTTTCGACAAATCCATCACCGTTACATAGGGAGCCGCACTCACTTTTTCTACTATCTCTTCCATATTTGGCAAAGGGAAAAATTCAGCTCGAGTTATCTCGTTCAATCGACGATAATCAACACAAGGACGAGGGTCTTTATTTGGGCTTTCTACTAAAATAAGGGGCGAAGTGTAATCGGACTGTCTATCTCTGTTACACCCAGTTCCAACAAACGTTTAATTTCTTCTCGCAATATGTTAATTTGTCTCGGAGACATCCGATAAGGTTTCGTTTTAATGGGCTTGTCCGAGATCAATTCAATATCCATTCGCATCAAGTGAGTCGTCCCAGGGTATGGGGAAAACACGTCCTTATTTTTAGTAATGACTTGTTTTAATTCGTCGATCTGAGAGGGGATAGTTTAAGTTGCAGTTGACTTTCCCTCAATATTTCGTGATAGTCAAACTTCGTGCATTGTTTATCTGGATAAGGAATTTCCGCATCTCCCTCTATGTCATCCGAGACCTCTTCTACAACCAGGCTTACCAGCTCGGGTCTCCGATGATACGGTTTTAGTAAGTTTACGTGATAGATAGTACTACGGTCCCTTCTTCCTGGTAGATCTATCACATAATTTGTATCCGAAATTCTACTAAGTACCTTTCCCGGCCCTATCCAATTTACCTCAAGTTTATTATGTTTAGAGGTAACTAACACCATTACCAGATCCCCTTCCACAAATTTCCGTTCCACGACATCGCGATCGTACCACGTTTTCCTTTTAAGTTGGCATTCTTTCATCCTAGTGATCGCAATATCTTGGCAACGTTTGAGTCTATTATTTAACTGCAATATATATTCCACTACCGATTGACTCGTGTTTCCCTCCTCCATCCATTCCTCGTAAACTAACGTTTGGGGTGTTCTCAAATTCTTTCCCATGACCAACTCGGTGGGACTGAAACCTGTACTCTCGTGCTCAACCGTTCTGAGAGAGAATAATGCCAAAGGAAGAACCCCCTCCCAATCTTCTCCCGATTCCACGCACAAAGCCTTAATTACGCGCTTGATGGTTCTATGCACTCGCTCCACTGCATTGCTTTGGGGGTGGCTGACTGATGACCTCGTCACTTTGATGCCGAACTTATTGAAAAAGGTGGTGGTCAATTCACTAGTGAAAGAAGTCCCCAGGTCGGATTGTATTTCGCGTGGGAATCCTATCCTAGAAAAGATACTCAAGAGGGCGTCTATTACGTTCGGGGAAGTAATACTCTCCACCGGTATAGCTTCCGGGTACTTAGAGGCTACACAAATTGACGTAATCAGATATCTGTTTTGCTTTGTTGAGACAGGGAGAGGTCCCACAGCATCTATATTGATTTTAGAGAATACCTCCGAAATAATCGGCACTAATTTCAGGGGTGCTTTCGCCTTATCTCTCGGTTTCCCTACTCGTTGACACAAATCGCAAGTTTTGACGAACCCCTCCACGTCTCTGTACACGTTCGGCCAAAAAAAAATGCCTTAGAATTCTATCTTTGGTTTTCGTCACCCCCAGATGCCCCCCTATTTCGTCATGGCTAAGTTTGTTAATGTCGAGTCTAAACTTTATGGGTACGCATAGCTGTCTGACCTCCTCCCCTCGCTTAGTTTTCGCGACTCTAACTAATTTCCCCTGATGACCCTAAATTCTTTGTCTATTCCTGTTTGGGCCTTATCCCATAATGGTTTTAGATCGGAGCATTTTCTTTGTTCCTCTTTAAATTCAACACCATTCACTTTCGCCAAACTCTTTCCCCCTTCTCCTTCAAAAGCGGGAATGATAAAGCTATCGTCTTCCCCTCCCTCGGACGGGGAAATCCGTAAGTTCAAACTCCGCTTCGTTCGCCTCTTTTTCTTTCTCGGGGAAAATCTTTGTTTACTTCTAGTCACCACTGCGTTAACCAAGTGCACCCCCTGTTCGTTTGACTCCAGCAGTTCAGCTGTTCGGTTTCCCAATAAATATAGATCATTGTCACTACTATCCTGTTTTATTGCAGCCTTGGTATAAACCTCTCCTTTCTTCGTTTTGATTTTAATTTTAGCCAGAGGCAAACAGTGGCAAATCTCATCTAACGGGCTTTTCAACCAAACGTATTCACCTAGGAGGTCATCTTCATTAATCCTGCTCCGCGAACAGACGTCTATGGATGACCTTGAATCTCTTAGACATACGCGTTCAATGCCATTTATTTCCATGTTCATTTTGAATTTTTTAAATGGGTCGTATTTCCCGGTATTTAAAGTTAAATTAGCTACCGTTTCGAAATTATTTTTCCTTAATCTAGGGCACACTGGCTTTATGTGCCCTGTCTCATTGCAGTAGTAGCATATTATGGGCTTCCTCTTCTCAAATTGATTATCCCCGCCCTGGGGCACTCCCTCCCTAATTTGAGAACTCCCCTGGCTTACCTCATGCTTATAAGGATCCCTGTTCAAGGGCCCGATATTTTTACCCTTACCACTAAAATGCGCAGATTTATTTTTACTTTCGAGAGGCTGTTTATCAAAGGTTCTACGCTCCCAGGTTTTCGTCGGACCTGTTTTTTTATGCACTCTTCTAATCGCCTCAAAATGATTCAATTTCTCAGCTAAACTCTTAGCCTCCTTGAAACCATCCCACGAATCTAGAAAATGGTCTACTAATTCACTTGGTGCTCTTTTTTATTTGTTCTGTCACTAGTAGCTCTTTTAATGCGGCGAAATTACCCACTTTCATCCCCGCTAGCCAGTTGTCCAGGTAGGACCTTAGTTCGAATACTAAATCCGCCCACATGGCCCCAGGTCTGCGTTGATGCGACTCAAATCTATCTCTAAGGGCTATCGGCGTGAGTTGGAACCGGGCCAAGAGTAGATTTTTATGTGGGGGTAATCGTCGCTTTTCTCTAAAGGTTCTTTCGCTACTATCTCCGCAATTTCTATGGGAAGTAAAGGAATGAGTTGGGAGACCCATCTATCCTCAGCCACTTTTTCTTTTATCGCCTGCCTTTCAAATATTTCAAAAAATAAATTAATGTCTGCATTTTTTGCATCAAATTTAGGCACCAAGTCTTTTAAATTAACACGTCTATTTACCCCTTGCCCTTCTAAATCGGCAGACGATACACTAACCGTCTCAGTGGCGTTAGATAATCTTAACCGCTCCAACTCATATTCTCTAGTCTCCTGCCTTTCTTTCAATTCCCTAGCCTCCTGCCTTTCCTTCAATTCCCTAGCCTCCTGCCTTTCCTTCAATTCCCTAGCCTCCCGTTTTTCCGCCAAGATACCCTCCAACAAACTTTTACCCGATTCTTCGTTATAGTCTTCACTCTCTGACAAATTCTATTCTTAATTTCTGATTTGGTTAGAGTACTATTGACTTCGACTCCCAAATCTATCGCAACCTCTAACAATACCTCTTTTGTTTGCTTTAAAAGAAACGCCATCGTGCTTTAATAAATACAACACTAAATCCAATCTCAATTGTCTCTAAAACAAATCAAATATCCAACATAAATCAACACTACACTATACTCAGTTGTACTCCACAAACTTATACAACTACCAAACGTAACTAACCGTACACTAAACCTAGACTTTAATTATACTTCACAAAATAATAAAAATACTCAGAGTAACGTGACAATACACTACGCAAAAACTGTGCTAACGAAGCAAATATACTACTGTATACTACGACCTAACTCAATAAACAAACATACATACAAACATAGCAAATCAATACACTGCAAACAAACTTAATAATTTCTGTAGTCTCTCAGTCTATACTTTTAACTTTATCTAGTATTATTTTCCTTACAAAATTTTACATTAACTAAAAATAATGTTTTGCTGCCCCGATACGATACTCAAAGAAAAAGACTGACCTTAACATTGCAGATGAAAACACTGGAAACCTCTTCCTTATCCTTCTCCGGGAAAAAACGGAAGGCAGGCACTTCGCGGGCACTCTTCACAAGCAGGAACGGGAGACACTTGCATCCAGCACTTCTCACAGCTGGGAAATCCAGGAATTAGGGGTCATTAAACTCGCTTCATCACAATCGCACACGGCTGGCCCTTTTTTTTTTTTCTTCAATTAAAATAAAGGATTCGGGCATCTGTTTACTTAAATGCCGGATCAACACCGCTGCCACCAATTTCATATATTTATATTAACTGTAACGTCGTGAGTAGCTATCCATCAATAAACAAATCTTTACAGCTTAATATACAAATAAAAGCAAACTTTATTTGCTAACAATTTGTAAATGAAGTAATATAAATCCAGATTAAATGCCAAGCCGGTGTGGTCAGTTCATATGCTCATGCTCAACGCCACCGGCGTTCATCGTTTTTTTCACTCTCTCTCGGGGATTTTTTTTTCTTCGGTCTTTTTCTCTTTCTCTCTCTCTCCGGGTCTCTTCACTCTTACTCCCTCTCTCCAGGTTTTTTCCGGTCTTTTTCCTTTCTTTTTTCCTCAAAAACAACCCTTTTTAAACAACAGGGGTGTGTTCACAACACGCCCCTCGCTCCTTCTTATTCGCAGGTCAACAAAGTCTCTCTTGACCTCCCTCGTCCTATTGGCGCATAACACGCCAAAACACACCCGAGCTGTCTGGTCCAAAGCGCCATAGTTCCTTGTCCGCAGCTGGACACACTGGCCCATCACGCCACCTGTTTCTATTATTCCCTTTCATACAACACTAGAAAAAGACAACATGGTTTTTTTTAAGATAGGCTTCGCCTATTGTCAATGGGGCGCCGAACTCTTAAGTCTATTATGCCGACCCGTCTGCTAACTCCACTCCCTGAGTTCAGACAATAAACAATGGCCCCATGGCCACGTGCACCGGTCATTCCACAGCTGGTTGATCGTAAAACATTCAGGGACAATCGATGGGTGAGGCACTTGTCCTTGACCAGCTGGTAAAACCATAAAACCTATTGTGACTTGGAAGATGGGGGTTCACTCCCATCGAAGATGTCACACCCCCAATACACCACATACGCTCGCTTTCGTGTTAAACGGTGGCATTGAGGAGCGAATCGCTTATTTTTTAATCGGCATTGAAGGGATTACTTATAAACCACCGTACAAATTATTAAGATAAGTGTTAGTTTTTACATATAATTTATTATAGGACAAGTCCATGGGGCCACTGATAATTATTAAACTTGTTCTTAGTATCGTTAAACTAATTATAAATATATGTAATACGCAATGTATTTTATAAGTGTATTATATCAGTGTAAACGTGCACTTTATTTTTTATTATGTCAATGTATTTTGTTTATTTTCAGTAACTTAATAATTTCTTTAAATATTTTTGTTTTTGAATTTTCAATATACTCACGCCCCCTCTTAGGGTTATCACCCCCCTAGGCGGTCGCGCCCTACAGTTGGAGAAACACTGGTATCATGAATTATTTCCCAGTATTTTCAGTTTAAGTTCTTTATCCCGAAGAGAGTAAAATCAAAATAGAATAGAATAGAATAAATCTATGCCGAGAGAATAACTCAATAAAGTAAAAGAATGAATTTAACATAAATCACGAGATTTGTCGTCAGCGATGAAATTATCGGTTTCATTCCTGATTCTGTTAAAGACCATACACAGTGTGAATTGAGGCTGTTACGCGTAGAATCGATATGATGCTATAGACATAAGCACTGCTGGACAACTGCTAAGGACGGATAACACTATCATCCATAGCAACCACAAAATGAAAGGAAGCAAAATGTGGAAAATTAGAATAAGTGCGGGATATTAGTAAGAAGTATGAGTATGCAATTTTTTTCCCCACGTCTGTTCATCACGTGATAGCGTTCATAAGAGCTTTAAAGGTTTTGACGCGTGTGGACAGTTGTTGTTTCAAGTCAAAGTTTTACAGGAAAGATTTAATAGACGAACTTAAAATTTTTGGCATGTCTTCCTGACATCACATAGATGATTTTATGCGTGGCCGAATTATTGGAAAGATCGAAGAAGGGCGAAAAATAACAGATGTTGCCAGGGAGTTCGACATTGCTCACAGCGTTGTTTCACGGCTGTGGAAGCCATTTAAAACTACTGGAATGTGTAGTAGACGGCACGGGGGAGGTCATGTTAGAAGTACGACGCCTGCAGTAGACAGATATATCGTCCTATATCAGCAAAAAGGAACAGGCGCACCACAGCTCAGCAGGTGGCAAATCAGTTTCTTGCTGCCTCAGAAAAGCAGATCTCCCGAAAAACTGTTGCCAGACGTTTGAGGGGAGGAGGACTATACGCACGCAGACCTGTTGTGTGTGTCCCATTGACCAGACAGCACCGTACTGCCCGTTTGCAATCGTGCAATCGTACCGTTTGCAATCGTACTGCCCGTGTCGTGAGCATCACAATTGGACTGAACAGGACTGGGCATGCGTACTATTCTCAGATGAGAGTAGGTTCAGTCTGTCATCGGATTGTAGACGCCAACTGATCTGGCGCGAGAGTGGTACTGCTTATCGTCCAGAAAATATCCAGGAAAAGGACCGATATCCGACATGCAGTATCATGGTGTGGGCCGGCATCATGATCAATGGCCGCACGCGCCTACATGTGGTTGCGAATGGGACTATGACGGGCCAACGATACATTGATGAAGTTCTACTTCCTCATGTTCGTCTTTTCCGTGGTGCTGTCGGTGATAAATTTGTTTTTATGGACGACAACGCAACATGTCATCGAACACTCGCTGTTCAGGATTGTGTAGACAGCGAGGGTATTCAACGTCTCGTATGGCCAGCGCGTTCTCCAGATCTAAACCCCATTGAAAATGTGTGGGATGCTTTGGGGAGGCAAGTTGCTGGTCGAATTTATCCTCCGACAAACAAGAACACCCTCATCCGTGCACTCACAGAGGAATGGGATAAATTGCCTCAACAGCTGCTAGATAATGTTGTGCAAAGTATGGTACGACGTGTGGAATGTTGCATCACACTCCACGGTGGACATATCCCGTACTGATACCTTTCTTTAAGGTGCCTGCTGACTTTTAGATGCATTGTTCCATTTCTCCGTACGCAGATCAAATGAACATTTTTTTTTCTTTCAGATGTTTCACAGCTTTTGTACTTTACAGAACAATAATAATTCTTTATTCTAATGTCTGAACAGTGTGGCAACTATTTTATCCTACTAGGTTTCATGTCTCGCTTAATGTTATGCTACATAGCAATTTGTGATCCGTTCTTATCAATTGTCCAGCAGTGTATATGTTAACGGCCAGTTAAAAGTTACGCGATTATCTATCTCCCCTGTGCCAGAGTATTTTACATAGATTGAGGGGAGGGGAAAGAAGAAGCACACAAAAGTAAGCAAAGTTTTTTTTTTGAAAAAGTAAATCCTTCACAAACTCTGCCAAGTTTATTTTGTTGCATTCCAAACCCTTCGGAAGAGTTTTACTGATAACAACACAAAGAAAACAATCTTATTTCAGAAAGACAAATATATGCGTCCGGGGACACGTAACGCACTGGTTGAGGGAGGCAGATATATACGCCGCGGGCAGTTAAGGGGTTAATGAATTCAAAAGTAACTGGGTTTTATTTTCACTTGAATTGCAATTTTAAATTTAAATTAACTATTTTAAAATTGTTTTAAACGATCATTCCTTTTCAAAGGAATTATAAATAAAGGGTGATTATAAAATGCAATTCATATTTTACTTTAATCATGCTATTTCTGTTTAAGTGTAAACAGAATCTCCCCAATAGTTTTATATTTATTAACATAGTTACAATTTCCATATGCACTTCGATGGGGGGTGGGAGGTATACGTTTATGGAATTTGTGCTTCTGCAAAAATACATACATATTTGGCAGGTAAATTAAAGAAAAAGTCAAAATCGTTGATTTATCAAAACGTTAGATTCCCCTCCAAATAAAAATAGCATTTATTGAACTTGAAGTCTTTTGAACTTAATGGAGCCAAAAAAACTAAAAAAAGTGCTAAGTTAATAGCTATTAACAAATATTACATTTCTCTAAGTTCTCGCGATTATAAAAACAAAGTAATCGACTTAGAAAATATTTGAGATATTTTTACTCTTTTCCTGTTATTTTAAGCAAATTACTGTGTGTTTCAACGCGCATTCAACTAAGCATCGAGTTTAGAACTTTTGAAATGGAAACATTTCCTTCAAGTGAAAAACAGTCATTCCTTTGTAAAGATAGTTTGGAACATCATTAAAAATAATGGTCTCGACTTCGGTTCTCAATAAGTAAATGGTTCGGTGATTTTGGACTGTTTGTCATTTTCGTATAGAACTCATGTCAATCCAATTACAATAGGCCGAACTTTCTCCAGAATAGTATTAAAGATATATATATATGTTTCAGTTATTCTAGATAACAATGGAAGTGTGTGTGTTTCTTCAGATTCCCTATTTTCTTAAGAATAGCAGATGTCTTTTTAAAATAAAACTAACGGTTTTTCGAATTTGTTTTTAACGTTGTATAGCAATAGATAATCTTTTTTTTACGATAGTATTTCTATTCTTATTCTCTCTCTGTAACATTTATTTTTATTCAACAATATTCTTTTTCTATTCAGTAGCTCTTAGATATATTGGTTGGCAAATTTAAAAATGTTGTTATGCATTCAATGACTTTTTGGTTTATTAGTATTGTACTTAAGTCTTGCTTTATATTTTTGACATTCGAAAATCATTGATTACAAGAATTTTTTTTGCATAGAATACGGTATCTCGGAATAAGTTCAATACTTTGATATTTCAATCTTTTTCAAAATATTGTAAGGTTGTTTATTATAAATTTATTTATTTCAGTATAAATAATAAAACTAAACTTTTAGTAGGATGTCAATTTGAATTTGATAATTCTAGGGGGGTTATGTTACTTTTCAATTACCTTAGAAGGGCTATCCAAACAAGATAAGTTATAAGCTTTTTTATGCCATTTTGACATTATTTCTCCTTTAGTAAGACAGTGTGGTTTCTACTACTAAAACTGGAGAGAGACAGTTATTTATAAAACAACGAAATAATAAGTCTAGCCTCACAGCGATAAACATATTGCTATGATTGGTATGCCTTTCTGTATTTTTTCTGTAATTTCAGAAATACTCGAACATTATACGAGCTTATAAATAATTTTATATGGGAATTCAAAATGCGGACAGAAGAAATTCTTAAGAAGTCTTATGAAGGTGCTGCTTAAGAAGTCAGACAACCCTGATTTAACTTTTGGTCTCAATAAATACCTCATCAACGACACTATATAATAGGTGGATTTAAACAATGGGGATGTAGTTGTTGGAACCTTTATATCAGAACCCGTTTCAATCTTGGATAAGTATTCATACTTAACTGTGTGTGATATAAATTGTTTCAAAGTACTTAGAAGAGAGGTATGTGTCCCAGAAAGGTTTAATTTTCTGATGTACAATAAAATGCCAGTTATTTAAATAAATGCGAGCCACAAAAATTGTTTATGTAAAAATTTAGAAATATTAATACACAAAAGTTTAAAAACATTTTTTTAATGTTGAATTTAAATTTATCAGCTACGTGCCAAATTCATTTACACCAAGGGTATCAAACTCAAAGGCAAACAAACAATATTTAGCTTTAGGTGGTCCGCATAAAAAATGAAAAAGAAAATCCTACATTTCTAAGAATAGTGATTATTTCGAATAATGCATTAAAAGAAACATGTGTAAAAGAACAAGGAAAATGTAAGGTTTACGTCCTGATCCTATGTCTCTTCCGTGGTACTACCTTTCCTATCTAGGGAGAAATTTTTAAAACTTTTTTATGCATTATATTGTGTGTCAATATATTGGCCAGGCCGCAAAAATGTTCGTTGTGAGCCGCATGTGGCCTACAACGAACATTTTTTACATCCCTGATTTACACCATTATTATATTGTTAAAAAACTCAGGAAAGACTGCGATAGTCGAGTTGGAATGGCCGTAATCTGATAATGCTGGTTCATGTTAAAGTCTCTTACAGCCTTAAATCCTTACATTGATGCAGAGAATGAAATGTATTGTCTTCATAACTTGACTATGTTCAAAATAACGTTATTATAAGAAGACATTAATAAATCAACACATATAATCATAATTTAGAATAATCGTTAAATTTTCATATATATATATATTTGCAGATATTTGAATTGCATTAATCAAAGTTCGATTAGTATTATGTCTAGTGAAATGAATGGTGTTAGTTTCTCAAAATGTTTGCAGTAGAAAAAATGATTTATATAAGAAATAACAAGAATGTAAAATGATATATAATCTAAATTAAATTTCACTTAAGCAGTCTTACAATTCTCCAGAAAAATATTGTATTTTAAAACATTTTTGAGTTGAATGTTGAATATTCCGACATTACCGCATCGATTTGTAATTCAAATCATTTACGTTCGTAATAAAGGCCAATAAATACTATAGAATGCTTTTACTTATAGCGTTTGCAGTTTGGTATACATTTCCCTCTATTTAATGATGCTTTTTTACATTATAAGTTAGACTTTTCTGTATTAATAGTGATTTTTTTTATTTACCTTTTTTCTGAAATTTGTGGTATATTGAGGAATTATGATATCCTCAAATGATCTTCGATGTTAATGAGTTTAGTCAGTCTAATACTGCTTTTTTTTATAAAAAAAACGCAAAGCTTATTAGCATAAAATTCTTGCAAAATTCCCCATAAGAATTTCAAAAGTGCTTGAAATTAAAATTAGAAGAACGAGTTACGGAATTGTAAATCTTGTTTTGTCCCAGCTTTAATGAGTGGCCGCGGTAGCCGAGTGGTATAGGTATCGGACTGTGGCTTGCCTTGTCCCGAGCTCGAGCCCAGTACCACTAAAGACCCGCCGTGTAGGGCAGCGATGCACGTTAAATCTGTCGAGAGCTGAAACGTCCTCCCGTTGGTGTGGTGTGGTAGTTAGGAGAGGGGGTGCCAGCTCAGGTGTCGTCCACGTCACTTGACCATGGTTCAAAATTACGTGGTCCGTCACCAAAAGCCCTCGTGTAGCTGAACAGTGCGACGTTAATATTCAATCAATCAATCCCAGCTTTAATGAATAATTACATTTTAGTAACCAAGAGGCTCATAAAATTGTTATTTAAAACTATTTCTGGAAACATTTTTTTTAAAAAATAAAACACAATTTTATTTCTGTACTGACTGATCTATTTCATCTTTAGAGAAAATTATTTATTTCCTTAAATAACTTTTCTAACTCTTTGCTTTTTCGGATACTACTGTGAAATTTATTGCATCATATTAATAGTCGTTCCATTAGGATTAAGGCAACAATTTTTGAAAAGTTTTGTTGCTTACCTATCCTAAATTCGAAAAAAGAGAAATTTTATAGGATATATGTATATTTCGCATAACTTTTCTCTCATTATTATAATTTATTTAAGAAACTGAAGCTATTTTTATTCCATATTTTCAAGGCAATGCTTAAAACTATATAAAAAAGACACAATAGTCATGAAATAAAATTCAATCCTTAGTTCAAGATAAGCAAATGCATTTCAAGTTAGATATAGTCCAGGGGTCAGCAACTATGGCACTTTGTACAATTTTCAGTGGCACACTGCACTACTCTACAAATTTGTTAATTTTCTGTTTGATAAATTTGTAATGGATTTTATTTGACAAACATCTTCAGAATTACCGAATTACTAAAACATCTGAAAGATAACCCCAAAGATAAATTTACAGCTATTTTGTAAATTATTGAAGGCCTTGCTGGAGAGATTTGATTGTTTGAAGAAAGAAAACTGCATCTGCTCTGCTTTCCGCTTTTGGTTCTACATATCTATAAGTAAAAAATCTTCCCTCATATGAAAAATATTTCTAGTCCGCAAAGAAATTATTTAACAACTGAATGCTCAAAATTGTGTCAAATTGGAAGTTACTATGAATCTATATGAAAGTAGATTATTGCGATATAAAAGGTATCTCACACACACACACACACACACAATAAAATTTTTTATTTATCTTTTTATTTAACTATAATGAAGGGAAATATTTATATTTTATGTTTATTTCTTATTTTAATAAATATGTTTAAAATGACATAATATATACAAAATTATTATTATTTTATTTTGTTAAAGAAATAGTTATATTTTTATGCTGTTTATTTTTATGTTAAAAAATATCTTAAAATGATGCAAAATGAATGTATTTTACAGTAAATCTAAATTATATTGACCTGTATTCTCTAATTCTACATATATTATCACGAGAATGAATTGTTTTAAAAATATTCTACTGTGTGGCATGCTGAATCATTTTAGTAGACTGGCTTGGCACGCCACAGCTAAAAGATTACCGAACCCTGATATAGACCATATCAAATACCTATGCAGTATTCTTGAAAAATGTACACGTAATTTCTTCATGAGAAGGTTTACTTCACTTATTGAGAATAAAAATTGTGAAACAAGCAAACGATTCAATGTTATTTGGGTGATTAAAGTATTTTAGAGAAGGAGAGGAGACCCATTCATATACACACAATATATACTTCCTATAAATATCCTTTAAACCAGTAAAAAGGTCCATTAGAAGTTTATTGCACCTTTTACAGGTGTAATGGATATCTATGAGAACAGTTGGATAGAATTCACATTAAATGCTACACCCTACTCACCTCAGCTGGGTATCCATCACTTAATTTCCCCATAACACTATGGGGGAACTTTGAGGCTCAATTTCATTTATTTTGTGACAGCTCCACTTATTCCACCTGATGGGTATTTAGTGGAATTAGGCCTCTAAATCTTAGATTAGCTTGGAAATAGTCAACCACGAAGAGAGATTGAAGTATCACTGGGCTACAGAGGCCGCAATAGTCACTGGAATTTTATGGTTGTATGGGGAGCTTATTAGTTTGAACTTCTCTTTGGTCATAATATTAACCCCTTAACGTGCGCGATCGAGTTAATTCGATCGCGCTAAGCAGGTCAAACTATGCAAAATCGAGAGAATTTGAGCGAGGTAGTATTTTATGCTTCTGAATTTTCTCACTGGAATATAAATGAGCGCCGTCTGCACTCATGAGACTGATTGAGACTCGTCTTGATCTCGTAAATTTATACGCATATATTTTGTATAAGAAAAATGGAGATAAAATAAATGATTTCAAATACAAACTAATATATAAAAAACACAAACAGTTATCATAGCGATACAAATATATTAAAAAATCGGGTAAACCCAAATCTTCTGGAATTCTACGACTAATCAAGCGTCATTGTCCCATTTTTGTTCCACCATAAAAAATAGGGGTTCCCACAAGACTGTGGGAGTCTTGCACTGCACTGTCTTGCGCATTACACTGTGTGTTGTGCTGGAAGAGGTAGTAAAGGAAAAAAAATCGCTACATGTGTGTAATAACTGCAATGTTTGGGCTATGTGCTGCACCTTGCTTACAAATATATCGCTCAAAAGAAAATTTCGAATAATTTTTAAAAATAAATACAGCTGTTACTTTCATTTCTGTTGAAAGAGAATTGCAATAAATAGTTTTACTGATAAAAATATTTTTTTTTTTCGAATTGCAAATCGAAACGAAAAATAATAAAAATAGATGTACGTGCAAGATTGCAATATTTGGTTCTTATCAATGTCAGTCAAAATCCAAAATTAAAATAAAATTTTGATTGATTTTGTATTTTTTAAGTTTTGGCCCAAACTAGATCTTATAACAGGGGTCAGCAATCTATGGTATGCGTGCCACATGTGGCAAGCTGTGCAATTCTCATTTGCACTCTGCACAACTCTACAAATTTGTCAATTTTTGAATGGATGGATGTTGTTAAATTTGTATTGGATCTTATTTGACAAACATCTTCATAATTATGGACACTTGCAGAGTTAGCTGTAAATTTATCTTTCAGATTTTTTTCTATTTTGTAAATTATTGAATGTTATTGCTAGAGAAATTTAATTGTTTGAAGAGAGAAAATTGCACGTACTCTGCTTTCCGCTTTTGGTTTTAAATCTTTTCTCATATGAAAAGTATTTCAAATCTGCAAATAAATTGTTTAACAACGTAATACTCAGAATAGTGTCTAATTGAAAGGCCTAAATCATACACCTGATTTTGCGATATGAAAGTAAAGCGGTACAAGCACTAGTTTAGTTTTAAAATTTATATACATGTTTTTTTAACCATAATAAAGGGACATACTCCTATTTTTATGTTGTCTATTTCTTATTTTAGTAAATATACGAGGGTCGGGGCAAAAGTCATGGCAACTATTTTTTTCTTGAAGATATCAGTCCGGTTGGAAAATGTGACATATGCAGATGAAAGGACAAGGTGTTAAATACATGTGTGAACTATCAATAGCACTGAAATATCGTAACACACTAATTAATAATGGTAGTATACAGGGAAATATGGCCATCACTGTGCAAAAGAATGACTACACAGTACACATAAAGTTGACATGACAAACCTGGGCCTAAAGACCCTCAATGTAGTCCCCTGCTATGTCATCAGCGTCAGCATTTGCCACACCACGTTGCTCATCACTGATTGACACACGTCCTTTTTGAAGCGCTCCTTCTCACCGTGCTACTGTACGGTATGGTAGGGCATTATTCCTAAGGGCTTCCACAAATTCACTGTGACATTCCATCGCATTTCTCCCTCGGAGAACGGCTATTTTGATGTAAACTCGCTGCTCAACACGGGTTACTTCCATCTCACACGACATTCACCAACTGACTGATTTCACAGCTCTCTCTGTGCTACTACCAGCTATCACAGAGATTTCTGTGTTCTGCATGCAAACTATGCCTGCAGAACTTCCACACGACACATGTAGATATGTGAAAGGATCACAAATGTATAAGAAAAAAAATAGTTGCCATGACTTATGCCCCAACCTTCGTATTTAAAAATATTAAATGTTTAATCTATGTACAATTCTTAAATATTTTTTGTTTTAGTTTTTCATAAAGAAACAGTTGTATTTTACGTTGTTTATTTTTATGTCATGAAATATCTTCAAATGATGCATAATTAATAAATAATAATTTATATTATTGACCTCTATTCTCTAACTCTACATGGATTATCGCGGGAATCGAATTGTTTCAAATGTGTCCTACTGTGTGGTACATCTAACATTTACAATTTACATTTTCTATGTTACCTTGGTCTTAAAGTATTTCTCTCCTCCCCCTCTATTAATTCTCATGTTGCGGCCCACGTGAAATGGCCATTGTATGTATACGGCCCGGAAAAAAAGGTTGAGTACCCATGGTGTAGATATTTTTAGAATGAGATATCAACTCACAAGAATCGGGTTTAAAATTGCAAGTTTCGTTGTCAATCCGTATTTGGCTTTATTTGGGACATATTGCCTCATATAGTCGTAAAAAATACCCTTTAGTAATTTAAAAAGTTTTCATCACAATTTGTTACAAGTGGTATCAACGTTAATTGCACATAGAGAACTAAATTATTATGTTTATATTTGTTATATGAATAATTTAATTAATACATTGAATTGATTTTAGAACAGAATTTTTCAAATGTGAATTTAAATTGTTTTCAGAATAAGGTAAAGAGTGGTCTGAATAGATTGTTTTATAAATTTAATTCCTTCAGGTTTTATTATTATTTCAAGAGAAATTCCAGAAAAACCGCTGAGGGTCCATATATTAGATTACTTCAGATAAACTATTTATGGTATTTTTCCCATTTAGAACGTCACATTACAAATGACGGATAGTTAAAAATTGAGAAATAATTTGTTTCCCTATACAACACTACTTCGAAAAATTTGATAAAATTTGATTTTTAATATTTCTAGAACTGTTGGACGGATTGCACAAATTTTGGATTTAAGGGTTTCATGACATACAAAATCCAAAAATTTTAACATTTTCGGTTTATTACGATATTCCTTTTTTTCGTAATTGTATTTAATAACTCGTATTTATTACGCTCATTTGTAAATATTTTAAAATTTTTAGAGGTGGGAAAAATTATCTATCGTTTCGGGGTAAAAAGGGGTTTCGGGGTTTTGTGAAAAGAAGTGAAGTATAACATTGAAAAATATTTAGATTTCAAATTTCATAAAATCCCGAAATTCAAAATTGAATACAATTTCTTCCATTAGTTCAAGAAATAACTGAAGTTAAACCTACAATAGGAAAACTGCCGTGTACTAATTTATATTTAACTATCAATCTATATTTAGCACACTGTTCTACACAATCTATTTAGCATAGTAGGCTATGACCCTTTACATATCCTTTTTTTCTGGTAATCTCTGGAATTAAAGGTGAGATTGTTTTTTAAGGGAAAACTATTTTTAAAAGTTAACTGTTAATTAATTGATGGATTTAACGAACCCATTAACATCACAATTTAATTTCCTTTTAGGCATTGATAATAATATCCTTAATATGATGAGAATCGTGGAAATTAGTGAGGATATGCAATTGTATTCCAAGTAAGTTAATTCCTATTCTTATTTATTCGAAGTAAGAACTTTTAAAAGTATACCGTATCCAATTAATTGGTTTAAATTACTATTGTTGTACTTATTGCAGAATATAAACGAAATTGTTGGTTCTAAAACAGGAGAATTGATTAGAAACGTTTTTTTTTATTAGAAACGTTTAAACTTTTGGAGTAAAATTCTATTTTTTAAAATTATAATCGGATACCTTAAACTATGACATTTTTGTTACATTCTTTCGCCTAAAAATGTTAATTGTGTGTGCGTGGGAGGTGTTAACTGCTATATTCACCGCTGAGTCAGGCTATGAAACATCGAGTTAAGCAACAAAGGTCAAGGGAAAGCAAACTGCCGGTTAAAACTTTCTTTCACCACTATTTTTTTCGTAACTCCGGTTACTGAACTGCGAGCTTGAAATCTCATTAGTTTAAATAGACCCATGACTGCTCTTATTGCGCAAGCGTGGTTAAATATAATCGAGCTCTTTGGGCCTAGTCAAAATTTTCTAACCTAAACTGGAGTTAAAGAATGACATTTCGGCAGGGTGAAACGAACTTCAGCGAAAAGCGGGTTTTCTTTGACCACCGGTTCAACTAACGGTGAATACGGCTGTTAGAGTTTGATACACTTGGTGTAATTAAGTGAAACACAGACGCAAATAACACAGAACAGCTGGAATTTATTAATATTCAGTTTTATTGTTATACATACAGCAACAATACACATTGCATGTAAACTTGCAAGCAAGTTTCATGACAATGTCATATCCATTCACATATAATGATACAATAATCTTTATTGTTATATACATCAATCATTGTTCGTAAATACAAGTATATCAGTGTATCACCGACAAAAACTTTAATACAGCCATGCAGTGCGATTATCAATTGAAGTCAAAACATAGAAAAAAGGAAAAAAAGTACACAGAAGTTGTGTGTATCAGTGCACGACACAGATTTCACGAAGAAAAAGGTTAAAAGTTTTAACCTCATTCTAGAACAACACACTTATTCAATGCTGAAAGAAATGAATGTAAAATGAAAGAAAAAAATCTTCACATTTGACGCGATTTGTTTGAAATACCAAATCAATTGAAAAACGTGATTAAATAGAATTAAAGAAGAGACTCTAGAGTAAAACAAACACACGATTTTACGGGTGAAACAATGCGATTTTTCCAGCATCGTAAATTCTGGAGAAAAAGTCATTAAATTTTCAAATGTTTGAAATGATTACTTTTCAACGTAATGCAAATAGTGTTTTTTTCCTCAAATGTTTACTCCACCATTAATCCAACGATCGGATGATTTGGAATTAATTAATTATGTGAATCTCGACTTTTTTTTTAGTTTGATTCGCTGATAATGTTCTACAAGTAAAGAACGCTCTTTACAGAGAAATAGTACTGAGAATTTTTGTTGGAATCGTGTGCCTGTAATCCATCATCTCTTTTCTTTATGCAGCAGTTAAATCATAAGTTTGCATATATATATATATGAAAACGGAAACACTACTACTTCAAGACCTTGGACATACCACATTAAGAAACATCGTATTGTTCAGTAAATAAATATAAAGAAATAAATTGATCTTGAAGTATTTTTGACATACTAATAACACCTATAGCCATTGAGAGGCCTTGAGGATAAACCTCAACCGACAAAGAGGGATGATTGGAACAATCGTACACAAATTTGACTTGGGATAAAACACAAATAATTTTATGCAGCGCAGTGTAATTGAAATGCATCCTGGTCTTAAAACTACGACACATCACTTGCATTTAATCCCGATTCCTTTCTGAAATCCAGTAAAACATAAATAAAATCTCAAGATCCGTAGACTATATATATGTGTATATATTCGTATGACTAGATACAATATAGGTTTTCCCATCTTCTATCAAAAACCCTGTTATTGAACCATATAAGTGGATTCAATCCTCTTACTTGTGTTTGAAAATGTACTCAGTTATGTAAATTAAGAAAAATGGTATTGTATATATGAAAATATTTTTTAAAAAAATCACACATTTCAGTCCTGTGTTCTTAATTGTGCAGATATCCAGTAACACAAAATAAAGTATATTTTTATTTTCTGATACATCGAAAATAATGTAAGTTTTATAATTCAATACAATTTCCTGACACTTTTAAATCAGATTTTTAATTTATGGTATGAGATGAAAGGATAAACCACACAAACCAAATGCTTTAATCTTATTCTTGTTAAGATTGAAAGCTTGAACTGACGCATGTTGCGTCCAACAATAATTTACTGTTCACTTTTGATTTACCCATATACCGGATGTACCGGAAACAATCTTGCTTTTAAAGGTGTTTGTGTTGATCGCGGTGTGTATATCGTTCCTCATTTAAAGTGATTTCAATAAATCAAGTTGATTTTATGCATAAAGTGCAATAATATTGAATATCGCCGTTCCTCTCTTAAGATGTTAGATCCCCATCTTTATAATCTTTCATTATTTTTGTCACCTTTTAAAAGGGAAATTTCCCGAAAATGTGGTGCTGCTAATTTACTTTCATTCGCACGTTTTAACATAAATACGATTTTGAAACAAAATGTAGCAGTATTTTGCATCACTGAATGCAAAGTAACTGAAAAGAATTTGACTGCAAACGGTGTGCGAAACACAAAGTAAAACAGAACAATTTACTTTTTGCTGACACGAAAATGGGATCTGAACAATGAGTATGTTTACTATACATGAATTGTTTCGTAAGAATTCTCTCGTGATTGTGTGATTAAAAAATGAATGATTGTTCCATTTTGAGTATAAAACCATGGGGAACGTACATTTGGCTATTAATGGAATATATCAGGGTTTTAACACGCTTTTTAAAACACACATTCTTTTCTAATCGGTTTTAATGTTCAAGCTCAGTTTTACCTCTACGTTTCGGCGTCCTAAAAGCCCTTGCTTATTTGAATTCAATTTTATTACAAAAGGTTCAGCCTAGAAACGTTGCATCACAAGCTCTTTTGCTGAATCTATGGAATAAAAAGCACATAATTGGCTTTTCATTTTCTAATACTCTTTGAAATGTGCTTAGCATGGCGGTATATTTAATTTACTTTCATTGTCTTAGTTTATAACTTAAATGTCCACGGCTGCAGACAATAAGAATAAATGAAAGTCAAAATAAAATGGACTTATGTTATCAAAACGCTTTTAAAATACTTCAAGAACTTATAAGTACATATGTGCAAATTTTGAATTTTTCGCTTTCATGCGGGTTCGGAAACACATCGGGAAAGCATTTTCAATATTTGAACATCGGTGTCTGTAACCTAAACTATAAAAAGTAAAGTTTATTAAATTAAATTTCCTTTAGTGTTTTGTATAAAATTATATTTACCCTTATTTTTCATTCACCTTTTACGCTGCTTGACACATTTTAAGCATCACAAATCACCCAGTCACTCTTCTCTGAGATATAAATTGGTAAACATAAACAATATCACAAGCATATTAAATAATACAATTTTCTTTTAACAATAGTTGACATTTAAGAACATCGTCTTCCAGCAAAGGAATAATAGGCCAAACGGCAGCTCAATAATGGGATCACTTAAACTGTTTTTTCCCAAGACAGTTTTGCTTTGTTCGTTACTATCCAATGTTCACAAAAACACTCAGTTTTGCTTGAATTTTAACATTCATGTTTAATACCCATCAATCCAAACTCAAATGAATAAAGAATAGTTCAGAAATAATACACAAGAAAATGTAGTTCAGTATCAGAAAAGTTCGCACATCAAATATTAAAAATGCTTCAAGATCGTCTATTTTGAATCATGTGGAATTGAATCGATCACACTTCATCAAAGATGATTGCACATTTCTGGGATGCTTAACCAATCTTTCAATAATAGTTAAATTCCATCCATTCTGCACTGCATTTTATCATCAGAAAAGAAACACAAGGTATTAACACTTTTTAAATGGAAAGGATCGGGTATTGCACATATTAAATGACACATATAAATCTCGTAAGATTTTTTTTCCATTTACACATTTTTCTTTTTTTTTTTTTATTTTTTTTGGTGGGAATCTTCCTCGGTGAGAAGAAGACCGCCGTTTATAAACTCTTTGTTGATGCTCACATAAAAAGGTCACCTTTGTTTTTGGTTGGACTTGTGGAACACGACATTAGCAGGGTCGTCGGCCAATTCGGGGTACAACTCAATATCATGGTAGTAGTCGCCTTTGTAGCCAGGCACCGCGCTGGTGGTGAGGATGTGCTCCTTTTCCTTTTCAGACCACTTCTGTGAGCCTCTTTGGCTTGTCAGGATGATTTGTCGCTCCTGGGTCCAGCGTTGACTGACAGCATGTTTCTTGGCATGACGCAAGAGCCTCTGCCTTTCCTTATACGGATTAGTACCATAGCGTATGTTCAAAATGGCATGTTCGGAATGAACTCGGACATCAACGTGGTTATCAGCCTTCAGGTCTTCAGGTTTGGATTCGTGGACTGTCGTATTGATAGCCGTTCCCAATCTCTGAAGCTGGTTCAGGTCATCCGCAACTCTCCAAGTTTTGTCCTTCACGAAGTAGAATACATCTTGACCATGCATAACCAAGTGCAGATCCAGCAGATAAGAGTTATTGAAGACAGACGTGTACACATCTCTTCGTATATTGTCGGCTTCATTAGAGGCTCTTACCAAAGCTCGTTCTCCGATGCGAGATACAGTGATTCCAGAACCAAATGGAACGCTCATGGTACTAATCTTAGGCAGAACAGTTTCAAAGAGTTGTTCTCTCTTTACTTTTGGTCTTGCGACACTTGTTAGGGAAGCAAAACTCTCGAGCTTTTGGCGAATGGCGCATGCGAATCCAGAAACCAGTGGTACCGATGGCATATCCAAGAAAAGAGGCATGGCTTCTTTGTCGTAGGCTCTGTGAAACAGTGAGTTGGCAGCAAGATCCAAACTATCGATGTCTATTCCCTGACTCTTGATCCAAGCAGTAAGATCTAATAAAAAAGGGTTAGAAAAAATAGTACATATTTTATTTTTTAAAAATATATAAAAATGCCATGAAATATTTTTTTTCATTCTTATTACGCATTACATGAACAAAGCTAACAAATTTAATCAAACTGTCTCTCATTAGAATAAAATAATGAACATAGAAAACATATCTAGCATTAGTAAAAGCCCAGACACAGCAGCAAAAGAAATGTTTGTCCAATCGCTACTCTTATTCGCAATTTTTAATTGTATAAGCTGTTCTAAATAAGTGATTTTGATACTTCTCTTACAAAAGTATTATTTTGCCTACGAATGGGTTAAAATAAACAGATTATAATGCAAGCGCACTATACGTGTTACAGACGAAATTTCGATGATTGAATTTAAGAAAGAAATTGCTGTTGTGTGATTTACACACACACACACACACACAAAATAATATAATCACATTTAAAAAAAGATTTTATATCACGACGGATAAAGCATATTAAAAATTAGTTTAATAATGCAAAATGTTTGTTTCTCTTAATTTTAACTACGCATTTATAAAGCTTACCACACACTACTTTTGCAATGGCTTCTAAAATAATGTTTAAATTACAAATTTTAAGCAGTTTTTGAATTTCTCAATAGAAATCGTAATAAAAATCCCTTTTCTCCTAGAAGAAATATTGAATAGACACATTTAAAATTATACAAAATTTGTATAAGTGTAAACAACATTTAATATTATTAGTTTGATAAAAAAATTTCACATAAATACTTGATATCAGCTGTTTTTAATACCATCCCTACATCAATTGCTATCATATACCTTACAATGAAAGAATTCCAAAGAGAAAAGCTGTGCTCCCATTTTCTTATTTAATGCTATATAGCTCACGAAATAATGGTGTAAGTTTAGCCTATACTACTTCCATGAAAATTTCAAGTAGCAGTTACCGAAATAAAATTTATAATTTTATTTCTCTAAACCATTGGAAGGAAATTCGTTTCAAAGATTCATTTATTTCATGGTTAGCACCTTATCTATAGAAAGCTTTTGTTTTCTCCAAAAAGAAATGAAGAGGGCTATATTCCGCTTATCTAGGATCTCTAAGACTAACAAACTAGATAAAGAGAGAAAGTGAACAAAGTGATTGCCAAAGACTCAATCAACATAAATGAGAGTCTTGGTGATTTTGTCCCTCGTAAATGCTCTCAATAGACATTTTCATGGATGAGAATTGCTATCTGCTGGTATCAGAAAGAATTGGAATGCATCTAAATCCATCGTACAAGCATCTAACTTTGTTGAGCTATCTGCTCTGTCAGGAATCGCCTATCATTCAGTGTAATTTATTCGTGTAGGAAGAAAATATAAATGGAATGTATTTCATAATTTTATTCTTATTACCTTTGTAATGATTTAAAACTTTGCTTTAAAAGGTGTCGTATGATTTTCCGGTTATTATTATAATGCAAAATTGCAATGAAAAGCTTCATTATAAACCTTTTTTTCTTTTGACATTTGCTTTAAATATTTTTCCTAACCAGTTTTATATTCCTTATACCCATTATATATATATATTATCTTTGACTTGAATGTAATTTAATATTATTTTTATTGCTAAAAGGAGCGTTAAAATAAATTGTTGCATTAATAACAATCGATAATTTTTTTAAAGTTCATTTTAATGTATGTAGTTTATTGAATACAGAAATTCGCGTATGCTTTTTTTAAAATTTTTATTTGCTTGATTTTCCTGCTAAAATTTCTTTTTCACTCTTCGAAAAATTAATTTCTAATATACTTTTATAAAACACGAGAATATGATATTTTGTTAAAATGTGCTCTTTGATACAGATTTATTTAGACATGAATTAGTGATTTTAATATTCCAGTGCACAACAAATGAGAAATTTTTAAACATTTTAAAGTGAAAATGAAGACTTTTCTTATAGCTCATACTTGAATCCGCTAATCTTGGAACAAAAACGTAGTTTAGAAAAAAAGTCTTACTTAACATTTTCCGTGAGCCATGTGCAAGCAATTTTAAACGTTTAACTTTCTGGGTGTCTTGAATGGGACTTTTATTCTAAAATAAATAAATAAATTAAACAAAGGCTTTCAAGTCAATGTCAGAATCCAAGTTTCCGAATAGTTCGAAAATTCACATTATTCATTGAGCATTGGGTGAAGGCATATGACTATATATATCAAGTAGCGAGTTTTTTCTCCAGTGCATAAAGTATAGGTCGACGATCACGCCCTGTTTACGAATTATACCGTACTTATAATTTATAATAGTTTTTTTCTGTATTTTAATAAATTCCGTATATTTTATTTAAAAAAATTCTATAATTTTAAATGCAAAGCTTTACTTTCACTTAAGAAATTTTTAATCCTGGATATTGTAACCTGCCTTTAGTCACCGAAAATATCCTGATTGGAAATTGAAACCCGACATGGCTTAATGTTCCGGTAAAATATCCTTCCGATTGTACGAGATAACAAAGGAATGAAAAAAATGTATTTGGTTTAGATAGGGTAACCAGAAAAAAACTATCGTACAGTTGGTATTTTAATTTAAAAAAAAAAGATTTTATTTGAGAAAATATTCCACCCGCGTTTTACTAGCTTGGTAAAATTTCCGCCTTCATGGCAATACATTTAAAAATAACAAGAATTTTTTGGTAATTTTTTATTTTTTTTAATTATTTAGAACTATAACCTTAATAAAAGTAATTTGAAGTCTCACTTAAACAGTAATGAAATCGAAACTTCATCCACCATAGTCGGATATAATAGGCAAATGAACGTTACCCATTACATAATACTGAAAACAATAATTCGTGCGTTAATATTCCCTTCCTTTTGACTGAACGATTGCTGTCAATATTTCCGGATTTTAGGGAATAATATTTCCTGGTGAAAAGGGCACCCAACAAAGTGCTGAACCGCACTCTTAACTCCCCAAGAGCTCCCTCATTTTGTCGGCATTTCTCTCACGTCAAAACTAATCTTTAATTCACATCCTTAAAATCCTCGTTACTTTTGCTTTGTCGCCATCCGTAATAAGTTCCACCTTTGTACGAAAAAGATCTTTTTTATTGGCTAGTCAGCATTCACGCTTCACTTCACTTCTTTCGGTGATCGTCAGGGGATGGGGAGGATTCACAAAAGGATTTGAACTAACCCCTTCTTTGAGGGGGAGGGGTGATTCCCTTTCCGAGAACTTTTCTCACACGTTCACTTTTTGTTTCACCTACCTTTCTGCCAGAGATAGGCGGCTTTTGTTAGATTTCATTTCCCATTTTTCTCGGGAGTGTTCGAATTTTACACACAATAAGAGAAGTGTTGACAGAAACGCAACATTTGAAAACTCTTCTCTTGGGATTAGAGATTTATATAGAGCTCTCCCTTTAGTATGGTGTTTATTTAATAGGGAAGAAAATCTGCTTTTAGAGTGCGTAGAAGGATAGAATCCATTTAAGAATATTCTAGAAATTAACAGAATTGAAGTTTCCTGAAGGGAAAGTGAAAAGTGAGCTTGATAGAGAGGGATAATAAACGGAAATTATATCGCAAATGATATATTATCCGTGATTTTTTGCATTTCTTTAAATATTTAAGAATAAGTTTTTGAAAACACACACTTCAGAGAAAAGTTTTAATTTTTCAACATTATATCCCTTTGTGTCGGATAGTAAATACAAAATGTTATTCAGAATCAAGGCAAGAATCCTTCAACTGTATTTAATGGAGGTAGAAATATTTATAAGTAATTATAGGGATTAAATATTTGTAATCAATTTTAAGTGATTACTCAACTTCAACATGAAAATAGTATTTAATATAAGGAAGTATATTTTTTTACATTGAAAGCGAAATTTTAAGGAAGTCTTGAAATTGCTTTAAAAAACTTTCTTTGAAATAATATTCTTTATTATCTACAATTTTTTCACAATTTTTTTTGTTTTATTCCTGGCAGATTTTCAGACATTTTTCCTTATATGATGTTATTTAGTTTTAAATGCTCAATGATGTGTATTAATTTCATAAAAAATGATAAATGCCGGACTTTTAAATTACTAGGCTAAATAGTAAGGACATAAATCTAGGCAGAGATTATATCACAAGCAAAAATTATTTTTCAGATTTGTCTAATTATTAATTAATTACGAATAGAGAATTTGCGCCGAATTTCAAAGCTTTTCGTCTTTAACTTTCTTATTCATTAGCATATTTTATTCATTGTTAATAAATCTACGGACTTTTTAATTCATCTAATTTAATAAAAATTTTCAATTATGTTTAAGAATCTAAAATAGTAATTTAATTTTAATATAACACTTACCTATACTTTCCTCTTAGTAATGAAATTTGAAAACTTATTTGATCTCGTCTATCTATTCACAGCTATAAATCCTAAATTTAGAGTCAAGATAAATCTCTATGTGGGCTTCTCATATATTCTAAACTCTAATTTACGGCAATTTGACTCCTTTATCCATTACGGGATTATTGTCCCATTTTCTATTCTCATTTCTCTATAATTTAACGAAGATTGACTGATACGAGACGAGCTGCTTATGAAGGAAGCTGTTGGATTTTCTCTTCAAATTTGTTCATAAGTTCGGGATATGGGGAAACAAGTTCCCAAAAAATAAAACTTGTATTAAAAATATATCTATTCTCTTAAAGAAGAATATGTAATATAATTTAGAATTAAATTTTAATGAGAAATCATGCTAATAAAATTAATTTTCGCTAATCTAAGCGCAGCTTATTAGTTATTAATAATCTTAGTTATTTAATACCAGTTAGTAATTTAATACTAAATGTATAAGCGATGTTTGAAAAGCAAAGCACATTTTCCATAAAACAGAATTTAAAATGTCTTTTGAGTTTCTAATGAATAATTTAGTTTTTAAGGGTTTAATAAAGCTAAAATTAAAAGTGTATGATGCAATGAATTGCTTGTAAGTATTACGTTCTAAGACCTTTACTCTCAAAACAAATTAGAAATTCCATTTAATACTCTTAATATAATTTTACGAGGTATCTTTAGTTAGAATACGTTGGCAATTCATATACACTCTGTCGCAAAAAATATATGCACCCAGAAGAAATCAAGCTACAATCACGAAACTCGGCAAGAATGTAGTCTGGTAAGAGATATGCAAATGATTAAAATTTCGAAGCCAATGAGACACGGCTAAGTGTGCTACGCGCATATTAGTTGCGCAACTGGGAGAGTTTAAAAGCATGAGTACGAGCGCCGTACGGCTATCCAAACGAATCTGATGACTTTGATAGACGATATTGAGACTTAGGATGCCTCTAAGACGTAACCGGCGGCAGTACGAGCAGCTGACGGACTTTGATAGGGGCCGTATAATAGGCCTCAGAGAAGCAGGTTGGTCGAATAGACGTATCGGCCGCCACCTCGGTCGGAGCGATATGGTAGTTGCTCGGTGTTGGCAACAGTGGATCACAGAAGGTAGAGTGTACCGTCGCAGAGGGTCAGGACGTCCCAGGAACACAAATGATCGCGAGGATCGTGCAATCAGAAGAGTGGCCACTTCGGCACCAACAACGTCGCTATCATCGATTCAACGCCACTTACCTCCTTCCAGACATCCAGTGCCATCAAGAGAAACCATAAGGAGACGACTGACCGAAGTTGGCTTGAGGAGCCGACGTCCGCTAAGACGCTTACCACTGACCCCACATCATAGGCAGTGTCGACTGGATTTTTTTGCCGACCTCGGGCAACTTGGAGTGTGACAGACTGGAGACGTGTCATCTTCAGTGATGAATCCCGATTCAGTCTCAGTGATGATGACCACCGCACACGTGTCTGGAGGCGCACCGGCCAGCGGTCCGATCCGGCATTTATTGTCGAGCGGCATACAGCAATTTCACAAGGTGTGACAGTGTGGGGAGCAATTTCTTGGGACACACGATCATCTTTAGTGGTCCTTCAAGGCACTTTGACAGCTCGCAGATACGTGGACGATATTTTAACGCCGATTGTGCTACCCATGCTATCAAGTCGCCCAGGTGACATTTATCAACAGGATAATGCTCGTCCACATACTGCGCGACTCTCCCAACAATGTCTTCAAGGATATGACGTCCTACCATGGCCTGCCAGGTCACCAGATCTTTCGCCATTAGAGCATGTCTGGACGCGCTGGGAAGGCAACTGCAGCCGTCCCGAGATACAGGAGAATTAACTGCGCAGATGCAAAGACTATGGCAGGATCTTCCACAGGGGGTCATAAGTGATCTAATTGAATCGATGCCACGCCGAATTTCGGCTTGTATAGCTGCCAGAGGTGGCTTTACTACTTACTGATTTTTAACCTTTTGCAAGCTGTAACCGCTTAATAAAATGATATTTTGTTCTGAATTTTTAATCATTTGTTTATTTTCATATACACTACATGCATACCAAATTTCGTGAATGTAGCTCAATTTCTTCTGGGTGCATATATTTTTTGCGACAGAGTGTATTTTTCAGGATTATGGAAACAATCTAACTTTATTCTCCTGCTCTATATCTTTAATAGTTAATAAGGTTTATAAATTGCCATGAGTGATATCATTATTCCAAAGCATTATATTTTATGCAGAGTAAGATAAACACTTTTGACAAGTTATTCATTCTTGATTCAGAAGCATTTTATCTGGATCTTACTTATAAATGTGAGTTTAATTCATTGTCTTTTGATACAGATGGAAAATAAAAGCTGAAAACATCATTTTGAAGTAAAAAAATACAAATATTCAAAGAACGGAAAAATAAGTTATTTAAATGCACAATGCGCGACTATTATAAATATATATTTGTTCTTAAAAATTAGATTTTTTTAAAGGAAATGGAAGGGGAAACGAAAACAAATCAAAGAAAGTATAAATATTTAAAAACAACGATATTCTTTCAAGTTTTACTTGACACAAATTAGCAAAAGAGATTGTAGATTCGATTTCAGTTTTTAAAAGTTTTAGTATAGCCTTTTAGAATCAAATGCGAAGAAACTGGATTTATATATATAAGAAAATTTAATTTCACGTAAAAACAATGCAGTTTTTCTTAAGAGGAAGTTTTTCATTTTTATTTTGCTTTATACTGATTTTTATGCTTCAGATGCAGAATGTTTAAGATTAATTTTAAATGTCTTGTGCATCTCTTTGAAGCTCTTTTAATTAAAAATTTCAAATCGACATTTTTCACCAGTCTTTTGCATTTTAGAATTTAATAGGCTGAGTTTTTGGCTTTAGTGAGATTTGTTTGAACGTAGTTTGAGATACTTTTACTTAAAGAAGAATTATTTATTACATGCCGCTCAGATATCATTTAATTTGAATTGTTTCTGAACCAGTGCTCTTTAAGCCAGCTGTCAAGTTTATACGGAATAAATATTTTTATCTGAACATTTTAAAAAGCATTTAAAGTATATTGTTTGATTCACTAATATTGATATCAAATGTGTTATTTAGAGTCCCATTTAAAATTTTTAGAAACAAAAAATGCTATTAATCATTATAGGAAAAAAGAAATTGAGTATAAAATATATATTTCGATTCTTTTTACATGGAAACGATTTGATAGTTAAGGAATTTTACATTGATTAAACATTTATCACCTTTAAAGACTTTTTTTAATGTTAAATAAACCTCTTCACACATCTCATTTAAATAGTAATGAATTAACAAAGCCTAATAAACCCAAAAGAGGAAAAATTAGAGCATACCCAGTTTGTTCTTTATTTTCTTATCAATGTTGATGGGATCATTCTTGTTGAAGCGATAAAGATGCAGATGCTGAGGGCTGGTGACATGATGAAGAATCTCATCCCATCTTGGAGTCAACCATTGTCCAGCTAAGGAATCGTAAATCATCTCTCCAAAGTGCAGCATTCCTGTCAACGGATCCAATATTCCTCCTTGAAAGTCGATGGGCAAGTAAAAGTGTGGATTTGAATCGAACAGAACATGACCATAAGGTCCTCTGTGGACTTCTTTCACGACCTCACCTTTTCGGTCGAATACCAACAAAGGACTGCCATTGTGGTCGGTAGCAATGTAGTAAGCTTCTTTATTGACGATCATGAAAATCAGAAAACCGCGATCATCGTACAGGAAAGATGTTATCTTGCCATCGTTGTTGTTGTAGATATGAGTGACCTTATCCGGGTTAGATAAATCGTCATAGAAGAACTGAGTTACATTTCCGAAGTTATCTTTCCTCACAGCAATCATGCCTCGCGTGTTGTAATAATATTCTACATCATATCGACCATTCCGAGAAGCCTTAGTCAGTTGTCCTTTCGTATTATAAGCAAAACTTTCTTCACCTCTCTGGATAACAAATCCACGGCCATCTACAACGTAAGGGGTGTCGCTGAAGCTGACGATTCTGTCCCCGACATCATGAAGAATATCAATTCGGTTTCCCATATACTGCATGGTGACCAAATTACCATTCTGATCGTAGGTGAATTTCCAGTGGTCTCTTCCGTCCATTTCAACGAGTTGTCCATCACCATCATATGAGAAGTTCTGCAGTCGGATCTTGGACTTGCCCAGATGCGTCATATACATTTTGGATTGAGTGACCAAGTTTCGGTTATCGTATTGGATATTGATTCGGAAGACTTCCTTGTCGGCGATGTTCAGCGATACTTGTCTCAATCTGTGCAAAGCATCAAACTGCCTGCTAATAGCAGCAGTGCCGTCCGATAATACTGTTTCATTCAGAGTTTTCTCGAATAACTTAAAATCTCCAATTTGCTCTCGTCTTCCGGTTTTTTGGTTGTAAACGAACTCAACAGCTGGTAACTGAAGACTTCCGATACGGAACAAAATGCTCTTGATGCGGAAAAGCTTGTCGTACTGATAATGGACAATTGCATTGGTAAGGTGAAATTGACTGGTGTAATGCGTTTTGGATGTGACCAACAGAGCTCCGTCATATGTGTATTCATTCCTGATGTCGATTTCTAGAGTACTTGAAGATTCAGATGATACGAATCCAGCAGTGCTGTAGTTTTTCTCGATTTTTCCACCACCAAAGACAATGTCACTCAATAAGCTTTGATTATTGTACCTGTACAGAATGCGACCCTGGTCTCCTGGGAATATTTTCATTATCGGTTGCTTAAAATCATTAAAATGGATTACAAAAGGACCAATGTTGCCAGGAGGTATGTAGAAAAATTTGTAGAACCCAATAGAGATGAGCGTTAAGAAAGAATGACGAGTGCCTTTTGGAGTTGTTACAAATTTCAAACCTCCATTTGAATCGTAATGAGATGTAAATCGGCGACCACTTGGCAGAACAAGTTTACTAGGCTGAAAAGGAATTTTTAAATTTTAAGCGAATATATCGTGATATATAAATATTATACATTCCTTAAAATGAATGACTTGAAAGTCAACCCTATGTTGGGTACTTAATCTTTACAGCAATATTTACCATAAAAATATCTCAATTTATAGAAAATATACAATTTATATAGGCTATGCAAAGTTTTTCTGTAAATCAAGTAGTGTTGATATCTCAAATTACATATAATTCCTCAGATATTATTGTTATTAAATAATTTTCCCTTAATTTGGGATGATCAAAAATATATTCTTAACGGAAAAAATTTGTATATTCTAGTTTGATATATTCTAGTTTATCACAGCGAGTTCAAACAAGTATTTTCATATATAAAGGGGATTATTTATTATTACTGATCTTAATACTTTAACAATACATCAATTTTCGAATAGTAGATTGCCATAATCTTACCATTGTTTTGCCATCATAGTTGAATCTCATTGCCGAGCCATCTGGGTACTTGATTTCAGATAAGTGACTCATGCGATCGTAGCCAAAGTTCTCAGATAGAGGTCCTTGTTGCCAACCTGACAATCGGCCGAGTCGGTCATACATGACATTCAAAGGCAGTCGAGTTTCTGTTGGCAACCATTGAATAGGTCGAGTGAAACTGTCATACTGGATGACTAAGAATGGTCGACGAGAGCTATTATACAGAATTTCTCGAGCTGCCACCCAATCGTACTCCATAGTTAGATATTGAATGTCATTGGCCTAAAAAAGTCAATTAAGTCAGACACGCTTGTTAAAAAATACGTAAAATATTTTCCTTAACGTTTTTGAAAATATTTATTTCGGAAATTGACCTTCATAGATTAAACTTGCAAAACAGCTGTATTTCAATGATTTCAATATTAAAGATACAAAAGAGAGAAATTGAAATGATTTCATACAAAAGTGGTAAAAAAATTCGAGGGGCTTAGATTATATAGTATACAATTAGACAGCAATATTTCTATTTTTTTACTTGTAAAAAGGAAGAATCCCTTCTTGTTTGTTTTATTCAATATATTTTCTGTTTCATAAATAACACAATTTCTGTTTTAAATCAGTAGTTAAAAGGAAAATAAATTAAAATATAACCATTTTTATTCGACAAGGAGCTAATTTTGTTCTGCGAGAAAGATGGTCGTGAAACCCGTCTGTTTTCTTTAACAAGTTAAGCAATAAAAATTTTATATCCAAGTATAGATAAAATGTTACGTGTTACATATGTGTGCTTTAAAAATTCTGTTTTCTTAAAAAACAAACAAACTTGTAGTGATGATATTATTTTGAATGTTGCATTTATATGTTTGTGAACAAAATAAAATTGACATAACAAAATTTGCATGACCTTCACGTAAAAGTGAAATGAAATAAAAGAATAAATTTGTTGGAAGTTTTAAAGAAAAAACTAAAGATCTCTCTCTATATCCCAAGACAGGGCAGTTAAAAACTAATTTGGCTTGTCTGAAGGAGTTTATAGCCAGACATAGGAACTGGATTGATACAAAAGTTTGAATGTGTCTTCTTGAAGTAGTAAGCGAACGAAGGACAGTGGAAAACAGGCACTATACTTTAAATTTAAAAACGTGATTGTAATGACAAATAACCAGACTGCAATAGACATGTTATATGCGAACACATTAAAAAGTACACTAATTTTCCGTTAATTTAAAATATTATAATTTAATTATAATATTTTAATATTCTTTATTATAGTTTGGGAAAATTTTAAAGAACTCCTTTTATACATGAGTAAAAGTATTTCCAAATTAGAGTTGTAGCTGATTGATTTGCATTTAAAATTTTCCTAAAAAAACCGTAACTAAGTCTACCTTTGAATATTTTTCTTTCAAATGGGCTGCATTTTGGAAGTATAGCCAAAATACTTTTCGCTATTTTGCCAAACTACAATTACCTTTGAATAAAAAAAAATCATATATTTTTGTTTTTCATCGAGCAATTTTGCAAGAAAAAACTATCTTTTTTTGCTAAAATATAAGAATTGAAGGATTTTAGTCAAATATATTATGAAAATAATTAAACTAAATCAAGAACATTCAAGAGACATATATATGTCGCAAAACATTTTCATTAATTTTTATTTCCTTCACTATTGTTTCTAATTAATTAATTATTATAATGATATGAGAAGCTTTATGGATAAAGAAATTAGTAGAAAGGGATATATCATCTGCGAATTGATTGTTGTAAGCAAAATTCTATATACCTCTTGCATCTTGTATTTAGAATATTTTAAAATCTTTAAGGTATGCAAATACATTCGGAACCGTGATTTTGCAAATGCGTGTAAATGGATAATATTTGATATTTAGTGTCACTTAGATTAGAAAATGTATATAAAAATTGTTTTAAGCATATTAAAATAAAAAATTATTTAAGTACAATATTTTGACAAATGAACATAGAATGACCCATTTTCAAAATATTCTCCTTTTGTGAAAAATGATTCTATTATAATATTTTGCCTGTATATAGCTCAGACCTTTGTACAGAGGCTGAACTAGAATTTTTGAAATATATAACTTAGATGTGGGGTTTATCCATGTTTTACGGCAACAGAGGGGAGAAATGTTAAGAAAAAAACGCCGATAATTATTTCAATTGGTGGTAACTCTGAAAATGTGAATTTTTCAAAAAAAAAGTTCAGACTCTCGGCAGAAGTCTTTATTTTATATAAGAAAAATATTATTGTTTTAGAAGCATTTTTTTAATAGAACATTTTGAAAAAAGGTTATTTATTCTAAGTTAATTTTTTGTCAAAATATTGTATTTAAATAATTTTTTTTTTGTCAAAATGTCCTTAAACAATTTTATATATGTATTCTAATCTAAGTGACGCTAAATATCATAAGAATTATCCATTCATGCGCTTTTTTAAAATCACGGTTCCGAAAGTAGTCGGATACCTTAATATTTATTAGTTCTCCGTGCTAAGATTCGGAATAGCTGTAAATATTTTGACCATTGAAACTTACCATTAGCACTCTTTCTACAGCTGAAATGCTCCTTTCGACTCTCGACCTTTCCTTTCTGTTGTATTTGACATCATAGCGCCATTCCACTACATTGGCCGGTTCCATTCCCACGTAAGTAGTCTGCCGAACTGGCAAGGGAAACATTCCAGCTTGCACTGGAAGCATTTCTTGCAGAACGTAATGAGAAGCTGGTTCCCAAACGAGTCCCACTTGCCAAGGAGTCTCGACCTCAATAGCACCATCTTGATGCAAAGTAGCTTGGATATGCACACCATCTAGCAAAGAACAAAATGCAAACTTTACTTTTAACAACATGAGCCATTATTTTACAACTGCGTCATTTGGATGCAAAAGAACTTCACTAAGTCGGCTATCTTGAAAAAAAAAAGATATTAACGTAACTTTGAGCTACACAAACCTTAATCCACACTAACGTCATTTCAATGCAAAGTGGTTTGAATTAGTGCCACGATTTTAAAAAGAACAAAACACAAATGCTTTTTTGCAACATGCAGTTTATTCTTCTCAACATATATACTTCAAGACCTTACTATTTAACAATTCTAAACTTAATCATTACTTTTAGATTAAGTTACACGAAATAAATTGCGATAAATAACATTCTACGCTGAACATATCAATTTATATACATTTTAATTTTCTTTCTCATGAATACTGTATCTTCTTTTAGCTCAAAAAAGAGAATGAGATATAATGTAAGCACTTTTACTCGGTAAGAAAATCTCTTCGCTTGGTAAGAAATGAGTCAACAAAACGTGTCTCTAAGGAAATCAGGAGATAAGAAACTGTCTTGTTTCTGTTACAGAAAAGACAGTTACCATCACAAATTGATGTCTTTCATTTTCTGGCGAGAGAATTCTAAGAAGATTTTGAGGTACACAATTTGTTTCATCCTAGAGATAAAACTATCCGAAACCCTCTTAGAAAATTCTAGAAAATAGAAAATGTACTACGAAATAATTATTTTTCATAAGATATAAAAAACGGCACAGTGGATGGGCACATCAATTTAAATTACTAGAACATGAATGAATCTCTTCTTACGACAGTTTATTCTTTGTTACAGATGAATAATTCCTTTTATTTTAAATTTATCCAAATATCCATAAGGCTCTTTGATGCTATTCTTTGAACAAGGTTTTTATTTTAAGCCTCTCTTTACATAATCTATTTTGTTAAGAAATAGAAAGCTCTACGAATGAGAATATTTCAAAAATATAATTTATTTATTTACATAAACAGAAAAAAACATTACATTTAAACTTAAAACTGATGAAACATTTCACAACTTGCTCTTGTGTTTTTTACAATCCAATGATAGATTTATCATAACGTAGTATAATAACTTTAAAAAGGTCTCTAACAGGAATTCTCAAATTAAATGTGAAATGTAAGTTCAAAAAATAATTAAATATATAATTTTTTTATGCGTTTAGAAAGGGTAATTCCACAGATTACTTAATATAATCTGACTGCATCAAAATAAAATGAAAATGCTTAAGTCTGCTTTTTGGAGTTATTAGGAAAATATTTAAGAAGTCTCATTTTTTTAAAAAACTCAACCATTCGTAAATATTTGATTAAATTTTTAGTTATTAAAAAAGAAAACGGATATATATATATATATATATATATATATATATATATATATATATATATATATATATATATATATAATACCTTTGAAGCATTTCCATCTATAAGATTAGAATCAAAACAAAAACAAATAGCTACCCAAACATCATCTATGTGATAAATATGTTGATAAACTTCTACATGCACAATGAATCTAAGTGCTATTACAATCTTCCACAAATGATCAGGAGCATTATAATGTAAAAGCTTTGTCAAAGATGCTTTACTTAGGATTGTTGACAAGGTTTACTAGCTAAAGAGGCTCAATACTAATGGACTGAACCCCGAAGAGTTCAACCAAAGGCTTAAGGATTTCATTGCATGTACATTTGAGTAGACATTATGTATCCTCTAATACCGTTGAGTGCTTGGATTAAGATCTACATCGATATTACATCTCCATTTCATAGGCTTATATCAAAATGCTTCCACTTTCATAAGGGGTATCAATTCAATTGCTATGGAAATTAGCTGCAAATGTAGATGACCTCTTGTACCGAATCAACTGTCGCAATGGGAAGTGGAATAAAATCATTGATCTTGGTGAATACAGTAGCTATATATATATATATAAAGGAATCTGTATTCTTCAAGGAAATGTAGGTAGAAGCATTGGTGATCTTAATATAGAACTATAAGGTCATCAATTCTCTACGTATTGCTCTTGATAAGTAACGATGGCCATTCTCTTGGGATATTGAGGATATATAACACTGATAGACTAGGCTCATTTCCAGGTCTGGCTATTGCCTGTGCAGCATAGAGCCTCGGATATACATTACGCTATTTCACTTCAATGTAACTTGACAGCACACTTTGTCTGTATTAATCTGGATTAAATATTTTGAAGTCAAACTCCTTCAAAATATATTGTGTAAGAATTAATAATGTGTCGGTATGGATATACTCTAATTGTAGAGTGCTTTGCTCACTTAAGCAGGGATTTTTGTTTTACATGTTTTTGTTTATGTATGTTTCTCAGTGAATGTGAATCATAGATTGGTTAATACTTTTCAATAAAAACGTTTATTAAAAATAAATTTATTTATTATTTTTTGTAGTACCCAATTACTAAAATTAGAGCTTGGTTTGAATGAGACTTGAAAAATATTTTCCCTCATATCTATAAAGTCAATTAAAAATTTTTGAATTTTAAAGATCTGTTATAAGGATTAAATACGTACTTTTACATAGACTTTTTTAATTATTACTTAACAAAATTAATTATTTTGAGATTTACTTGGGATTTCCAAGACTAATTTATAGAAAAAAAATTAAGAGTATTTCATTTAATAACGAATTTTTATTTATTAATTATATATTTTTTATCATATTAATCATATCCTGAATTGTTATATATATAATTAACAAATATATGTTTTAGCTGGTTTTTATATATATTTACTTGTTTATTACTCTTAAGCTGTAATGAATGGATATTAAGGCAATTAGATTTTCAATTAACATATAAATCGATTATTCTTTTTTTACTTGTATATTTTTTAAGGAAAACAGCAATAGCCAGAAAAACTTGTAACAGTGCTTCTCAAAGTTTCAATATTTGCGACCCAATATTCAATCATAATTTTAGTCGCTCCTCCCCTCAGACAATAACAATGTATTGAATTCAATAGTATTATACTTTGATGATAAAATTACGATATGACTTTAAGCTCTTAAGTGCCACCGGAGTATATAAACGTCTCTGTCAGCCAAAGCGTCATTTCCCCGCACGTATATATACGTCTTTTTGAAGTACGACCTTTCTGTATACTGCTTTCCATAAAATTATTCCGAATGCTTTAGAATGCAATAAAAGGAACTTTTCAATGCTTGCGAAGGATTTACTTATTTCAAAGTATTTGCTACTTTATTCCTCCCCACTCAACACATCGCATACGCCTACCTACGTTGAAAATGGTTGACATTGGGAATCGCGTAACTTTTAATCGGCAGTTAAAGTGTTTTTTATTATTAACCGCACGAAAATTATCAAGATATGTGTTAATTTTTTATGGGATTTTCTTTTTGACAAATTCCCATGGGTCACTGGTAATTATTAAACTTGTTCTTAACTTAGTTTTGTTAAATTAAATACAAAACAACGTTGTGTAACACTGATCCATTTATAAGTATAATATATCAGTGTAAATTTGTATTTATTTTTTATTGTCAGAATGTATTTTGTTTATTTACTTTCAGTAAATTAATAATTTCTTTAAATAATCTTTTGTGTTCTACCTTTGAATATGCTCGCGCCCTTCTCGTAGAATTGTTACATCCCTCAAGGGGGGCACATCCCACAGTTTGAGCAACAGTGATTTAGAACATTTTTTTTTGAAAATAGGCCTTCTTTATGAAGACGTCTGGTCACAATAAATCGGGATACATATCCACCCTACGCTGATGGTGAGCAATTTTGCCCACTTTCTGTCCCACCAGAGCTGGATGTGATGACTCTGGTTTTGGTCTTTTTTTTGCATAGGTCATAACTTGGCTTTGTTTTCTTTGGCCGATCACTACCAACCTTTTTTACAATTGTATCTATCCTTTGACAGGCTTTCCCAAATCGTGATATAATAATATTGACAATTCGAAACTCTTGGGCAACAATTGTCAAACTACACTCCTTTTTAAGCTTTCCATTAATTTGGCCACATGTAAAGGCGATTTCTTGCAGACATATTGCTCGCATCATTTCACTTCTGTTCGTAGCGAGTATGTGAAAATGCATATTTTCTTCTTTTTAAGTTTTTTGCATTCCACACGCTTTGCGTGTGTCTACACCACGTCTGATGTCATCTTTTAATTTGCGTATGCATCACAATTATAGTAAGTTGGTTTTTCATTATACTGATCTCCAAGTTCCCTTTTCTGCATTTTTATGGCTGTATGTTGAAAAATGACTTTGTTCCTTAAGTTCTGTACACACAAGTGTATTGAAACTACACATACTCACTTGAAATCATGATAATTTATCAATGTTCAAGATCAGCTTCACAAATGATTTTCAGCAGAATGATTATAGACTGATTGACATACTGGCTACTCTTGACTTACAATATATGGTGTGTCAACATTAACTGTAATATCTTTTATTATTATTATTTACTGTCTTTTTTTTCCTTATGTCTGTGGCTATACTACCCACCAGATTATATACCAGATAATATTCTAATTGAACAAATTAATGTAACAAAACAGTGAAAGCTTTAGAAAACATAATATTTTTTTCATTGTAGTCCATTGACTTTTTTGGTAAGCCTACTGGCTTGAAACATGGTAAGCATGTTTCTTTTGTAGAACAAAGATCCGCTAAGAACTGGTTTTGCAGAAATCAACTCCAAAGGGGGTATTATAGATGAAAATTCTTACTTTTGAACTGTTACACCTACAGACTTGGAATTTTTCAAGCATATTTCTTTTGTTTCGTAGAGTTCCACAAAGAACGGGTTTTATGAAAAAAGACTCCTAAGAAAGGTTGCGAGATGAAAAAGAAATGAAAAAGAATTTTTTGGACATTAGTGTACGTCTTTGCTACTTTTTTCATAAGGTTATTTGAGAATAATTAAATTTACAATTGGATAAAATCAAATACTCTACGATTGATCTACTGCTGCTAGAATTTAAATGGGGGTTTCGTGTAGACTACTTAATGATACCGTTCTTCAATGGGTCTACTGTTATAAAGATTAGAATAGCCTTTGCATAGAACTATTCAAAGAGCTTGGAATTTATGCATATACGAATACGAAGTCTTCCAATTTAAAGAGGAAATCGAATGTAGAAAACGCGGAGGTGGTAAAACGAGAAACAGTTATCTCATTTTATCCCCAGAATATTTTTTTTCCGATTCCTCTTTTGCAGAAGAGCTTTCAAATGTCTTTTGAAGCCCATGTTTCTTATTCTATTTGCAGCTGTAGATTGGAATCGGGAATAGGATTGAGGTTTGTCGGAAAACATCGCAGGTGTTTCAAAGAGAGGCGCAGGATAGAGGAAAAAAGTGCACTGCGGAGAATTGGGGATTCCCATTGAAATAGGACCAAGTTTTGTAAAAAGCATAAAAATGGAAAATCGAGGGATCTTATAAAACGTCCCGTAGAAAAAAAGAAAGTAGAATATGTTAAAAATAAGAAATGAGGGAAGAAAAACTAATTTTGAACTATCGGACGAGAAACAAGTAGTGATTTCTTTTCACCTCCAGAAGGAACAAAGACTATGGGGATGTGTTTTTCAATTTATTTCTTTATCTTCTCTTATATTAATATTATAAGGTTTTCATGCTTTCACTTTTCTATATTGTGATGGTTCTATAATATAAATTATAGGATTTTCAAAATTTGTGGCTTCAGAATAAAAATGGTGCTAATAATTCATAGATGGATTTTTGCAATATGATGAGGCTGCGTTAGCCACGGCTTTAAAACTGAACTTATCGCCAGCGTTGCTTCTATAGAAAAGGGGGTTTGAGTCTTGGTGTTACCGAAGATCTGCCTTGTATAGAAAAGCTGATGCATGTTAAATCTATTTAGGCTCAAAGTCCTTACGTTGGCAAGATGTGGAAGGTTGGAAAAAGAGTTGCCAGTTCAAGTGTCGTCTTCATTATATAACCGTGGTTCAAAATTATGAGGTTTTAGCCAACAGTTCTTATGCTTCTTTGCAATTCAATGTCGGAATAAGGTGCTCTTTTTCATAATCAAAGGATGATATACTAATTTCTTTTTTTAAAAAAAATTGTGCTTGTTCGAAAATAAGACGAGGTTGTCAGTAATGTTTATATATATATATATATATATATATATATATATATATATATATATATATATATATATTTCTGTAATAACACTGTAAGAAAAACTTTTTTGCAGAGTAAGTAATTTTTAAGTAAGTACAGCAATTTTTATAATTTTAATTCAAAATCTTTGTTTTTAAATTCATCTTATAGGTATTTTGAGAATAATATTAAATCTAATTCTTTTATAAGGCACATAATTTAAAAATTCAAAGATTTTTGATATAATGTTTGCGTTCTCTTATGGATCTGTATGTCTTCTTGAAAATTTCCTTTGCTTTGAGAATTCTGTGAGAACTAGGCTCTCCATTTTGAAAAAAAAGGCCTTGACAGATAGTGGTCAATAGAGTTGACCGATGAAGAGTTTAGAGATAAATTTTAACGAAGAAATTTTTTTAAATATTGGAAACGCCCGAATTTTGTTCTGAACGAAATTTATCATCTTAATGTAAAATATAGAAAGTGAGAAAATATTACTTAGGTTTTATATGATTATCTCTTATCTTTTTTTTTATCTGATTCTTGTTCTTAAAGGGCTCATAGTCCATTTTTCTGCTTAAATGTGAGATGAACTAAACTTAGCTAAATGCTTAAGACTCAAAGAAAAAGCAAAATAAAATTAAAAATTGTCGGTTTAACGATTAAATACTTATTATTAATAATTACAATAAATTGTGGAGTATTACTTAGAACGGTGTATAGCACACATCTATACTTACAAACACTGCTTTAATTATTTTTTTTATGTATATGTGCGTCATATAGCCTGAACTCCTTTTTTACAAAGTAATTTGAAATGTACACATGTGCAATACACTTATCTTTTGAAGTAATTTAATCGATGACTTTTGAACAGTGTAAACTATGACACGAACGCGCAAGAAAAGAGGAGGGGAGACAAAATTTATAAGGTATTTCATTGTTAAAATTTCACATACGGTATGTCATTTCTTTTTAAATGAACAGTACTTAGTGATATATAGAAATTAATTTTTTATGCTTATCTTTGTTTATTTGTAAATTATACTTTATATATCCGGGGTATAACATGAACCCGTAAATTTCGAGCTTATTTTTTGTGTTAAGGGCGCGTTATACACTGGAATATCTGGTATTAACACTCTGCTTTTAGTGCTGTTCCCTATGGTACGAAGATATAATTAACTGCTATAAAGCATTTATAAATTTAATCCTTGTTTCAATTTCATTCTAAGCGATTCTTTCATGTATGCTTATTATGATTGTATCTGGATTTCTAGTTTTAATTTTACTATTATTAAGATGAATCTATAAGCTGGTTGGTGATAGATCTTGTAATTTTATATCATAACCAGGTGATCAATATCGCACCTGAACCAGTATTTCACTCTCTAGATTTATACCATACCTCGTTAGAACTTGGAGAGCTAGTTGGAATTAACATAAATCAAACAGATTATTCCAATCTATGATCTTACGAACTGCAAGCTATGTTAGCTCATGATTCGGCTCTAGATTACTATAGTCCCACACACATTGGTAAAAACATTGCTTAGATAATAAAGCAATTACTACATAGATTAAAATATTTCAATACAGATATCTTTCACAATTTTTTTCTACTCACATCGTAATCCCAAAAAGCACTTATGAAATAAAACATGAGCGTAATTGAAAGAGAAGCCAAACAGTGTGGTAAACGAAAACGAAAGAGAATCATTAACCTAAGTAAAACTAATGGCTTTTTGTAATGATTTTTTTATCCTTTTTCTCTAAGATCCGATGTAATGCCTCTAAAAATCTTCTTTTTAATTGTACCCAAAGGAAATTAAATTGAGTGTAGTTTGAATTTTATTTTGAAACATCCCATTACTTTTGTAATAATGCTAAATTGCTTTATTCCAAGTTGCCAATGATCATAAAGTGCTCAATGACAACTGACATGTCCATAGTTAATTCCGAACGACGCCATTGTGTATCATTTAAGGTAGGGCGCATTTATCAAAGGATCCGCTTTCTTTAATGAATTATTTCGACTTTCTTAAGTATAAAATCGACTAATGATCTTAGATGGCGCAATGATATGATCGCCTCTGGAAATTAATGAGGTCGAGTGAACATGGAAATGCTTAAATGAAACGTTTCTTTGCAAAGAGTTTGCATGCATTCGAATTGCCAATTCAATTATTCATCTAATTGGATCAATATAATAATCCAATCTACGTAATCCAATGATTCGGATTACATTAATTACGAAATGAAACTTGTATTTGAAGTCAATAAATATCCTGAAAGGAATGATAATAAGAGTTCTTCGAATTACTGCGTCGGGAGATATGAATATTTGATATTTTAATATGAGAAATCGCATCAGTAATACAGATATTAATCTTAAACGAACTTAGTGATGAGTTTCGGAAAGAACAACTTTCAGTTTTTGGTCATAGAAGGGAAATATTAACGATGGAAATAAACATTATGGGTATTGATACTCGTATTTTGAAAGCATTAAGGATTTTATAGTGTTGAGAATTTATAATTGAAATAAAATCTAACAAGCAATAAATTATTTAGACTTTATTTAAATAGACGTTTTTCCGAGTTTAAAATTTTTTTCTGTGCTTCAAATGATCACGCTAAGTTCAAAATTTCAATTTTGGGAAACCTTTCATATTATATATATAAAAAAAGTTGTGACAAAAAATAAATTTGGGAGAATGTTTCTCATAATCAGTTAGTGCATGAAATAACATGTTTCTGTTATCTATCCCGTTCTATTGGCAAAAATATCGGATCAAAATCCACGATATTCATCGGTGCAAGGGAAGAGGGCTAGATTATGTCTGTCTTTTGGCTGCAGTTTTGAGCACCATGTAGGTGACAGTACGGTTTCGCCTTGTTCCATCCCAATTTTGAGAAGAGCAGTGGGTTTCAACCCCTCTCCCCCAACTTCTCGAGTGGAATTTTGGCTCGTCGAATATGAATAGTACCCCTCTGCCGCAAAGACACTATACATTTACAAACATCTACGCCTTCTCTGGGATTAGAACTCGTGACCTTTCAGCACAGCAATCAGCCTCAATAACCACTGTCTAGTTCCGGAGGCCTTAAATAACACAAAACATGTATCTGAGGATTATCAGAAACAATTTATAAAATACTTTTGGCAATTTGAAAATTTTAAATTATTTCTATTTAGAAATTTTAAACTTAAAAAAAAGAGCCATTGGAAATTAAATTTTCCTTTCCCGAATCTAAGTCACACAGGAGCAGCATGAGAAAGTAATTCTCCTTGTTGAGTTTAAGTCAAAATTTGACTTACTTTGAGTTGAAATGACGGTTGTTCCTTTCACTGTTACAACTAGTTGGCTATCTTTCTTTTCATCACTAGAGAAAACTGAGGCTCCTTCTGGGCTCAGATCAAAAAGACAGTTTAGTCACTTGGCCACTTGGTTTGACAACATCCGTTAGTCTTCCGTTTTCATCATAAACGTAGAAGAAAGATCGCCCTGCAGCATCGGAACGGCTCGTCAAAAGCCCAATCGTATCGTACTGGAACTTGATCTCCAAACTGTCGGGATCAACAATGGTTTCTAGTAAGCCTTGCTTCGTTACTTGAACTCTGCATTTGGTTCCTCGAGCTGTTTCAATTGTATGCAGACTGTTGCCGGAATCTCTGAGGAAAGATACCTTGTTTCCTGAAGCGTCGGTGACAGCATTAAGTTTCCCAAAGCTTGTGTTGACATTGTAGAGGAAAGTATACACTGTCTTTCCCGTCAGTATACTTCTGGTGACAGAGTGCTGTCCGTACTTGTTGAAAACATACACTTCGTGGTTATCGGGATAGGCAATCTGGAATTCGAACTGTTCATCAGGTTGTGGTAAGTACGGTATCGCTGAAAGAATTCTCAAACTTCCTTGGTCTGCTATATGAACAACTCCGTCACTCGTAACAGTTAAAGAAGAAATTGCAAAGAGTTTGGTGTCCATAGCGAGGAATCCTTCATCTTCCACAGCGCATGTGCAGTTGAGCCATTCGCATAGACATCCGTCTTCCTTCCCAGCAAAGTGCAATAGCTCACCATCTGGAGTCAGCCTTCGAACTCTGTAAGAACAAAAATAGTTTAAAACTTAATGTTTTTTTAGCAATTAACTTTGAAAAATTAACTAATCTAACTCTTTCTCCATATAAACTCTCCATACCTGTTCACGTTATTCTTATCAATTTCAGCAATGTAGAGTTCACCAGTTGGTCCGAATGTGAAACTAATCAGTGATCCTAAAGCAGTTTCGCCAGTTTTCCTGGATTTCTGCGCATTCACACCAGATGTTTTACAATAAGCTGGCTGTCCAGCAACTGCCATCACACGCTTATCATGGGTCAACTTCAATACCATATGGTCATCTATGAAGTACAGAGCTCCGTCCAGTGGATTAATAGCTAGATCGGTTGGCCAGCGAAGTTTAACCTAAAAATAATGAGACAGAGATGTTGGATATTTTAAAACTTTCTTTTCGTAAGAATGAGATTATATTATTCCCCTTTTTTTGGTACATTAAATATTTCAATAATGCTCCCCCCTTTAACAAAGCATAATTGATTTTTTTGAAAAAATTAAATAAAAACAATTATTATATTTATTATTTATTAACTAATTATTTTATCTCAATGATTTGTTTCGAAGTCTTTTGATTTTATTAGACAGTATAACGGTTTTTTTAAAAGTAAGTCTCATTAAAACGTTTTAATGAGCAATTTTTTCTTCCAAAAATGAAGCACATGGAGTTGATATGCTGCATTACTAATTAAGAGTGCTGTAACATTTAACCAACATATGGTGTTGAAGCTATTTGAATGTTGCTACTCAGATGCACATTTCTAAGCTTTAAAAACGAATTTCATTGTATATGAAATGGTTGATGTTGAAAAAAATAACCAAAAAAAAAAAAAAAATAGTCAGACCGCCTTTTTTTATAAAAACAATGTTAAAACTCGAGTTTTTTTTCTTTTGTGCATTTTTTTACTTACACATTTTATATTGGTTTTTTTTCTTAGGACAAAATATTGCCTTAGAAGTTTATAATACAATTAAAAAATAAATTCTAAGCTAGGGATTATTACTTGCTGCTTCTAACAGTTTAAGGATTTTAATTTTTCTATCTAAATAAAGGCTGTTTATCTTTTAGTTGTTTTAAAGAATAAAATTTGATAACTGATCAAAAATAGAAAAAGTTTATTTCTATTTATTAAGCGCTGTTTATTTTATTTAAAACAATGAAGCAAATTTCTTACTGTTCGTTGATTACCTTCATGGAATATAATTTAATTCAACTGCATAATAATTGAAATATTTATGTTAAATCTGTGACAGACTAGAATCCCGCATAGAATTAAATCGCTGATAAGTATTTGTTAAACAATCTACTCATTTAGAACAACTGTTTATTAAATTTTTCAATGGTTGATTATTTTTCATTAGCATTATTCAAACAAAGTAATTAAATAATATTTGAATCGAAATGTGTGTCCTTTATCAATCAATGTTTGTTCACATTTTATTCGAGTTCCGTAATTAATTACCCGGATATTGATATTATGCTAATTTGGGTGAATCAAAAGGTACGTTGATTAAATTTATTTAAAACAGTTGTTCTAATTGATATGCACGAATAATTACGCTGGATACTCATAAGCAGTCTTTAATTATATTATTGCAACAAACTAGATTTATTGATGGTAAGAAAATTCTCCCCAAGCAAAGTTTTGCTTCTAGACTTCAAATGCTGTTTTTTATTTTACTTGTTAATTCTAATAAGATTTCTTCATTTTTTTTGCTTTTAATTTATATATTTTAAGCAATCTGAATGTATAATTATATCAATTATATTCAAATCTTTCAAAATGTGTTCTCTTTTTGTACTTGCTAAGAAAATATTGCTAATAGATCGTGTGAGATTGTAGTTATGATTCAGATTCAAAAGGTAATTTATTCTTACCTCCTCCATTTTAAGTGTTCCAGAGCAGGGAATGGGTTTCCACTGTTTCTTATGATGATGGTCTCCAATAAGGGTGTGAATAATTCCTTGATTATCAACAATTCTGATATTAGCTCCATCAGCAAAATACAAAGTGTTGTCCACTGCCACAGCCATGCCTAGATAGCAAAATGTACTTAACACCACACGCCTATCAACTACTTCAAGTATTTACCATTTACACAAAATTTACTAATCAGAAAAAACTCTAACAATCAATTTACCTCACCTGAATGTTTTCGCATTTAAGGGGACTTGGTACCCCTTTGAGCAAACTTTTTATTTACGTATTTAAAAATTATATTTTAGCATTTTATACAATGTTTCTATTCAAGAAAATGTTACCAGATGAAAATTTTCATATATTTTTCACACAATTTTAAAAATTAAAATTTTTGAAGAAATTGGGAAAATTTTAAAATTTTACTCCTTTTGTAAAAATTAATTTTTGACCTGAAATTTTTTTTAATATTCTTATGGATGTTCTAAACAACTTTAGGGGTCGATTTTAGAATAACTTCATTCGTTTTGGAGAAAAAAAAAAAAAAATTTTTGATATACAGGCTAAAAATCAACGAAAAGCCAACATGTCTTACATTTTATTTTTTTTAAAAAAAAAAAAAAAAGTATTCAGTTTATAGCAAAACGGATCCCTAATTTTATTACATGCTTTATTTTTAACACGCAGGAAGAAAATGGAAGTGATTGGTAAATAATTGTCAAAGGAGTAGCATTTTGAATGCACTAAGGTTTCGAAAACACAAACTGAGAAAACCACTTTAAAGTTTATAATTCTGAAAAATAATTATAATAAGCTTAATAAACTTAAAATACCACTTTAAGATATTAATTATATATTTTCATTAAAATAATTGCATTTTCATATTTTTTCAACCCATACATTTTTATATGGTCACTTTTTAGAGAGTATTAACTGTACAAGAAAATTCAAGAAAAATGTTACAAAAATTTTTTATTCTGTCACGACAGAAATTTTAGTTTTTTTCTTTTTATAATATTGAAGTATTACATTTGTATGAAAAACATTTCAGAATAAGAACTGAAATTATATGAAATTATTTATAAAAAATGCCTTAATTCAAAAATTTTGCATGCACACATTTCACAAAGAAAAAATGACATTATTGAATTGCTTCGGTAACATTCTGCTTTATATATTACACATTCTTCTTTTGTAGTTATTATTTATCTTTAGAAAATAGATTTTCTTATCAAAACGTTTTTTAGCTTTTATTTCTAAAAAGGGGCGTGGCTGAATTTTAATTTGTTTTCAAATGAAGTTTTATTCAACTTCTAACTTTCCGACATGCACAAGTAATATATCAATCGAAAGATAATAATGCAAGAATAAGATTAAATGAAAATAAAAAACGATAGGTTTGTGATTTTTAGGGTACCAAGTCTTAAAGAATTAAATTTAAAAAAATTACATTTTATAACATATGCGAAAATGATTTGCTTTTCTTGAGATAATTTACTCATTCATACACACACACAGTTATTTTTCATTCCATATTTCTTCTTGTTAAATTCTTTTTTTTTTTTATGAATATTAATTCTCAAAGAGAGCAAAACGATAAAAAGAATATTCTTTTATAAATTTCATATTTTCAGTAATAAGTTCGTAGCTCTATAGCAAATGTATGAGTTTATCAATAATTATATGGGACCTGACACTTTTTAAGAAAAGGAAATGAGCTTTACAAATTCAGATCAACCAATTTAAAAACAAGTTTAGACATTTTGAAAATTTTCTGGGAACTTCACAAACACACAATAATATGTAATTTTGTATTTGACAAAAGAAAAAAAGCCATTTTTGCGAAGTTTTGAGCATTTTAGAACATATTTTCCCAATATAATCTCTACTGCAAGAAATAAATTCCTTTTCTTCTAAGAGTTTTTATTTCACATAAATGTTGAGTGAAATTTGAATATTATCAGTTAAATTTTAAATTAAATATTCTTGTTAAAATTTCTGTATGTGGGGCGCGATTTGCATATAAATGTTTTACAGTTCGATTGCTTTTTTATTTATGTTATAGTTTCTTAAAATTTTTTTTGAAACTTTCTGATTTTTATTTTAACGCAATTTTATCTAATTGTTTCGAATTTTACGTAAAATATATCTAATTTCTTAATTTTATTCTTTTTTGTACAATGTAATTTTTATAATCCATTTATGTACATTTTTCTTTGATTTTACTTTAAAATTTAATTATTTTAAATACATTTTTTCTTGATCTTAGCTAGGTCTCCTCTGAATGCATTTGTAATCCATAAATACATTAGATAAGTTAGCGTGATAAAAGAAGAATATGTATTCTATATGTATTACTTAGCATACTTCTGCGTAAATTTTAATAAACATTTGCTACTTATATTCACAAAGCTTTTTTTTGGAAAAGATTAATTGAGTGCAAAAAAAAAAAAGAATTCAGAAAAAATAATTTTTTCATCTTTACATCATAAATAACACAAGCCCTTATTCATCACACCGAAATAATTTTTAACATTTTCTCAAATGTGTCAGCGTTAGGGAAATTAATGGCCTCCTTCAATGAATATTATTCTCAAAATTATAACACAAAGTCCCTAGGATTCAATAGTACTAGTTACTTTGCATATTAGGTTACATTAATTCCAACATAAATTATTTTGTTATGAGACACACATCTTGTAATATTCGTGACATTTTAGAATAACACTAACTCACACGTTGATGGGGTTAGATTTATGAAGTCCGTACAATGAGTTCCAACAACTCTTTCGGGCATTAGTAAATGGAAAAAAAGTACGTAAGTGGAAGTATTTTTATAACGCAATAAGAGTGAATTGACCAAACTATATTCACATACTATGGATAATTCATAAATTAAATAAAAAAAAATTTTCTATAGAAAAATGGTCTAGGTTACTGTATAAGCTAAGGGCTTGTAAAAATAAACTACTGGAGTCTCAAAACTCTTGTTCATCGTTAAATTGTTCCAAAAGATTGACTTTCTCTTTGAAGCCCTTTTTAATTGATAATTGAGTGAATTTTTCGTTAATTATTTGTATGTTTTTAAAAAATGCAAATGTTTCGATATAATGCACTGCTTTTGATTATTATTTTATTCAATTGAAATTTTCATCTTACTCACTTATGATCATGGAGTGTTAACCCTAATTGATTTTGCTGATGGAATTATTTCACAAATTGCTTATTAACTCTCTATGATGAAACTTTTGCTTCGAAAGAATTCTTCATAATTTAGCAATTTGAAAGTATGAGATCAAAACTCAATAGAATTTGTTTCATATGATTTTTTATGTATAAATGTACCTTTAAAAATTTCGCTCATTATTTAGTTTAGTAGTGATAGATCTTGTGCTTTTGAAGCAAGTGATGAGAAAAACAGCAACGTTAATATCTTATTTTCGAAACTTCTCCATTACGCCCTTTGAGATTCCGTTGGATTTAACTTTCAACAGCTCTCGCTATTTTATAAGGTTTTTGCAGTAAAAAATGGAGTTTCATAAAGGGTGATGTTTAGAATCGGTAGAGTGCTCTATTCCTCGAAGAGTATATATTTATAAAAATGGGGTTTTGTAAAAATAGAGATCTATTCATGCTGGATCTCAAAATCTTCTGAAAGCTTAGCTTTAAAGTAAAGCGAGCAGTGTACTATATTTCTGTTCTTATAATCTGACTGCGGTCTTACAATAGGTGCATAGTACTTTACTAAGAGTACGTTATGTTGCTTAAGTGGGGTTTTAATGCATGCAAACTCACTAAATTATGCTATTTGCCTTAAATTCATAAATAATCCTCGAATTTCATCAAGACGGTTTCGATTACTAATATAAATACACAGAACCACACTTTTTTAAAAACATTTTTTTAAAGTTATTTACAAAACATGTAAATATTTGAATTGAAAAACAAATATGACTTCCAAGTACAGTATAACAAATCTAATGCTTCTTGGACAAATAATAAATATTTGACTTGGTTGTACTAGAAAAACAATTTTTTTATTACAGCATCCATTCTAAATAATTTAAGATAGAACGTATACTTAATTACTTTTCTTTAAAGATGCATTCATTAGTAATACTATAGTTAAACTACTTCAGAATATAACTGCATAATTTATTAGATGTCCTAAAACCAGGGCAGCCCAAAATGCTTGTTGAAAGTTGCAAATGATTGATTACCTTTGGGATAGGAGAGCAAGGCTTCCAAAGCCGGCTTTCCGTCTCCACAGTTATTTTTATCCCTTGGAAGACATCTAATTCCACTGCCCACGACCACATCGAAATTGGAATCAGGATCTTCGACTTTATCCAGGGAGTGAACTCTCAGGATTTTGTGGTGTTCCGGAGCTGAGATGTATAGATGGCCGTCAGTCGGGCTCAGTGTCAAATGGTATTGGCTCGACACATCCGAAGTCCTGAGAAAATGGTGCAAAAGAATATTTGAACGCATCATAAGGAAATAAAAATAATTGATATTGTTTTCTGAATGAAAATATTCTTAATTATTTAATTTAATAAAATAATGTAAATCATTAACGCATGTAAATCTACCTTGAAATTAAAGTTTTCTTAAAGTAAATTACTTGTAATTTATACATCTAAGTATTAAAAACCTTTATCGAATTGAGATTTTTAAAAATTTTAAACTAAAATTTAATGAAGAGGAGAGGAATGTATATCAATTTTTAACTAAAAAAAATATTTTTTCATTAATTCAAATTTAATCTTAAAGTATTTAATCTCGAGAAAAGTAATTTCTGCTCCATTTTTCCATTCATTATAAACAAATAACTGGACAAATGCCTAAAACTGTCAACAACTCTTCAAACGTAAAAATTTTAGTACAGATGGTCAAACTAGGTTGTCCGATTAAGGGAAAAAAATACTCGTCCAAATTTTTTAGGTTTAGACCTGATATTATGTAAAAAATGAAACGGAAAAAATATAGTTCATCTTAAACATATTGTAAATGAATCTTCAGAATGATGTAATGTATTATTTCAACGCGAAACTCTTAAATAAGTAATTTTGGAATAAAAATGACTATTTTTAGTGAAAAAAAAACTTGGTCATGAAAAAAATGACGAATATACATTTTATTAATTGGACTTACTTCATTCTAAATACAGTGTAGACTTGGCCATTGGGTGTGATTCGTCGGACGAGATTGAAATCTCCAACATACACACTACCATCAGGTCCACTTGCGAGAGCCACTGGGGATAGCAACTTATTGTCCCTTGCGAGTCCATTGCAATCAGGGCAGAGTAGTGGGCGGGGTTGGCTATTGCCCATCAATATAGATATAACTCTCGGCTGTTGCCTAAAGTATATTGTAGCTCCATCGCCTTTTTGCAAGACTCCTGTATCACAAAAGAGAAATTTTGTTCATATTACCCGTAGGATATACCATTAACTAAATCCTAGCCTTATATAATAATAATATATGTATCAAACTTTCTCAAATAAAAGAAATTTTTGGCCAGAATTTCTCTCTAATACAAAAAGGGGGGAAAGCTAATGAAATTGGCAGAATGAAGTTGTGGTTTTTGCTATAACGACCAAATTATTACTTCTTTAATGTTATCTCACGTTTATTCGAGAACTGACTATATGCAGTTAAAAAATCACTAATGGTGATGTAATAATTCCCTTCTAAATAATTTATGTTTTATGAGGGTAACCCATAGTTAGAACAATTTATAAGATAAATATGGTACTCTGTACGCTGAATATGCCTGACTAACTATTATCTTGTGCTAATATATTCCTTAAACAGCCTAAACTGTAATCTTTAGGTACGTAGCAAACACAAATTAACGATATCAGTAATTGTAGCTGGTCTCAAAGTAAAAGGTGCCTGGAATACTAAGTAATTTGGTTGTTTTATGACTTTTGACATCTGCAGGTATATTATACGTAATGCGTGTCATTCTTCAGCAAAATTACTTGTTAAATAACTGATCTTAACAAGTAAAACCTTAAATAACTTTTCTACTTCCTTAGGTAAAAAAGTTCACACAGGAGAATGCGAACGATTTTCTATTTTAAGCTCTCATAATTTTTAAAGATTTTTGTGTACAATGAAAATTTTGTTTTGTCTTTTCGAAGGATGCCTAGGCGTAAAATATGTTAATGAAGATAATGGAACGTTTTTATTGCTACCATAGAAAGAAAATATACTTATAATTATTTCTCTCTCCAAAAGTTGATAGAATTTAAGCGCTTTGATAAATATTGTTAAGTATTAAATGTTGATAATAATTATTGCTTTGATAAATATTGTTAACAGTAGATTGTCTAACTTGAATAAAATATTAAAAAAATGTTAAAAACAAAGTTTTTAATACCATTTGAATTTGAAGTAAAATATTTAGGTGTATTAAATGGTATTTAGAGTTTCGTGAAAGGGTGCAAAAAATATATCAAACTTTTAATTACAAAGAACAATAAAATTTGTTTTAACTAGCTTTTATTTTCTTTCAAATAATTAATTGTTTTGGGGATTTAATCATATAAGGTTTTTATTGATAATTCTAAAAGAAAATAGTCTTAATATATTCTCAATTAATATTTGTATCTTTTATTAAAAACTAGAACCAATTCAAGAGTAGCGCTCTATAGTAGCGTAAATTATTTAAGACTTCTAAAGAAAAATAAAAGGAAAAAGAAGCAGAAAATGGTACTTTTTGAAATTTGTTTCTAACCCTCAGATTTTATATGCAATTCTTTTTAATGATATGAAAAAAATCAATCTCTAGAGTGAAATTTTTTGAAACTTACAGTCTGAAAGAAAAATGTGATTTAATGTTTACTATAGCATTCATTTATAATTTTATATATTTACTGAGTGCACTCATATAATCATATGAGTATAATGTGTAATCTTACTTTCCTGAAATACCCTTATACATTTTTTCTCTTACGATTACCATTATGTTTTTTGAGGAAAAGGCTTTATTATGAAAAGACATATAGCGATATCTTTGATATATGTTTTAGGGTGGCATTCATTTAATTTCTTATGAATAAGTTATGTATCACAAGTTCCCCAAACATTTGGCAGGCTTTTATCTTATTTTATTCTTCTGTTTATGTATTTAGTGTGTTTATTAATTGCTTTGAATTTTTATTTTTATAAGAGCAAGTAGCAGTAAAAATAATTTGGGTACATTTTCTTTCTTAAATGTGTTCAGAAACAAACTTAGTAATTTTGACAACGTTAGATACTTTATACAGCTATTTTACTCTGAAAAATTGTAATAAACTATTTTTGATTTCAGAAAAACCGATTTTTTGCATGAATTCATTTTTAGTAATATTTGTTTATTATTTTTTTTGTATTCTGTTCGAATATTATTCCCTTAAGAATTCTAGCCTTTTTTTTGTTAAATATTTCATGAATGTTAAAATAGTTTAATGATAAAATAATTATCGATTCCGTTTTAATTCTCCTGACGCTTTCAGGCTTTTTGCAAAAAATACTAGATTAAATCCTTGAATGAGTGCACAGTGTGGAAGTTAAATACCATTACTGGTGTGAAAACTAAGCTTTATAGAAAAATTATTTCAAACAGCTGTTTCCCTTCTCTATTTATATACCACTGGATTCGCGTTTGCTATTGTTCGAAGCAATGCTGTAGGTCAGTTATGTCACCCAATTCGGAAAATCTGTCATTTTGCCTGGAGAGAGTGAAAACGTGTTTCTTTCAATATATTTTTTCATTTTTAGCAAAATATAGAAGTGGATGCAAAGTGATTTGGTGAATGTTACCGTTAAAGTGCAGAAATCAGTTAATGTGCAGATTAACTAGGGTGATCTCTTAAAGTAAAGAAAATTGTTTAATTTCTCAAATTACTTGGGCAGATTATCTAGTTAATCCGCAAATTGCCTATTTCCTACTATAGATTTTTGTTAAAATGAAAATAAGATCCTTGGTGGAGCAACATCAACGTTTCTGTATGCTTAAATTAAATGCTGTTTATTTATTTTCTGATATCTGAAAGAATCAAGTTAATACAATCGAATTGACACATTAGTTGATAGAATCAATCATCAATTAACCGAAAAACTACAATACAGAGACTCGAATATTTTAAAATACTATTGCAATTAAGGAAATGAATTTGCGAAATATATGATAAAATTATGCATACTTACTAGTGTAATCTAAAGGTGACACTTCAGTGACAAATTTCCTAACAGAAAGGAAATGAGAGAAACAGACTTTTGAATTTTAACGGTATGGAAATCGTTATTGTGAAGATCATCTAGTTAAAATGCGGAAAACTCTTGATTCTGCACTTTAACGGAGCAAATAAGTTAATCTGCTGATTAGCTTGGCAGTTAACTGCGCTTTCGAGCTTTGACTGTTACAAATATTCTCGTGGTGGATAGACGAGTACAGTAACACGACTGTTTCACAAATAGTTCATTGTGTGTCTGCGCATTTAAATCTTCATGCAAAAAGATTGTTTGTTAATGCTCCTCCTATTTGCTGTTATCCGAATACTTAGATATATCAGTACAATTCCATTAATTCTCTGAACGTTTTTATCAATTCTTGGTGTCATAGTACGATCGGAATGTTTGTCTTCAATAACTTCTATTTGCCTTTTAAAAAAAATCTTTTGTGCCATTCAAAAACTCGAGTGCGTGACATAGAACTCACGCCTAACACCTCTTTTAAAAATTGAAAGCATTCGGTGGAACGTTTCTTAACCTTGCAAGGAATTTCACATTAATAGAGGGCTTCGTGTCATGATCATGGCACGCCGATATGGGAACATCGTATTCAAGCTAAGATTAAAAATTAACTAAATTAGGTAAAAAAATAGGATATGGTACTATCTACATCAGAAAACCCTCTTGTAACTGAATAGTGTGACGTTAATATTCCCTCTCTATCTTCACCATAAGCGTCAAGGTCATTTATTCTATCCCCACCCTCAGTCAACAAGCTTAATGGTTACGGCATGCGCAATAATGATATTTGATTGCCACTTTTCGTATACTTAGTTACTAAATTTTAATTTGAGTATTTAAATGCTGAAATTATTTTACGTAGATTGTGTGCTTTAAGAATCCTTTGATATATTTATCGTGGAAAAAATAGATGCAAAATATACGAAAACTGCCCATAATAAGTGAATCATAAGAGTTGATATAAAGTTTGAATAAGTTTGCGAACCTTGATGAAAAAATTTTAAATATAAAACTGAACTCAAAGACCGAATGAGAATAAATGAACTGTAAAATATTACTTTACTGAGGTACCATGAATGCTTTAAATGAGAAAAATAATTTCTCTTTACCAAAAATAATCTGAAATTGTAATTTGTATATTGGTCCCGATTCCTTTCTTTTGAAGACAAGTTCTCATTCACTCATTTAAAATATTCTCACCAAGAATAAAATTTTGCATAATATTACCAAATTCTGTCATAACTCAAGTAATTTTTTTCCGAAGTTCTCAATTAGGAAATCTTATAAGAGAGTTTTAGATACTACTAAGTAAATGCATTGAAATGAATTCAAAACATTAGAATATAAAAAAAAATTCTCATGTGAAATGATATTAAATAGTTTTTTTTATACGTGGTGAATTTTTAAAACAAACGCAAAACTAATTAATATGATATCATAAGAATTGAAGCATGTGTTTTCTGAATTAAAAAACCCAAATCACACATTATCAGAAAAAACATAAATTTTCTTCAATCATAAAAAAATTTTTGAAAGCAGAAGAAAATTAATCGAATCGATTCAATGGATTTCTTCAAAAAAATGGAATAATTACATTTTTATTTGATAATTACTTTTTCATGTGAATGTATTTGTGATAAATTAATTTATAAAACAAAATAGAAGTCCATTGAAAAGACTGAATTTTCATAGAAATTGAGCTTCTTAACTCCTTTTTGTCAGATGCTATTTAAAGAGTTTGCAAGAATGTCAAAAATCACTCATACATATTCAACCTATTTCTTAGAATTCTCATTATTTCTTCTTTTTTTTTTGGAAGAAAGTTGATATTCGTTAATAAAAATTACAAATCTAAACAATAAAGCTTTTAATTTCTAAGACAAACATTGGTTTTTATAGCATAATTTCCATTTCGCAAAAAAGCTATTACTTCGGGGATTAGAAATTCAGCGAAATCAGTAATTTGAATATCTTATCAAAAATTTCTAAAAAAAAATTCTGCTTGAATTTTCAAAATCGAATTATGTAAATTAAGTTTTTTGTTTGGAAAAAATATTATTAGTATCAAAAGTTTTTAATTCAGGTATCGTTTTCAAAGAAAAATTAAATGGCAGGTTTCATAAAAAAATAGTTTTTCGTGATTTATGTCATAAGACTAAAAGAAAATTAAAAATCACTTAAATATTAATATTACATAAAAAAATTACAAATTAATTATTTTTTGTTATTAAAGGATATATAAAATAAAATAGTCAGTAATAAAAGATAATTAATACTTTCAATTTAGGGAAACTTACTAATTTTATGAAACATGTAAAACAAAATAAATTTTTTTTGTTATAGAAAATAATGTGATTAAAAATTTCAGGAACAAATATTATTTTTTTCCTAAATTCACGAAGTAAAAAAGAAATATAGTAACGCTTTGCTACATATAATAAATATATAGTTTAATATAGCAAACGTAAAATATAGTTAAAATAGTTAAATATAGTAAATACAAATATATATAGTTACACAGTGTGGAAAAAAACATTTTGAGAAATAGTTTGTTCATCATCTGAAAATTTTCATACATAAATCTATCACTATAAATATCCTTGATTTAATTGGTGAAACCATACTAAATTTTTCTATAAAATATATATATGAGGCCTTAACTTTAAGAAAATTAACTAAAGTCTCAGCTAAAATATTTTTCTAAGACTTCTAAAACTTGATAAACTATCAAGATGTAATTATCAAGGAATTAGCCGATTATTTTCAGAAAAGACAGAAGACTAACTAGGTGGTAACAAAATTTGAGACTTTAAAGGGCTTAAATATTTATATTGACTATAAGGCCTAATAAACTTTAAAAAAAATGATATTTAATTTTACTCCATACCTTCATGGAAATTATATCTGTGATGTACATCCAAATTCCAGGAACCCAGTTCAGAGATGTCCATATCGTATCCTCTAAGAGTTGTTGCCTGTACCGTCCAAACGACACGTTCGCACTTGCTATACTTGTAACCCACATACACTAAAAATGAAATTACACATATTTTTGCATCTATTTTTCTCAGGGCGTCTCGAATTAGGCAGTTAATTTAACTTTTAATTTAATTATTCGTATAAAAATATTAATTATAAATATTTTTATAAATAAAGATGACCTATAGGTTGTAAAATGAAGTAAAAATCATATAAATTTTAGGTTATAGTATGTTGTTATATTATTAGTCGAATAGCAATACCTTAAGTTTTCATTTTTTTTATTAAATAGAGCTTTAGAAATATAACTGAGTACATGTCAGTTTGTCAGTAATAGCAATATCGAAGTGTATCTCACAAAACAATTAAAAGAACTATAAAATAATTAAGTAATTTATATATATATTGATTGAACGGTCTTAAAATTCAAGAATCATAAATAGATACATAAATTTTTTTTACTTAAGAAAATTCTGCGTGCTAAATTTAGTAATGTTTGAAACTGTTTCCTAGAAATATTTAAAGAAATTAATTTGTGATTCTTAAGTTTTCTCTATAATTAAAATTACCAATTTAAGAAAATATTATTTTTTTAAAAAAGATTTCGAAATCTTAAAATGTGAAACATTAATACAAGTTTTATTGTATACGAACCCCACTGATATATTTTGTTCTAATTTATTCTTTGTATTTGAAATCTAGAGATTTGAATAAGCACTAAAATTTAATTATTTTTTTATCTGCGTAATGCTTTTTATATTATTTGGTTTGAATGCATCTGAAATATGTATATACAGTATTCTAATTTTTGAAAAAAAATTAAATTGCAGTTCATTATACAAATGGGATTGAGCAATATGAAATATTGAGACATTACTTTAAATTTGTTAATATTTTTGAAAATAACCAGTCCCACACATTTGAAAATAATCACGAGATTTCAACGATGTATTTCAAACCTACCTCTAGCTGTTGTGAGTCCGTACACTTTTTGCTTATACACATTTCTTTTATTCCACGCGAACGTGTATTTGATGTCTGGATCAGCCTCAAAAGTCTTCTCAACCAAGAATCCTTCAACAACAATCCTCAAGTGAACCAGTCTCAGAGTTTCCGGTATAGTGGATGGTGTTAACTGGAGATGAATAGTTGAGAGATAACCTTGAGCGTGGCTGCTGTGGTACACAAGGTGAAGATCTGATCCTGGGATTGAGAAACTTTCTTGAAGAACCTGGAGAACATCAAAGCAGATAATCAGTTTCAGTTTTCCTGAAAGCTTAAGAAAAGGATAAAATATTAATTCATTCTGGATTAGAGCTTGAAGAACGGAGTAAAATTCTTGAAATGGAATATTATGGATTATATCTTGGAATACTTCACCCTGGATACAATGGTACAGCTGTGAAGGAATATTTTTCAATGATGCCGTATGAAAATTATTTAAGATCGCTGAATTGCATGAATGATAGTAAAGGTTAATGATCATTATTTTTACATGTATTGAAGGATTAGAAAGTGATAAAAAACGATGATCTGTCTTTGTCCCTTTGGTATATTATATATACTAATAAAATCTTCATTTGAAGTTTTTTTTCACAAATAATAGTTGAAACACGCATAAATAAATTACTTAAAAATTTCTATGATTTTGCAATTACCTTTTTTAAGGAATACAAACAGAAAATTATTTAATTTGTTTTTACTAGTAGATTATTTTTTTTAAAAAAGTTTTGATACTTCATTGACACAAACAATTTTGATCATAATTAGCAGTGAGAGTTTTAGTTAATAAGGAACTTAATGCGATCTAAAGGCTAATTAAAAATGCTTAACAGCAGAAATTAAGAAAATTATTTAGAAATATAGTTTTCAAAAAGTTAAATTTGCAGTTTCAATGCTTTATGGTAAATCTTAGGAAGGATAAACAAAATGAAATGCAGTTGTTTCATTTGTACATTACTTTGATTTATTTGAGAAAGTAAATTTATATTTTTCTTCTTTTGCAAAAATTTGCATGACTGATAGATTTTAGCATCTTTGGAAAGTTCAAGTTGATGTCATTTTTGATGCTTAGACAAGTGGTTGCTAAGCAATGAATAAATAAATAAAAAAAATCCCCTTTTATAAGTGATAAGTTAGGGCAACTTGAACTGAAAAGCACAAATTCATTTTGAGCTTTCTGTAAAGTAATAAATCTTTATGTACTAGAAAACGACAGATAAGAATTTTTTTCCGTAGAAATATGATGATTAGTTGTGTTATAAGACATTTTTATGGATTAGAAGACATTTTTATTGAAATCTGTGATTTGAAAACATTCATGGGATGCGATAATACTAAGTTTTTGTATTTATTACAAAAATAAAAGGCATAATTAAGTGCTTAACTTAAATATTTATGATGTTTCTATTCAGGAATTTAACACTTTTTTGTTTTCGGCGGGGTTTATAACTGCTTTTAAAATTATTTATTTCTAATTAGTTATTAAAAATTGATACATTTATTTTTATTAGTAGTTTTCAATTGTTGTCGAATTTTCTAGTCTCTACATATTGTGAACGGTGAGAGGGAGAGTTATATTGTCACGAAGATTCTTGGAGTAGAACAGGTAGCAATACAACGGTTGAATAGAGCAATGAGAATTTATTGAATACAAGAATGCAAGCGTGATCTACTTGATCGTACACCAGACGAACTGAACCCCAGCCCGAGGGAAGCAGCTTATATAAGATACTGTGGTGACATATAGAATATTCTTGAGGTACTTGAACTAACATAAATTTGCATACGCTGGAACTCTCTGGAAAATTCCAGAGAGTCAATTTAAATCAAATTAAAAAAACTGGCGAGTAGCAATCGGTAGATTTTGAACCTGAGACCAACAGTTCCACTAGCGGTGGCTCTACTACTGGACCACTCGTTCGTTGAAATGTGTTTACGAAACATGGCAATATTAACATCACACTATAGGGTAACACGTGGATTATAGACGACAGACCTCTTAATATTGAGCCTTAGTCAAGTGATAAAGACGGACGCGACACCTGATTTGGAGCTCCCTTTTCAAACTATCCCACACGCCTACAGGAGGACTTTCAGCCTTTACAAACTAATGTGTATCATCCCCCTCTGCATGATGGGTCTTCATTGGCACCAGGACTCAAACCCTCATTACGCCGGCCACGAGTTTGTGACCATCATTAATGGTGTCTTTATTAGGTATCTTTCCGCGGGAAGATTATTAGGTATCTTTATTAGGTATCTTTGGAAGCTTGCCCAGGTGATTCTCATCCTCAAAGTTAATGAGTTTAGAGTTGCCTATTTGGATAATCTTAGGTGCATAAGCTTACTTCCGGCTCTTGGAAAATGCTTAGAGAAACTTTTTGTTAACAGGATTTGCTGGTATCTGCCCCGTGGAGACTTTCTCTCTAGTGATCAATACGGTTTTACTTCTCATAATAGTACTGAAGACGCTCTTTTACGTTTAAATGAGATTGTTAAGAGGCAAAAAGCATTTATATATATATATACACTCAATCTTGATTTCTCTTGATATAAAAGGTGCTTTTGACAATGCATGGTGGCCTTGCATTTTGAATCTCCTTAAGAAAGCGGAAATTCCGATAAATATTTTTTCACTTGTTGCTGACCTTTTAAATGACAGAGTGGCCAAAATGCAACTGAGTTCGACTTCTGCAATCCGCTGCCTTGAAAGGGGTTGCCCTCAAGGATCAGTGTCTGGACCTATTTTTTGGAATGTCATTATCAATTATCTTTTATCTAAACTTAATAATCTTGTCTGCTGTGAAATCATAGCTTTTGCTGATGACATTTTAGTTTGTTCCCAAGGTAGGGATCTTTCTGCGACTTTCCTACATGCACAAGAAGCTTTGAACCTCGCTTCTGACTGGTCAAAAGGTTTTAAATTGGATTTTAATCCTGATAAAACAAGAATCATGGCTATTGAAAAACGAAACGTTTGCTATGATGCATTTCAGCTATATCTCTATGGAATTCCCTTGACTAAGGTAAAGCAAATGAAGTATCTTGGGGTTCTTATCGATACTAAATTTTCTTGGAAGCAGCACTTATATATATAAGTTACATATCCGAGAAATGTGACAAATTACAGCGTGGATTAAATTGGATTTCTCGCAACACGTTCGGTATAAATTTCAATGTACATTCGCTCATTTATAAGCAAGGAATCGAGCCTTTCATTTTGTATGGTTCTAAAGTTTGGGGCGAGGCACTTTAAAGAAAGATGGATTCTAAGTATCTGCGACGCATACAAAGAAGGATACTTTTACGGGTTATATGTGGTTATCGCACAATAAGTTACGACTCGGTTTATGCTATTTCTGGCTTCCCTCCAATCGACATTACTATTCTTCATAATATTGCTTTTAGGGAAAATCTCTCTGCTTCTTCCATCTCTAATTATGATTGTATTCTGTCTCCATTTTTTCTCCCTCATCCTTCGGAGAGGAATGCCATCAATATTGTTCAATTTAGTGACAAGAGCACAGAGGATTTCCCTGTTCTTTGCTATTCTGATGGCAGTAAAATTGATGGAAGAGTTGGTTTCGCATTTGTTGTGTTCAGGAGTGGTGTTGAATCCCCGAGAACTTTCAATTAAGAATTCGTGATGAATGCACAGTTTTTGTAGCTGAACTTTTATGCTTAAACTTCGCCGTTAAATGGATCACTAAACAAAATGGTGTCATCTCAGAATATCTCATCTGTACTGACTCTCTTTCCTCCTTGGATTCTCTTAAATGTATTTCTTCATCTAATAACATAATCGTGGAGATCCAAAAGCAACTTAAAAGCCTAAGAGATAAAAACATCTCAATAGATTTTGCATTTGTTCGCGGACACACGGGAGTTCTTGGGAATGAGCGAGCCGATTGGCTTGCAAAGGCTGCAACCAAGCGCAAAATTGACATTGACGTTAATATTTCTAAATCGTTTTACAAGATCACGAAAGAAAGAATGGGGAAGTTTTGAAACCAAGAATATCTCATTTCTAATAAAGGGAGCATAACAAAGAAATTTTTTCCCACCATTAATAAGAGACTATCATGCCATCAGTTCTACACTAACTACAAAATAACCCAATTTCTCACTCGTCATGGTAATTTCAAAAGCTACTTGAACAAATTTAATTTAGTTCCTTCATCTTCCTGTGACTGTAATATTGGTGGCGAGGAAAATGTAGAACATGTAATCCTTCTGTGTTCCAAGTATGTCAGAGAGAGAAAGATCATAAGACTGGCGTTCAAGAGACTTAACATTAATTAGCCACCGAATTTTCACCAACTTCTTTCCACCGCTAGTACTTTTAAAAAATTCTGTGAATTTGTTGCAAATGTTTGTAATTCTTAACTTCAATTTTTTTAAAATTTTTCTATTTCCCTTGAATGTGTGTTTAATACTTCTGTAAGCCCCGTGTGATACTTTGTGGTGCACGGGGATTTTATAATTGTTTTCAATAAAAAAAATAATGGTGTAGTTGTTTTCGTTGATTGAAGAAACAACATAACAATTTTGAAGTTTTGCGTTTTTTATTGTTTTTAAAAACTAAGCGTTAGATGCTTCAATATAGATAATCATCCTTTGGACAAAATCTTGAAATAGTACTAGTTCCATTAACTCTCGGAGAAGAGAGTAGAAGGATTTGAGAGAATTAAGGTCTGGAAAATGTATCAGTGTGCAATATCTGTCACAATAAACAGGTAATTTTTTTAGTTTTACTTTATTTTTTGCAGTAAGATATCACTTCTAACATTGGTGAAAGTAAATTATGAAAATACCGACAAAGCATTACTGTAAAGGAAGTGTAGTTTTAACAAACTAATATTTCTTTTGACTTTCCTTGTTAGATAAATACTATATGTCCAAACACTTCATTTTAAAATAAAAGGATTCTCTTTCCTAATCATCCGTTGCGGTTAACTAGAGCTAGAATACAATATAGAGTTTGCATACCATATATCATTCATCAATATGGTCTATGGCTTACTCTGAGTTGAATTAGAATAGTATGGATGAGACTATAGAAGCTCAATTAGGAGACAAATCTGCTCCTGATGATCTCCCTGATATGCTGTTATACAATCGTAATGATTCATCTCTCATTGTCTTCTGTGCTTGTTCTCATCAGTCACTAAAATTTGCGTAAAGGATAACCAAACAATACAATATTATTTACTAATAATATATTTGATTTATTGATAATTAGGGTTAAAAATGAGGGTAATAAATTAAGTTAAGGGTTAACTATTCCTAATTTTGATAATTTCTGGCCAATTTATAGTACTATACTGTTAAAAGGCCATGTTTATTAAGAACTGAATTTATTTACTTAACCACACATGCGAAAATATTTTTGTTTTAGATGTGTATGACTACAATTTTTAAATTATGTTACATTGCATCCAATCCCTCCCTGATATCGTTTTCGGCAAAAAAAAGTCCTAATAGGTTTTTAATAGACATTTTTTTGTGCAATATGAAAAAAAAAAGTAGTCTGATTAAAAAAACCCCGTTTAACCACTTTAATAACCACGGTAGCCTTACTATCATTGTCGCTTTGCTTCTATCGAACCATGCGTTTGATTCCCGATTCATTAAAGACCTATTTCGTAGAAAAGCTGTTTTACTTAAAATCTATCAAGGTTCAAAGTCTTCACGTTGGTGTGATGTAGAGGTTTAGGGAGTGAGGTGCCACAGGTGTCATCCTCGCCATTTGACTTGGTTCTGAGTTACGAATTCCGTCACCAACAATCCGTCGAAACGTTTCGTAGTGTGGTGTCAATAAACAATCAATCAACTCTCCACTTTTAGAGAAAGAAAATTATCTTAATTAGCCCCAATTGATGTATTTGATTACTACGTTAAAAATAAAAGTTTATTTGCTATTTAATGTCGACACATTTTATTACTTTTTATAAATGTGAACTGCAAATTTACAGACTTTTATTCCCTTGAAAAATAGTGAAACTAGATGTTTTAAAATTCTGTAAGTGTATTCTGCGTTTTGATGTTAGATAACCTGAAAACACAAACTTGGAGAAAAAGTACGATCCAAGAAATATAAAAATTAGTTACACATAACCCCTCTTTTCAACCGAGAAATTAAATTTTTTTGCAACATTTTTAGAAGTTATTCAAACACAACCCTTTTTTTTTATTTTGAATAGCAGAAATATACAAGTTTTAGTTCAGCCAAACAAAAACTTTTTTAAGGCAAAATAATTTAAAATGCTTCAATTGTTCTCCATGTTTGTAATGTTCTGGAAAAAGTTGGCAAAAGAAGCAATTTGAGAAAAACGACATACATTTATGCTCTTTTCAATAGTGAAATTTCTTACTTTTTATTCTGCCTAAAAACCCTTTAAAAGTGCTCCTTACCTGAGTTTCCGCCATAATAGCACTGTTCTCCGTACATGCTCCTTGGGAACCCGATCTCCATGTTTGATACACAATTGGCTTCATCACGTCATAGTCATGCTCCAGACAAGGAGGTTGCTGTTGCAACAAGTCCTCCTGTACCTCGGTTTCCACCGTTGCTGACATGACCACGGGCCCCATCACCATAACTGTATTCCATGGAACCATAACCGTACGCTTTATAGGGTGGAATGGATTCCTTTGGAATTGCAATGTCACTGCTCCTCCGCCATTCACTAAGATGTCAAACCTAGACATGCGGTATAGTTGTTTTAGTGCTAAGAATTCTATAAATACGGTCGGTATATATTGTATATTTGGGGAAAATCTTTCTTTTAATACTATATATATGTGGTCTATAACCTTTTTAAAAACTAGAAAGGGTTGCGAAAAAGACAACTTTGCACGGATGGGGAGGGGGAAGGGACTTTTATTCTGATATATTCTTATGGAACAGTTCTTATCACTTTGTAATAAATCAGGAAATAATTATTTAGTTAATCTTCAGTTATTCGGCCTTGTTGTTATGTGGATAAAGGCATGTTTCCAGATCTGAACATCTACCTTGCTTTTTCTTTATACAAATTACATAAAGAAATTGAAGTTATTTGCATTTAATACTTTTTAGAGAAACTTTTCTATTATCCTTAGAATAAATTTCAGATAATTTGAGTTGAGAAAATATAGTTGCATATCTTTCTTAAAATATATTAATAGGAAATATACTTTTTTGAGTGTTTTCCTTTACTTTTGCAGTCTCAATAAAATATTACTTGTAATTAATAAATTTTCTATAATTCCATTTAATGTTTAAACTACTTATTGTGCAATTATTAAATAAAAACTCCAATAATGCATTTAAACTAAGCTAAATTAATTTGTTATAATATGCACACAATTAATTAATGTATAAAAATAAAAATGTAAGTACAAAATACATTAAAACTTAGGTAAAGTAATTTATTATATAGATTGTACAATTAAACATATAATTGTATATCTACATATAATGATGGGAATAAGTCATATGTTTTAGCTATAACAATTAATTACATAATTTAAAATATATAAAATTTTTGATTGTATACTTTGCCAGCACAGTTTTTAACAGGTTATGGAATAATTCTTGCCTAACGGTTGCTGGCCTTTGTTTTACGGAATAACTTTTACAAAGTTGAAGGCTAGCTATAACAGCAGTAAATTCTTCTAAGATAATCTTAACAATAAAATCTAATATAAAAATACTCTAGATAAAAGATATAAATATAATAATAATTTCTAATTCTGAAACTCGTTTACACATCAGACAAAATTTATTACTAGACAATCTCAATGGACTCTTACTATTTAACAATGTATTTTATAAATCTAAGAAAAACTTAAGATATTTAAGCTAACCACTTCTTCAATATTGCTTAGTTTATGAAGTTTAAACTCTTAGAACAATTTATTTCCTTAATAGGATGTAAATTGAAACATTAGAAAATGGTTATTCCAATTTTTTTTTTAATAGTTATTTTTCAGAATCAAATAATGGAACCATTTCTTCCTATAATATTGGTGCAACTTGAAGGACTAGAAGAGTTCTAGTCACTTATAAGAAAAGGAAATTTCAAAGCCACTATTTTTTGAAATTTTTATCTTTTTATTTGAAAACAGTTAAAAAAAATGAATTGCACCCATACATTCACAATAGTTGGATTTTTCACCAAAAAAAGTTTTCGAATTTATGTTACATGGTAAATGTTTTAGATTTTAATAGGTTGAACCTTATAAAACAAAGAAAATGACAGATGTAACTTTTGAAAAGGTAATTCATTTTCTCTTGAACATGATTTAAAAAGAGCACTTAGGACAGATTCGAATATTTTTTTATATTTCACACAGAAAATTGTACGGAAAATATGTTTCTATTTTAAATTTTGACTACACACAGGGATTAAGATAATTTTTTCAACTAAATTAGACGGAAATAAATTACACTATATGTTCGAAGTAACTTAAAACTAATTTATTTTTTAGGATCTTTTAAATTCTATATTTTTAAAATCATGCTTGTAGATTCAGTTCGAGTTTAGCGAATTATACTTTAACGGATTTACAATTAACTTTGTAACATGTTTTATTCGCAATTATTTCGAATTCTCTATTGTAAAATTTCTTTTAACTGTTGTATTATTATAAAACTACTTTCTGTGAAGGAACCGTGATTTATGTAAATGATAATTGCTGCTTAAAATCAAGTGAAGAGGGAAGCTAAAAGAGAGGTTGGTGATTGTAGTCATGCTGAAGCTTAAGTGTTAGGGATAGAATAATTGAAGCTACCGGAGTTTGAGTATAAGAATCAGCCGTATTTACTTCGAAAGATTATTATTACTGTGGATTAATCTTTAAAGATAAATACCAGATCAATTCTTATAGAGATTTAAGTTAGTAATTAAGCTGAAAGCTTCCTTTGCTTAAGTTAAATTTTGATAGTGATTTGACAGTCATAAATAAAGTTTGATTTTACTAAAATGCATCTTAAACCAGAGCACCCACACACTTTCACAGGCGAGAGTCTGCGACAATTTTAATTTATTATACACACACACACACACACACACACACACACACACACACACACACACACACACACACACACACACACACACACACACACACACACACACACACACACACACACACACACACACACACACACACACACACACACACACACACACACACACACACACACACACACATATATATATATATATATATATATATATATATATATATATATATATATATATACTGTTTATTTTATATAAAAATATTTCTTTGGTATCTTCCCACTTTTGTAATGATTTGAATATTACTTTCATTTAAACAAAAGCCAATCGAAATTTCTTGTTGAAAAATACGCAGAAAAGTTATAAGAATGTATTATACACAAATGACGCTGACATTCGTCTGGTTCATTGAAGTCTTCATGCATTAATTACTTTTTTTCCCTAGTTTTTTTATACCCTCAGATAACAAAATCAAAATATGACCAAAAAGCTTTCATCTCTCTAGATAGCATCTTTCTGAAGAATAAACAGTGCAACACATGGAAAGGACGAGCAGGAAAATTATTTAAAAGAGTTGCCCAAACTGATTCGTTAGAGTTAAAAAACCATTAGGATAATACCACATAAATGTTTGATCAAAAGTTACCGCTCTTTAGCTGTTCCAAATTACTAACATAAAGTACTAAAAATGAAGTTTAATGAAAAAGTCTAATTAATAATACTTATGTAGGCAGGAAGTTCCAAAGAGATAAGCCATGCTGTGTGTGTGTGTTGCCACATTACGGATAATGAATATTTAGTAGATGTGTTATTTCTAAACGTAGTTAGTAAAAAAGCGGGGCAGAATAACAATGAAGTATAACGCTAAATTTATTTCAAAAAGTCAATTCAAGATAGAAACATAGCTTTTGGTGTATACTGCAGCTTATTCAGTTGAAACAATTTTGGATTCTAAATTTAGATTCGAGTAGGCAACGTGACTCATTTGAATTGCATCTATTAGACAAAATGTGTTTGCCATCAAACTTCAATTTATGAGATTAAAATGATGCAGATTTTTTTAATAGACAGGAAGATAATTAGTTTTTGTTCCTATATTGTAATGCAAATGCTTCTCCATTAAATTTAAAAATTTTTTAGTGAAGTTAAATTATAATAAATATAATGAAAATACTCTTATCACCAATATAACTCATGGATATATTACTTGCTAGGAATGTTGGATAAAAACTTATTCAATCAGAACACATGTAAGTAGTTTGTATATCGTGATTATTAGCTTAACACATACATTTTAATGGATATTTTTAAAACTAAAAATGGTTACTTTCATTTTAAGGGACGTAATATGTTTATTAAATATTGAAGGAAGTTTTTACGTTAGAAAACTTCTTTTCTAAATGTACTTTACCTTGTATTCTCAAAAACTTGTTTTAAAAAGTGTTTTTCTATACTAAAGAAATCTTTAAAAAAATTAACGTATTATTTAAATATTAATATATATATATATAGCATGAATAAAAATCACTATATTAATTAAACCTAAATATTTTACAGATTCTCTTTTTGACAGGAAGACTTTCCTTTACTTTTTATGAAAAAAATCGCTTCTTATTGCTTTTTAATTTCTTATTTTAATTTGTTAATGGGTTATTTTGTAGCTACCATTAGCAGAATTCCTATATATTAAGTTAAGAGTATACATGTATTTATATATATATATTGTGTAAGAGTATACATGTATCTATACTGTATAAGAGTATACATGTTTCTTTTTTATCGTGACACTTATTATTCATACATTTATTTTTGAGGTGATGCTATATATATATATATATATATATATATATATATATATATATATATATATATATATATAAAGTAATAGAAATAATTGAACACTTCAAAAAATAACTCAACCATGTATCTGATAGATAGTAATCTCTGATGATTTGATTCTAGATCTGATGTTTAATTAAAATTGAATTATTTGCTACTTTCATAATCTAAATGTTATATGTGAATAGAGAAATAGTATATTGAGATGTTAGACCCTGTTATTTTGTTTGATATACTGATTTATTTTAGTTGAATCATGTAAATGTAATTTAGTGCTATGTTTTTATAACAAATTGTTTATCTGCTACAATTTTATACTTATGCTTTTAATTTTTATTCGTAAATTAAAATTATATCAAACAGAGTTGCATCGCTTAAATCAACGTTTGTAATTTAAAAGAAACAATGATAGCTAGTTAAAATCCTTTTAATGGATCCTTGACTTATAATTGAAAATGCCTACTCTTATATATTACTTTTTAGGTTAAGTGTATTAACAAGTAAAGAATTAATAAATTAGAATAAATGTCCCATTGAGAGACAAAAATAAAAAATCCTATTTCCCCTGTCTCAAAATTTTGTTTTGTTCAGCTTGGAAATAGCTTAAAAATAATCTGGACTATTACTGTTGATTTTACAATGAACAGTAAAACGTGGTCAATATTCTTTTCAAACACCTACATAGGTTTAATATCTGTTACATAACGAATTCTCTACTATTTAATTATTTGAATTCATAAATCCATGTTTGATAGGTAATTCATAGAAATACTGCGCTCGTATGTCACCATTTTACGGTCGGCAAAAAGTGGAGTTCCGTTTTTGGTTTTTAAGGCTTTTAAAGTTCAGAACAGACAGAGAAAGGAGAACACAGAAAAGTTTTCTAGATGGCTATATTTTGTAAAAAAAACTGTGCTACGGAGATGTTTTGTGTAAGCTTACGTAATCTATGTTCAGTAGCGTCAGCAATTTCAAGAACATGGTGTTGCTTTCTAGAGACATACGTAAGGGCTTTTAAAAGTAAGGTACCGATAGCTCTGACGGGTTGCAAATTATCCGTACGATCAAAAATTCCTATGAAGCAGTACTTCTCAAACTTTCAATATTTACGACCCAATTTTCAATCATAATTTTCCTTGCGCCCCCCTACTACAACAATGTATTAAATTCAATAATAATGTACTTTGACGCTAAAGCTGGAATGCGGCCCGTGAAAATTATCTAGATAAGTATTAAACTTTGTATATGTTACTTTTAAGTAATAGATATTTTAAGTAAGTTACGTTTAAGTAATAAGGCAATTATTAAGTACTGGAACAGATTGCAAATTAATATTTTGAATGAAATTAAATATTTATTTTCTCAATCATCCATTTCTAAAGTCTAATAATCCATTTCCATCATCCTACCATTGTGAAACCGAACTTTTCTACCGTGGTTTCTTTGAAGATAAACTGAAGATCTCAGTTAAATATACACAAAATGACCTTAGACTATCAATATTTATACTAAATTTTCCATGAAAAACTGCTCTGCAAGACCAGCCTATGGAAGCTGCAAGTTAGCAATAAGCTTGAACTTAATTTAGTATTGATATATTAATTACCAAATACATTGTGCAGTACTGATAATTTCATAAGTATATTATATCAGTGTAAATATGTATTTTGTTTTTTATAATGTCAGAAAAAAAATTTATTTTGCTTCCTTTCAGTAAATTAATGTTTTTCATAAATCTTTCATTTTCGACTTTTTGATATGCTTGCGCCCCCGACGTAGGGTTATCCCGCCCCCTTTGGTTGATTTGCCCCACACTTTAAGAAACGCTGTTTTGAAGAAAATGAAGACGATCACGGAATTTAAATGGTGCCGGAAGATGGAGATGGTTCTCCAGTAACATGAATAAATCTCAGTTACAAGGTGACTGCGTTGGCGTAAATATGGTCAGCAATTGAAATAAAAAGTGTGATACGGTTTCTGCGTTTAAATAAAAAGCCGAATTCTGCTGAAATTCATCGGAAAGTGGTAGAAGTGTACAGTACAAGTGTAGTGTGAAGAAAACAGGCGTGGTTTTGGTAAATGGAATTCGAAAAAGGCGGAACAGATGGGCGAGATGAAGAAAGAGTTGGTCCTTCTTACAGTCCCGACTGCGCACCAAGTGATTACCATATCTTCGGACCCGTTAAGAAAAATTTGGAAGGTAAGCATTTCAGAATAGATGCTGAACTTCAGCAAGCTGTTTTGATGTGGTTGCACACTCTTGATGCTGATTTCTACGACACTGGTTTTGATGGTTTGGTGTTCCAATGGAACAAAAATGCCTCGATAAGTATGGTGACTATTTACTGATGTAATATGTACTTGTGCCTTCCTAAATCGAATAAACCTTTTTTTTCCTTAATAAATGTTTACTCTTAATGGGCTTGATACCTTACTTTTTGTGAAAATCCTTCATATATAATTTTACGATTTCTTGAACAAAAAAGTAATTTTATTTAGTTCGCTATAATGATAATAAAATAGCAAATATTGCATGGGAAATATAGGTTTATTAATATTTAAATATGGAGGTTATTAAGTTAATAAATCAGTAAAATCTAAAATCAATTTTTGAATAATTTTGTTTGCAAATAACACAAGATTACTTTAATGAAAATAATTATTCACATTTGCAATAGTTTTTTTTAAAAACTATTAATTAACAAATGTAGTACTTGGTCAAATTTCACAATGTTCCAAAAATTGCAATTTACATTCATAATGGAAAACTTTTTGATATTTAAATAAACATTTGTCTCTGTTCGTTTCAAAGCGCTTGATTTAAATTAATTTTTTGACATCAGGATAGAAAATTTATAGATCACCAGGAGATCTAAATCCTTTCTCCATTAAAATGAATATGAATTGAAAGTTGAGTTTTTTTTCTTAAAGACCGATTACTATGAAATTTTCAGAAATATGAATGTATAAATCAGATTATTTTTAATCGTTTTCATTATTAAAATTTTGATAAGAATAGATAATTATTCGCAAATAATTTATCTTGAATTCCATTTAAAAATGATATTAAGTAGTGTGAAATTGAGTGAAGTGTAATATTTATTTTTGATTTTCAGTGTTTGTCTTCAAATATTTTTTATAGATGTAATTGCATTTTAATAGTTCAATGTTTAGTTTAATGGAGTGTCTCGCATTAATTTGAAATCGTATTTACTTTTCGTAATGAATAGTTTATTAATTTGAAGTTCAAATATGTAAAATGCTTTGAAATATCGTGAGTCATATTATGATTTTTTAAAAAAATTACTTTTCGACCTTTTATTTATAAATTTTAAAAAAGAAATAAATTACATTGAATTTTAAAAGTGAAATTATATAAAAAATGTATTGAGAGAGAAGCATTATTTTAGTTGATACTTACTCAAATAGCATTCGAAATGTGTTTATTTTAGAGCATTTATTTAATAGATTTTTTGATATTTTAAAAGTTCTGTTTTTGTGCAAAGGCCAAAAAAAATTAATAGAATTTACAAATTTTAAAAAATAAAATTTGTTTAATTTTTAAATAACAGCTTAGAATAAAGAATTCGAAATATCAGTACTTGGGAATTTCAGTCTTTGTGTATGTGCGTGGACTGCTATAAGGAATAAAATTAAGGCAATAAGAATAGAAAAAAGAAATATGCCTTTTTTTAAAGCCAGACAATATATTCTATAGTTTTCATATAGACAGTTTTATCAAGAATACATATATACATTGATATATATTAGTTAGTATCTGTTCAAGACAATTCATAACAAGCCTGGACTGTTTTCAGAATTTGAAAAATTGTTAAAGTATTTTAATATTTAAATTAATAAAAGATTGATTAAAGGTAAAAAAGCATTTTTATTTAATTGATTTTTATCTCTTGGAAAAACAGAAGAGGAATGAATTCAGAACTAAAAATGATACCTCCAATTGAATTTTTGAAAGTAATTTATAATTAAAAAGATTATCGATGACTTTTCCCCTGTAGATTGAATACTTTAAAAATAAGAAAACCTAATACTTGTGGATTATAGGAATAAGACGCTTGATATAAATTTCACATGCTCACAAATCAAGATATTTCAAAATCTTTTCTTCAGTGAATCTATTTTAAAAAATTAAATCAATTATAATTTTTGTTAAAATTGACCATCGGCCTTTCCTTAAAGCTTTTAAAATTTTGGTTTCATATAAAGAAGCATTATTTTTATCAGAAAAAAATTCTCATGTCATCACAAAGCGCCATCTCATCATGCCGATCATAGCAATATGGTATAAATCCATCATTTTTTATGGTGCGTTTGAAAAAATTGAGGATGCACACATTATTTCAAGCTCAGTCTATAATTATAAAAGTATATGAATCATAAGATTTGTTTTAAAGTACAATAAAATTGCAGATATTTAGTTTTGAATGAACGATTAACATTTAAAAACTTTGAGTTGTTCCAGCGACTTTGATAGAATTTCTTGACTAAATATATTTAATGTTTAGGATAGAGGTCGCGAATTTATTTTATAGCAGACTATATAAGACCTAAAGCCTAGTTGCCGGGTTATAGCGTATCACGCTTCCACATAACAAGTTCGGGGTTCTATCCCCATTTGATCATCTGACCGGAACATCTGCTCATGCATCTCAGAACAAAGGTCCCGAATATTGAGATGGACTCAGTAGGCCTTGGTCCTCATGAGATGTTGAGCCACTCTGAGTTTAGTTTACATAAAACCTACGTTAACGTAACTAAAACAAATATATTATTATATTCTTAAAATTGAAATGAATTTTTGCAACATAAGATGTAAATATTTTCCAGAAAGATCATCCCGACGTAAAAATTCCAGAGCAAGTTTGTTAGCGTTATGTTTCTGTCTCAGTTAATACTATGTAATCAACCAAACAAAAATTAAAGTAAAGTACATAAAAGTAAAACTTAAAATATTAATTACAATGGAGAAATGTTTTTTTTGTCAGGGTTATTAATAAAGGAACTTTATTCAATAATAGGCAGTATTTATCAACAGAAACTTTCTAATTTATGTGGAACTTGATGATTATACAGAACAATTAGTTGTATTTTGTTTTAATCTTATTTTTAGAGAAAAATGTAACGAAAGAATGCAAAAGAGCTGTTATTATAGTGGCATGACTTCCTTTAAAATGGCGATAAATATATCCGTAGAAAGTTTTTTTTACCTAAACTGAGGCGTTCTTTTGCCAACATTTACTGCTTTTTACAATTTTATCTTTAGTTTTGTTATTACAAAAGCAATGCCCAAAAGTATTAGGCTTTGATTTTATAAAGAAAAAATCAAAGTATTTTTTTTCAAGAACTCAATGTCTTTATCTATTTGCAAGAATATCTTTATCGAACTAATTTTACTTGAAATTTACATTTGTTTAAAATTATAAGAAAAACGTGAAGAAAGAAGCACTCATAGTAATCACCAAGAAAACTTTAATTCCTTTACGAAAAATAAATTTGTTCTTTAATGTACTGAACTTTCAAAAACGCACATGGCGACATAAAAGAGCAACCCCAAGAACTTCAAAAGACAACAACAGAAGGAAAATGTCACAGTGTTATGGATATATCTAGCCAGCAAATACTCTCAAATGAAATTTCTAAAACTTTCTTTCTGGGAAAAGTTAGAACAAAGCCATCGTTTAATATTGTGCATTTGCATTCGAATTGAGACTTCTTTAAGAACATTTCAATTTTGAATAACAAAATAACTTGAATGGAATACTTTCTGGGAAAATAACTCTATTGTTGGCGAAAAATGATGCACCATAAACTCGGAATCAGATAAACTCGGTATTTTAGTAGCAAAATATAATATCTTTTGTGAATTTTATTTTATTTTCTTTATTTTAAATGGTAGGATATTATGAAAGCAAGTTTGGATAGGATTATATCTGGTATACACGGAGCAGAAATTAAACTGCACAAATGGATAGATAATTGAATTTACGATGAATTGATTTCGGTCTGTTTGATAATTTAATTTTATTATTAATAAGCTAAATTCTTTTTGATGTCTTATTTCCTTATTTTATCTCAAAGCTGAAAAAACCCAATTACAGTGTTTAGTATGAAAAAAGGAAGTAAAGTTTTTGACAATAAACTATTAATGAGATCCCAATGAATCAGAATATTTTTTCTATGCTTTAAGAAGCTCTGCGTGTGTCTAAAAGAAGGAGTAATGAGCCTTAAGAACTACGTATGAAAATGAAATAAAATGCAGTTAGATCCTACAAATATGTAGACAAAGTTAGGTTTTTTTAGTCCCATTTTTTCAAGGAAAATCATTTTACACTAAATGTATATTGACTTCGATACCCTTATATTCGAACTTTTAGAGACTTGAATGTTAAAATTTAAAAATACTGTGAGGATATCTAATAATTCATCGGAATGTAAATTGCTGTTTGCAAAAAATGCATCACCATGAAGGAGTTATCAGAATTAAATTAAATGTAATACACAAACGACTTGTATTAGTACATGAATAAAATAAATAAAATAAATGAATAAAGTTTTAAAGCTAAAAAACAATATTAAGTGTCCGATGAGTGTGGCTCTACGGCGCAGTATTGAGTCAAATAGATGTTGAATGTTTGCTAATGGAAAAGAAATCCATATTGTTTGTATGAGTACCCAAAGTTCGTCTTTTTAAGCTGTCGGACACGAACGAGTCATTAACAAACCAAATCCCACACATGTTCAATAGGTGATATATCCGGCGAAAATGTCTTGAACATTTCTTGCAACATGTAGGCGTGCTTTATCCTGTTGAAAGATAGCTCTAGAGATGCCTTAAAGGAAGGGAACGACTTCAGCTCTTCACTTCATAGAGTTACCTGTTATTATTCAGATTACCTTTAATTTGTAGCTGTTGGGATCATCCATGATACGAAATCGTGACCCAGACCATAACTCCGGATGTTCGGCCTCTCTAAAGTTCGATAATGCACCGCGGAAAGTCGCGTTCACCGTCATTGCGTCTGACACGAATGCGGTCATCATGGTTCCATAAATTGAAGCAGGATTTATCTGAAAAGACTACTTGTGGGGATAATCAGTTTGCCAGGCTCTGTGCTCATGAATCCGTTGCAAACACAGCCGTCGATGGTTTGCCGTGAGGAGGATCTTGTATAAAGGATTCCCTGAACACAGTCCACGGTTCAGCAGAAGTCACCAAATTGAGACAGCCAACATTAATTCACTTGTAGCTATAGATCAACGTGTTTCCAACTGCCTGAAGGAAGCTGTACGGTCATTCATGTCATCTGGGCCAGGTGTTTTTCATCACGCGCTGATGTCACCTTCTTCCTCCGTTCACTTACCAGTTTTTCGAGTTGTCCGGTAGTCGTCAGCCCACTGCTTCCAAACTCGCATCACTGTGGAACTGTTCCGCTGCACATAAGCTACAATTACGTGGCAGTAAAATCCTCTTTCACGAAGGCCGCTGGTTCTACCCCGTTCAAACTCCGCAAGCTATTGATATTTCACCTTATTTCGTCGTAGAGGCATACTTTGGTCCCCCTAAATGTCCGCCACTAACAAATAACCTTGCACGATTTTCAGCGTCCCACTACAGCCCTCTATTTATACTCTTTCAGCATCAGTTCAGAGGACTCTGCTCACACCACGCATGTGAGGTGGTTCTGAAACTTTACTACTTTGTATAACAACATTTCATTCGGATGACTCCTTCTTGGTGTTGCATTTCTTACAAACAGTAATTTAAGAAGTAAAGATGCAAAGTTAAATGATAGCCAACATTAGAAGCCATTGAATGAATTTTAAATTGTTTGGAATATATTACCAATAAAGAAAAGTTTCGAAACAAAAGGATAAGAAAAAAATTACTTTATTTGAAATATTAATTAGTGAAAATAAATAAAAAAAGTTGGGGGTATAAGATATTTACCAAATCTAAATTGAGAATTTTTCAAGCCTTATAAAAGAAGCTGAGCAGAAGAAACTCAGTAATAATTTATATAAAAATTACAAATTATTTTATTAGTTTATTTTATTTGGTAGATATTTAACAAATTTAAATTAAGAGTCTGTTGAAGCCTTATAAAAGAAACTTGATTAGAAGAAACTCCAGTAATAATTTATAAAGGGTGTTTTTTTTAGAGGTATAGAACTTTAAATTGCAATAAAACAACGATGTATTATTCGGTTGACATGAATTTTTTTTATTCGAAAGATAATCTTGTGACATTACATTTTAAATATGATTTCTGGCATAGGACTGCCACGGCTGGCTCGGATGTAGTCCAATCTGGAGACGTCCAATTTTCGATGACTTTTTCCAACATTTATGGCCGTATATCGGCAATAACACGGCGAATGTTGTCTTCCAAATGGTCAAGCGTTTGTGGCTTATCCGCATAGACCAATGACTTTACATAGCCCCACAGAAAATAGTCTAGCGGTGTTAAATCACAAGATCTTGGAGGCCAATTCACAGGTCCAAAACGTGAAATTAGGCGGTCACCAAACGTGTCTTTCAATAAATGGATTGTGGCACGAGCTGTGTGACATGTTGCGCCGTCTTGTTGGAACCACAGCTCCTGGACATCATGATTATTCAATTCAGGAATGAAAAAGTTAGTAATCATGGCTCTATACCGATCCCCATTGACTGTAACGTTGTGGCCTTCATCGTTTTGAAGAAGGATTCCACCTGCCCATAAAGCGCACCAAACAGTCAGTTTTTCTGGATGTAAAGGTGTTTCGACATACACTTGTGGATTAGCTTCACTCCAAATGCGGCAGTTTTGTTTGTTGACGTAGCCATTCAACCAGAAGTGCGCTTCATCGCTAAACAAAATTGTTGGAAAAAGTCATCGAAAATTGGACGTCAGATTTGACTACATCCGAGCCAGCCGTGGCAGTCATATGCCAGAAATCATATTTAAAATGTAATGCCACAAGATTATCTTTCGAATAAAAAATTTCATGTCAATCGAATAATACATCGTTGTTTTATTGCAATTTAAAGTTCTATACCTCTAAAAAAAACACCCTTTATAAGAATTAAAGTTATTTTATTTCGCCAATTTTCAAATATGTTGGTCTAAAAGTTCAAAAACGGCAATATTTATCTATAGCACCCCTTAATCCCTTCCAACGCCACTTGGGGTCGATTTTCGCAAAATCAATTCTTAGCAGATCTCTACTGAATCAAAGAAATGTTCCTGTTAAATTTCAAGTCTATTGAGAGATCTCGTGATGAGAGAGTGATTTACTTTTCTTTATATTTAGATTATTTTTGAATTTCTTTTATTTGTAAAAGGAAAAATATAGTTCCAAACTAGAAAATTTCTGTGAATATTTTATTTATGATATGCCTTTATAGTGAAGATCTTGGGGATAAACATGTCTATAACAAAAGGAGTAACTATAATCCTACCCATTATCTTTCCTAAAATCGGTTCGTTCTAAAAATAAAATCGTCTGAAGGAGTAATAGACTAAATGATATCACATATTGTCTAAAGTACTAAGCATAAAAAAGTATTTTCAAAACAACATCTATTTACAGAGCTTTCCAAAAAATCTTTGTAACCTCTCTATAAATTTGATTTCTCTTACCATATTTAACCTCGTGAAATAAGATTTCTGAGTTAAGGGAGAACATAGAGTAGTAAATGTAATAAGTTATTTTAACCTTTCTGTAGAGACTGCTAGTTAAGCTGAAATTTTTATTTTGATTAAACTTAGCGGTATATTTGAAGTTGCTTAAGTTCATCTCAGATCTTGGTAAGAGATAACTTATAATAAAGATAATAGTAAAGCTCATTCCCGACCTTAAGTAAGTTATTTGATACTGAATGTTTAGTTTTCTTGTTGAAGAAAATTTCATTACATTTATGGTAAAACAAGGCCTTAAATTAAAGATAAGTTGCCACACGCGTAGACTATATAGAATTTAGATATGAGAAAAAATATTAGTGGCTCTAGTTTTGCCTTATTTGAACTGTTTTTTGTTGAGTTGATGATCTCTTGGTTTTTTTAATATCTAAAAAGGGTTTATAAAAAATAAAAATGGATTCTTTTATCATTTATAAAAACTTAAGAATAAATGGGGACTTACACAAACACTTCTTTTTCACGTTTTTTACTTCTATTTGATAATTTTATCAAGAAGCTTTCAGCCGAGATACTTGACAGACAAGAACTAGACCCGTTCTATATGTTCGGACCCATAAAAGGAGTAACTTCTTTCAATGCACTTAGAATTAACATTGTGAAGTCGTTATTCATCATGTTATAAAAAATGCATGCATTAAGTGAGAAAAATGCTATCATGCTTTCATTATAGTTGGTTGTCAACCTCATAAATTAAGTTGGCGTTTTTTGCAACCTCAAGGGATATTTAATGGAGTTTCGTAAAGGCATGACGAGTGGCGGTTTCAAATAGTGAGCATTAGTTATGATTTGTGAGAGCTGAAAGGGAAATATAATAAAAATAAAAGCTAAATAGAACGAATTCACAAGATCCACCCCTTCTAGTTTAAAACTTGACTCTAATTAGAACAGTTTTTAGAGATCTGAGTCTGATTCCTAATGGCTTTTGTTCTTAACAAGTTGAAGATAAAATGAAGTTTGTAAGAATAAGGTTTCGTTTAAAAAACAAATAAATAAAATTCTTCCAACAGAACCACTGCTCGTTATAAAAGTTAGAAATAGCGTATTGAAATATTCCGCTATTTCCAGAAAGTTTTAGGACTTCAAAAGGCAAAAAAAAGACAATAAGACTAACATCATTTTTACGAAAAGATTTTCGTATGCTTTTCTTACTTGTTCTAAAGCACCATCAACGTATTTATAAAAATAAGGAGCATTTCAGAGAGATAATCTCTCAGTGCTAAGGGCAATTAAAAATGTTTTCATCTCTATGCGAATTATTCATTTTTAAATTTCCCTAACAATAAATTCATTTTCAGTAAGGGTTGCATAGTGTATGGACAGGATTGTGTAACATTGATAGTACTTAAAAAACCAATACTTAAGCGACTTAAAAAAAAGGACTAATATAAATTTAATTCAAATAAAATTTCATCATTCATTTCTTAGTTATAATTAATCTTATTTATTGTTGAAAATAAAGAAATAAAACTTGTTTTAAATGTTAAAGATATTAACTTTTAAGTCATTTTACTTTCTTGGGACATACATATAAATACATACATATAAATATCGTACATCAGGGTTGTCCCAATGAAAAATGGACAAGTTCAATGAAAAGATTGATATTATTGGAAATGAAAAGAAATCTTTCCGGGGGTTGTAACACAGGTCCCATCGTTTCGGCAGCAGGTCTATGTCTTCACTATAAAAAGAACGTAGCTGATTCTAGAGGAAGCTTTACCCAGCTTTTCATTTCATCATCCGAACAGGAACGAAATACTGTCTTAAGTGGCCTATAAAGGCCTAGAAGTTACAAGGTAACAAATCTAGACTGTACGGCGGGTGTTCTAAGATTTCCCAACGGATTTCTGCCTTGGTTTCATGGAAGACGTGTGGGAGAACATTATCATGGAGATCCGATATCTTTTGTGCCCTTTTGGACAACTTTTACTCCAACTGTTCCAAGACGTTCTATCTAAACAGTGGCCATAGGCTGCCACCATTCGTCAATAGATGTCCGCATTAAACTCCCCTCTTGCAATCAGAAACCATACTACCGCACGTTATTCCAATATGGGCGCATCCTTATATGGCATTACTTTACGTTCGATTAATTTCCTGTACCACTAACAGGTTTCAGTGCTAAACATCGTATGCGGTGTACACTTCCTATCGTCCTTCGTGTCCCTGTTAGATGGCTCTGCTATAGCAGCATTCATTAAGACACAATCGATATGTCCACTTTTCATTAGGGCAACCCTTATACATTTTTTATTTTGAGGTATTCGACTACGTTCGGAACCTTGATTTTGCAAAAACGTATAAATGGATAATATTTAAGATATTTAGTGTCACTTAGAATAAAAAAAGTATATAAAATTTTAAGAATATTATTACAATAAAAAGTTATTTAAGTTATAAAAAGTTAAAGTTATTAAAGTTATTTCGACAAAAAATGAACACAGAAAGATCAATTTTTAATACATTCTCTTTTTATGAAAAATGCTTCTATTATAATATTTTGCCTGTATATAGCTGAGACCTCTGTACAGAGGATGAGCTACACGTTTTGAAATATAGAAGTGGATTTATTTATATTTTACTACAACAGAGGGGAGAAATTTTAAGAAAAAAAATGCCAATAATTATTTCAATTAGTAGTAACTCTGAAAATAATGTAAAATTTTTCAAAAGTCCTATTTCAGACTCTATGGAGAGAGAAGTCTTTACTTTATATAAGCAAAATATTATTATTATAGATGCATTTTTTTTATAAAAGAACGTTTTGAAAAAAGATTATTCTAAGTAAATTTTTTGTCAAAATATTGTATTTAAGTAATTTTTTTGTCATAGTGTCCTTAAAATTATTTTATACATGTATTCTAATCTAAGTGACACTAAATATCATAAAAATTATCCATTTATGCGCTTTTTTAAAATCATAGTTCTGAACGTAGTCAGATACCTTAACAAAATAAAGTAAAACGTCAACTCTTTTACGTACAGTATATCTTACTACTTTTTACCATTTTGGGGTTGAAGTTTACAAATTTACCCAATTTCTTTCAGTTAATGAAGTTATAAAATTTTTCCTGAGTTCTTGACCGTAGCTAATTCGTATTACTTGGGAATTAATGCTTAATTGAATTCATTCAATTTCACGGAAGGCTTCCATTGAGTACATTTATACCTTTTGCGTTGTTTATGTTAACATTTTCGTACCTTCAGCTGATTGAATACAAAAGCAAGGAACAAGATATTTTAAGTAATCCACCATTTTTGATAGAAGAAAATAAATTTAATTTGAAGTTTCAAATTTTGTGAAATTAGTTAAATAGTATATATGTTTTTGTATTACAAAGCATGTATACTATTTCTGTAGTTCATGTTATGAAATATGGAAAACATTTTCTAATGTCGACTTGTTAAGCTTTTCATTATATTTGGGATAGATATAGAATTATTAGACTTTAAGAAATTAGATTTATTTGTTTTCTGTGATAGCTAAAGGATATGGACTTTAAATAAAAACAATAACTGTAACAGACGTAATTAATAACCAAGTAATGTAACTAATTACAGCTACTTAATATAATTATTAACTTATGAAATCAATTACTAACTGACGGAATTAATTACTAACTGATGAAATTAATAACTAATTCATGTAAATAATTATAGCTTAGTTGGCGCAATTAATATGATTCTAATTAATACCATGCTAATAAAGCTTTGTTTACAAATAAATATTTATAAAAAAATTCTTAAATTTATTTTCATTTTACTATTGTTATTACTATTTTACTATTGCATTAATTATGCTAAGTTACACAAATTCAGTACTTTGTAGCATAAATGTGTAATAAAGAGAAAAAGTGTTACATTATTCATAAAATTAGAAAACTTGATACTCACCACCCATCGCTCCTGGTCAGTGTGAAACCAAACTGAGGGTCAGTGGCAACACTAACTCGTATACCGATAAGTCCGTTGCCTTCTCGACTGACCACTCGTCCTCTGATAACTGAAACACGGCTATAAATATCAGAAAAAAAGATTAGTACAAGAAATAAATATTTAATATTTTTAATGTTTTGTCATCGTTTTTGTAGTCCTGCTTTTATCAATTTCTAAAAATGATAATTCTAGCTAAATGTTAAACAGTATAATTTTAAACTGCTTGCTTTCCATTTTGAACGAATATTTTAATTATTAATATCAGAGTAAATTCGATTTCGTCCTTCGTGTTAAAATTTTTAAAAAATCGCTTAAATCTAATGATGTAGAAGATTAATTGCATTTTGTCACTGTGTATCAAAGCACCAATAACAATATTTTTTACTTCTAATGTTACAAGATAGCTTAATCTCAGTATTTTCATTTTTGCTATAATTGATTTTATAATAAAATGATTCTATATTAGTTATGAAATATTTAATTTTAGCCAATTCAGCTCTCCATATTCAAAGAACGAAATTCCGGTGATTGATTTCAGTGATTTGCTTATTTAATTGCTACTTTATAGATTTGTATATTTCTTTAAAAACAAATAAGTTTTACGTGAGATTTATTCTCACATATTACTACCCTGAGGTAGTTACATACATAAAACATGTATGGACATACATATAACACATTAAAAACAAAAAACAACATATACAACATTTAAGAAAGAAGCACAAGATAGAAGAGCAAATGAAATTTAAAGGAAAAAAAAACATTTAAAAGTACAGGAATGTCAAGAAAATTTAAAGGTAAGAAGATAACAGAAAAGCTTTACGCGAACAAAAATAAAAGCCATAAAAAATAAAAAAATAATAAAAAATAAAAAGAAAACACTTGTGCTTTTTCTGATATCAGGTCTGGCCTCGGCTCCTTTGCGGCAGCTAATACAAAAATGCATGCACACATTGAACACTAACTACAAACACACATTTCAGGTACATTCCTAGTTTTCAGTTAAGCTTTAATGCGCTGCAGCTAAAATAACACGCAACACTTCGCAAAAGATGCGTTTTAGATGTAAGTTCAGCTGATGGAGCTTAATGATTTAAATTAGAACTTTAGCTTGGTTAAACGAATTTCTGTAAACATTGCATAATTTGATCGTGTAAGAATGTTGATATGTGTATGAAATATAGAGAACTGCCAAGAGTGTGTACACTGTATTTAAGTAGATATTAAAATGTTGTGTTGAGAGAAAAATGTAAATGTCTTGTCTTTTTAAATGTAAGAAAAATATTCTTTCATTTATAATATATGCAACGGCAAATAAAATTAAAAACATTTTAAAAGATTTAATATTTTTATTAAATCACTCAAAATTATTTTAGTTCGAAGTTGTTTTTTTTCTTCAGAATTTCAAAATCTACTTGAACGGAAAATATGTTTATCTGGTATATAGATTAAGGGGAAATAAAATAAAATTTTTTTATTTTAGGTACTATTACAAGGGGAATGAATTTTAGATATTTAATCTTTTTTATGGTAAAAAGTCAAAGTAGTTTTTATTAAAGGAAAACAGGTATTTTTGTACTTTTTATCATTTATTGCAATGGTACTTGCAACTTACTTTGTAGTTACATAACAAAAATAATAGATACACACATACTTAACCCTCTCGCTCCACATTCCGCTATTTCCACCGGCAACGTAGATGTAGCAAAATTTGCGCAACCCGACATTTCTGCGTGTATGCATTTTTTCCAACAATTTAGCATTGCAACCCATGCTGTTCTAGTTTATTTTTTATGTTCATATTTTTATGATCTAATTCTATATTTTAAAACGAAAACTCTTTTACACATTTTTTTTGTATATTTTAACTCTAAAATGTGTACTTAATTCGTAAATTTGAAATACGTAATACAAGAATACGCAATTTTTGAACCTACTTTGATAAAATAACTACGTAATGAGAAGGTTAACTGTTTCTTTAGAATTACATTTTTAATAAACCTGCTGTTGAAATTACAGTGCATCATAAAGCGGAAGAACGAGAAAAGCTTGTATCGGACCGATTCGGTGGTGTGGGGAGACATACACTGGTGTGCAAAAATTAAGGACGAGACGGTTTTTTCAATATAACTTTGTACAAAAGCTTTCCAAATCAACACATTTAATACCGTAAGATCCCAATACGTAAGGACATGTGTAATGTAAGCAACACTTACTAAAAGAGAAATCAGAGGGATAAAAAGAAGCTTTATTGAAAAAGTAGCATGGAGCGCAATGCGACTGAAGGCCGAAACATCCCTGTGATGGGTGTCCAGCAGGAAACATCCGGTCTTTAGTAGGGGATATGATCTCCCCTGACTGCTAGGCAGGTTTCACAGCGTCTGCCCATGCTGAGAATGAGGGTGTCAATGAGTTGTTGAGGCATTGCTGCCCATTCGTCTTGCAGCGCCAATCGAAGCTACCGAATCGTTACTGGTGGTAAGGTACGAGCTGCCAAGCGTCTGCCTAGAAAATCCCATACATGCTCGATGAGATTGAGATCCGGAGATCGTGCCGGCCAATCCATACGTTCAATATCCTCACTCTCTAAAAGCTGTTCGGCAGCTACTGTGCGATGACATGGTGCATTGTCGTCCATGAAAAGGAACTGCAGACCCATAGCACCTCTAAAAAGACGCATATATGGAAGAAGAATCTCGTTACAATAATGGGTCCCGTTGACTGTACCTGCGTCGAAGATGTGAAGGTCTGTACGACTACCAAGCATGATGCCTCCCCAAACGAGAACACCGCGACCTCCATACCTGTCCCTTTCAATGATGTTCGAGGGATGATTGCGGCTTCCCCCAACTCTCTCCAGATGAGTATGCGATGAGAATCGCTACTCAAACTGAATCTGCTCTCATCTGTAAAGAGTACTCGTCCCCATTCATTGTCTCTCCAATTCCGGTGTTCCCGGCACCACAGAGAACGCCTTCTCCGATGGGCAGGCGTTAAAGGTACACACCGTACAGGGCGTCGTGCAAACAGACCACCACCGTGCAGTCTTCTGGCCACGGTAAAACGCGATATCGGTCGTCCAGTCGCCTGTGTCGTGTGTCTAGCGATTTCTCCCGCTGTCTGCCGCCTGTTTCTTCTGGCCTGTAAGACAATGTACCGGTCATCTGCGGGTGTGGTTCCTCGTGGACGACCACTACTGAACCCCCGGATAGCTGTTCCTGTAGTTTGAAATTGTCTCTAAAGTCGTGAAACGATGCTGTGATCAATTCAGAGCTCTGCAGCCACACTTGTCACACTGCGGCCTTCCCTCTAACTTCCCAATGATTCGACCTCGGGTAAAAGCATCCAGATGTCGTCTAACAAATTGATTATTCGCCATTTCTCGCTGAAGCAGCAACTCGGTGTGATTTTAACTGCTGTACGGCGTGCAATCTCTTTGCCAGAAATACTGATCTCACACGCACAACATGCTTTATACTACTCAGACACTTCCCCCATTACGTCTACCTGCATATCTGCGCATGTGCTACCGTACATCACATTACTTAATCTCCTGATTGGTCTTTCTGTCCGCTCTGCCTCTTCGTTCAGCTGATATGCTAATTTTTCGACTTCGTCTTTAATTTTTGCACACCAGTGTATATGGAGTTATGAAATGTAGCTATATACATTGTGCTACTTACTATTCATTACATATTTATCAATAATTATCGTTTTGATTAATTATATCGTAGAAAAATAATTTTATTTTGAGTTCAAACCATCTAACTAAAATTGTCTTTTTTCTATTTTTTCGGAAATTTATAGCCCTTTTGTGGTAATTTTATAAAGTTTGAAATTCTTTTTCTTTTAAACTCTATGCCATAGGGCATCTTTCCCTCATTAATAAATTCCAATAACAATTTTTTTCTCTCCATAGCCATGATTCATCCTATATATATATATAGGATGAATATACATACATATATATATATATATACATATATATATACATATATATATATATATATATATATATATATGTATGTATGTATATTCATCCTATATATATAGGATGAATACATATATATATATATATAGGATGAATATATATATATATATATATAGGATGAATATATATATATAGGATGAATATATATATATAGGATGAATATATACAGTTACTCCCAAAATTGAGGGTACACCTACTTTTAAAATGGGAATCAATGTTTAGAATGAAAAAATTATATTAAATGAGGGAAATAATGAAAACCTTTAAACATAGATGCGTTTATTAGATCATAATTCATTATTTTGAATGATAAAATAAAATATTTGATAGATTAAACATACATATAACTTATAAAGAAAATTAACAGAAATTAATAGCCACAAAATTGAGAGTACATGCATCGATTTTCCTGCATAAATCATGAATAATAAAGAATTAATATTTAGTAGCATAACCTTTTGCTGATATGACAGCTTCCAATCGCCGAGGCATCGATTCCACAAGATGTCTAGTGGTCTCGGAGCAATATTCAGCAATTCTTCTTGCAATACCGATTTCAATTGTTCCTTGCTTGTAATTTGATGTTTTTGCACAGCTCTTTCAAGGTGGGGCCATAGATTCTCGATAACATTTAAGTCGGGAAACTGTGGAGGTGTATTAAGTTGATTCCGACAATGGTAAAGCAGCCATTCTTTTACAACAAACGCAGTGTGCTTGGAGTCATTGTCTTGCTGGAATATGAAATTCGACCCCAGTGTTCCAATTTATCAGCACTTTCTTTCAAATTATTTTGCAGAATATTAAGAAAAGCCATCTTGTGCATGATTCCATCAATGAATACTAGCTTTCCCACCCCCAACACAGCCATACACCCCCCAAACCATCCCCGTCCCACCTCCGTGCTTCACAGTAGGAGTTGTGTGTTTTGGGTGGTGTGAGGTATTTGGTTTACGCCGCACCATTCGACGACCGTCACTGCCGAAGATGTTGAACTTACTCTCATCGCCGAAAATGACTTCGTTCCAAAACTGTTGAGGCTTTAAAATGTGTTCTTTAGTGAATTTCAATCGCTTGACTCTATTCCTCTTACCAATTAAGGGCTTTCTTCGAGCTACTCTACCATTATAGCCAGCCTTTCTTAGGACTCTTCGTACCGTTTCTGCAGAACCCGATCGACCTAAGGTATTAGAGGTACTGGCTGCAATTTTAGGAGCACTAATTTTAGGATCAATCTTCATTTGATGTATAACTCTTCGCTCGGTTATAGAGTTCATAATTTTCTTTCTCGCTCTTCCTTCGTTATTTGCCAGTATACCAGTCTTTTTAAATTTTAGCAGGATTTTTTGGATACAGTTAACACTTCGTCCAACTACTTTGGCAATATTCCGCTGGGATTTACCTTCATTTGACAGTTTATTAACAAGTTTTTTCTCTCTTCGATCGTCGTTTCCTTCCGATTCTCCATTTTAATCAAGACATCAAATCACAAACATAAATTTGTTATCAGATAGCCTTTGAAAACCTTCCTTTATCATACAACTATTATCAAATTTCTATTTAAAAATTACTAGTAGTTTTGCATAGTGATTAAAGAAGTGTACCCTCAATTTTGTGACATTAAAATGGTGTAGTTTTTCTTTCAAACCTTCATATTTTTGTTTCAATCAATTTCCACATCTTACGTTTAATGTTATTTGGAAGAGTAATGTATGCATTTTGAATGTACAAAAGTGCGTTAACATAGCGTATTAATTTCTACACCTGGTGATCCGATGGTGAATTCGGAATTAAGTGTACTCTCAATTTTGGGAGTCACTGTATATATAGGATGAATATATATATATAGGATGAATATATATATATAGGATGAATATATATATATATAGGATGAATATATATATATATAGGATGAATATATATATATATAGGATGAATATATATATATATATAGGATGAATATATATATAGGATGAATATATATATATATATATATATATATATATATATATAGGATGAATATATATAGGATGAATATATATATAGGATGAATATATATATAGGATGAATATATATATAGGATGAATATATATATATATATATATACACTGCTGGACAATTGCTAAGAACGGATAACACTATTATCCATAGCAATCACAAAATGAAAGGAAGCAAAATGTGGAAAATTAGAATAAGTGCGGGATATTAGAAGTATGAGTATGCAAATTTTTTCCACGTCTGTTCATCACGTGATAGCGTTCATAAGAGCTTTAAAGGTTATGACGCGTGTGGACAGTTGTTGTTTCAAGTCAAAGTTTTACAGGAAAGATTTAATAGACGAACCTAAAATTTTTGGCATGTCTTCCCGACAGCACATAGATGATTTTATGCGTGGCCGAATTATTGGAAAAATCGAAGAAGGGCGAAAAATAACAGATGTTGCCAGGGAGTTCGACATCGCTCACAGCGTTGTTTCACGGCTGTGGAAGTCATTTAAAACTACTGGAATGTGTAGTAGACGGCACGGGGGAGGTCGTGTTAGAAGTACGACGCCTGCAGAAGACAGATATATCGTCCTATCAGCAAAAAGGAACAGGCGCACCACAGCTCAGCAGGTGGCAAATCAGTTTCTTGCTGCCTCAGGAAAGCAGATCTCCCGAAAAACTGTTGCAAGACGTTTGAGGGGAGGAGGACTATATGCACGCAGACCTGTTGTGTGTGTCCCATTAACCAGACAGCACCGTACTGCCCGTTTGCAATGGTGTCGTGAGCATCACAATTAGACTGAACAGGACTGGGCATGCGTACTATTCTCAGATGAGAGTAGGTTCAGTATGTCATCGGATTGTAGACGCCAACTGATCTGCTGCGAGAGTGGTACTGCTTATTATCCAGAAAATATCCAGGAAAAGGACCGATATCCGACATGCAGTATCATGGTGTGGGTCGGCATCATGATCAATGGCCGCACGCACCTACATATGGTTGCGAATGGGACTATGACGGGCCAACGATACATTGATGAAGTTCTACTTCCTCATGTTCATCTTTTCCGTGGTGCTGTCGGTAATAAATTTGTTTTTATGGACGACAACGCAACATGTCATCGAACACTCGGTGTTCAGGATTGTCTAGACAGCCAGGTTATTCAACGTCTCGTATGGCCAGCGCGTTCTCCAGATCTAAACCCCATTGCAAAAGCGTGGGATGCTTTGGGGAGGCAAGTTGCTGGTCAAAACTATCCTTCGAGAAACAAGAACACCCTCATCTTTGCACTCACAGAGGAATGGTATAAATTGCCTCAACAGCTGCTGGATAATGTTGTGCAAAGTATGGTACGACGTGTGGAATGTTGCATCACACTCCACGGTGGACATATCCCGTACTGATACCTTTCTTTAAGGTGCCTGCTGACTTTTAGATGCATTGTTCCATTTCTCCGTACGTAGATCAAATGAACATTTTTTTTTCTTTCAGATGTTTCACAGCTTTTGTACTTTCCAGAACAATAAATATTCTTTATTCTAATGTCTGAACAGTGTGGCAACTATATTTTATCCTACTAGGCCTCATGTCTCGCTTAATGTTATGCTACATAGCAATTTGTGATCCGTCTTTAGCAATTGTCCAGCAGTGTATATATATATATATATATATATATAGGATGAATATACACATATATATAGGATGAATATACACATATATATAGGATGAATATACACATATATATAGGATGAATATACACATATATATATAGGATGAATATACACATATATATATAGGATGAATATACACATATATATATAGGATGAATATACATATATATATATAGGATGAATATACATATATATATACATATATATATGGGATGAATATACATATATACAGGATGAATATACATACATATATACATATATATAGGATGAATATACATATATATATACACATATATATAGGATGAATATATATATATATATATGCATATATATATAGGATGAATATACATATATATATATATATGCATATATATATAGGATGAATATATATATACATATATATATATATTTATATAGGATGAATATATATATACATATATATATATATATATTTATATAGGATGAATATATATATACATATATATATATTTATATAGGATGAATATATATATACATATATATATATATTTATATAGGATGAATATATATATACATATATATATTTTATATAGGATGAATATATATATACATATATATATATATATATTTTATATAGGATGAATATATATATATATACATATATATATATTTATATAGGATGAATATATATATATATACATATATATATATTTATATAGGATGAATATATATATATACATATATATATATATTTATATAGGATGAATATATATATATACATATATATATTTATATAGGATGAATATATATATATACATATATATATATATATATTTGTATAGGATGAATATACATATATATGTATATATATATATTTATATAGGATGAATATACATATATATGTATATATATATATTTATATAGGATGAATATACATATATATGTATATATATATATTTATATAGGATGAATATACATATATATGTATATATATATATATATTTATATAGGATGAATATACATATGTATGTATATATATATATATATATATATAGGATGAATATACATATATATGTATATATATATATATATAGGATGAATATACATATATATGTATATATATATATATATAGGATGAATATACATATATATGTATATATATATATATATATAGGATGAATATACATATATATGTATATATATATATATATATAGGATGAATATACATATATATATGTATATATATATATATATAGGATGAATATACATATATATGTATATATATATATATTACATATATATGTATATTGTTTTTTCAATGTGTAGCATCGTATGATTTTATAATAGTCATTCATTTCTGTTTATTTGTTATAAATTGTCCTTTCGCTTCGCTATTATTAGGCTTGGCTTCATTATTCTTTCTACGTTTTTTTCGGTGTTCTAGGTTTTCTAAGTGCAAATTTTCTGCTGGATGGGGAAGGTTGGATCCTGCGAAGAAAGTTTAATCCTATCCTAAGTAAGTGACAGCTTTAGAAAACGTAATAGTTTTTCATTTTAGTCTACTGACTTTTTAATTGTCCACTTTTATTTTCGCGGGTTTCTATAGGTTTTAAAATCCATTTTTTCATCCATTTGTAGCTTTGTAGGAAGAATTACAATTTGTCTTCCATTATAATATATGTATATAATATAGTATATAATTTAAAAATTAGGAGAAGTGAAATATATTGCACAGTTTTAATTATAGATTTTATTAATTATGCATTATTAATATAAAAATACTTAGTTATTGCAGAAAAATTTTGAAAACGGATCATACTTTTGTCAGCAAGAATTATAAGGTAAATTTTTATTTGAATTTTCATCCAGTTAAAGATTCTTAATTGTCACTCACTCATAATGATGAATATTAAAGAATAAAGGCTCTTTTAAAAATAAGTTTCTTAAAGAACCCATTTAGTGTTATAGTTAAATATGAATTTTTTTTTTCTGAAAAATTTTTGTGCAGTAAATTTCTTTGCTAGTATTTCAGATAACTGACTTTTTTTCTTAGTCGGGAAAAATGTCAGCGTTCAATGAAAAGGTTATCTTCCATAAAACTTTTATCCTTTAAAAATGTCTTTTTTCATTGCTTTTAACAGACATCAAAATGGTTTTTTTAGTTTATCTAAAATAACAATAAATTTAATACTAAAGAAGTGAATAAATGTCCTTTTCAAAAAATAGTCACTGAAGTATTTTTTCATGTGCAGAATATATACATTTCTCTACAAAGTTTTCAAATAACTGGCTGAAAACATGAAATGAAAGGGAAGATAAAATGTATTTTGGTAGAACATCTTAAGTTACCTTCTTAGAATGAATCGGCTATAAATTTCGAGTTGTGCTTTACTAGAAAAAAAGGAAATGTTAATACCACATTGAAATTCTCACAATATTTTAAAATTATAATTGAAGGTTATTTCTTATTCGATCTGTATGTAGTATTTGCATTTGTGACTTAAAAGGTATACTTTTCAAAATATTTTTCAAGGATCATTGAGAGAACTAAAATTTTAAAAATCGAATTTAAAAGTTTTCGTATTTAGTGAAATATTTTATTTTCGATCTAGTTTTTGATCACCTTTGTAGATAAAAAGCTGTATTGATAATAATAGTTTGAATGTTATTATTTATCAATATTGTTTGATGTTAAAATTTCCTTTTATATATTTAATAGAACTGAATGTAAATTGAGATATTACAAATTATTGAAATGATTATTATACGGTTACTACAATTTCTCACTCTGTTATTTTTATTTATAAACATTATTTTTTAAATATCTTACTAGGGAAATTCCAGTTATAGGGCACACATATTATTTAAAACACATATTATTGAAAAAGTATTCTTATAGTATACGTCAGACTATGTATTATATATATTATTAAGAATAGTAGTTTTTATACTGTTAAATACGCAAGGATACCAAGATTTCTACCGAAACTTATTGTGAGATCATGATTATTTAAACTAGAAAATAATACATCCCCTTCTGAAAAAAAAAATTGTAATTAGAAACATAGAAACAATTGGAATTTGTAGCCAAAATTAATGAAGATAATTTATTTCATGATTAAATTAATCTTTTTGAATTTAGTTTAATTTTATATAGTTATAAGACGCATCTTCTAGAAACTTAACTGATTCTATGATTATAAGAAACAAGTTCTTGAAATTCACACACAACAGCATTTAAATTAAAATACGATGATTCAAGTATAATTTTTTCATTGAGTTTAATCTTACTCAAAGTTTATATAGCTGTTTGATTTAAAAGTATAAAATCCTTACTAGGAATTAAAATCTTTTATATTATAGACTCGTATATAACGATCCTTCACGAACAGACTAAATGTAAATACAATATTCAATCCTAACTGTAATAAATTTTGGTATCTGCTTAATTTCCTCCAACGGAGTTTAAAATTGAGACTTTGAACAACAGTAGTTACGCGGACCAAGTCGTTAAATAAAATCGTCATTCTAAAATGAGTCTACTGCAAAAGTTTTCTAAATAACGTCTCTTCTATCAATGATTCATTTAAAGTTTGTTGCAGAGCTTATTAAATTTCCACTTTATGTTTACCTGATTCCGCGAGTAGAAGTATAAAAGTTTCTGTAATACATGATTACTACATTCAACGTAAACATAAATTTTTAATGATAATTACTAAAAGCGAAGCATAAAATTTGATATTTAAGGAACACACGCGTTTTATGAACGTGCTATTTAAATACCGCTTTTAAATACTTGAGTTATATATTTTCATGCCAAACTTTTGTATATATATATAGTTCACTTTAAGTCTGAGAATGATAGATTATATTTAGATCCCTAAAGAGAGGGACATTTGCAAATAAGGAGTAAAGTAGTTCAGGAAATAGTGATTAAACTTCGATTTCTTGAAGAAAAATGACTAAGTGTGGTTAAATAGGTCACGTGCATTTCGTTAAACTATTAATTTTTCGACACTTGTGATTTATTACTTGAGAAACTGTACTTTAAGCGAGCACTTTATAATTAAGCTAATCGATATTGGGATGAAAAATGAAATTAAGCAAAAGGAGTTGAAACAAAGTGATTAGAATGAAAAAAAATTAAAAAAGTTAATTCAGTTTTTATTGTTGCTGAATAGCTTTTCTGACATTAAGTATCTTGAAAAATCACTCTTGTGCTTAAGTACTTTCGCTTTATAGATATAAAATCGGTACTGTTTTCGTTTTTAATTTTAAAAATTCAATTCTAAAAGCAATCTATATTTATACATGCAATAACAAATTAATGTTTATTTAAAATTTGAATCGTATATTCTAAATTATGATTACGAATCCCCTATTTTAAAATGCCTCTCTCATTTCATTTTGTATAAAAGGATTAAAACCTATATTTTGACAAATTTATTTTAAGTTCTTCGTGAAAAGGATTAAACTTTGAATTTTTGGCTGATTTATTCACGATTCTTCTTTAAAGAATACCTTAATAGCTTATACGTGCCTTACTGAGTGGTTGAAACTTTCCCTGAAACACGTTTTTTCCAAAAATAACTAGTGTTTCCTTTTTCTTGAACATGTGATTATGTTTTTTTTTCTTTATATTTTTTCCGATTTAAGTGTAAGAAAGAGATACATCTCTATCTTGCTTACTTGGCATTTGATCCCAGAAGATGCACAAATTTTCTTATCTGACGTGATTAAAATGATCTGAATGAGAGATAATATCCAAAACTTTGAATTGCGAAGACTACAACCAGAAAATGAATACATCTCTGTATGTATGTTTAAATCAAAATTAGTGTCTATTTTATATTGCTAAATTCAACTAATATTTAGATTTTTAATGCTCTGAAACTTTTCTTATGAGTTATAATTTACCAAAAAACAGATAACACTTGCGAATGAATAAATCTGTAAAAGAGAGACGAATTTAAACATTAAAAATATCATTATATGACCCACAAAGAGAGACAACGTTTTAGATAATAGATGCTTTTGTAAATATATATATATATATATATATATATATATATATATATATATATATATATATATATATACGACTTAATTATTATATATATATTAACTTAATTATTAAATATAACTTAATTTTATTTTTTTCTTATAAAAGTGAATACTTCTCTCTTAAACCTTTCATAAATAAATGATACGCCCCATTGAAGCTTACTCATATTAACCATTCTCTATTAGAGCATCTGAAACAAAAACATCCATGAGTTACCCTTTGCACTCTACAAACTGTTTGACATTTAACACACAGGTAGTGCTAATAGAAGCATATATTATACCCGACCACCTTAGAATAATATATAATCCAAATATTCTCGAGCCTTTCTGTCTTGTAGAGTATGTATAAATGTCTGCACAATGTCTGACAAAACGGAGTGCATTAATTGTGGACCTCCAGTTGCGACAGAGCTGCCTCAGTAGTGGAAGTTGCAGAGAATCAATTAAGCGATAACTGCTTGTTATCTGCTGCAGAATCGACTCAAGTGACCCTTTAGGTAAATCTAGTTGCAATTCAGTAGCTTGGGCTTTCCTAGATCTGCACATTCACTGATGGAATACTGTCGTATAGTGGAGATAAGTCTTCAGAGCTTAGGCAGCTTTTTGTGAGACAGTGTCGTTCTGTGTATTGTCTCTTGATCAAGAAAATTTTTTTTTGATATAGACTTGCAAAAATAACTCTAAACTAATACAATTTTCAAGGTTTTGGGATTTTTTAATTTACTGTTATTTTTTATTGATATGCATATGAATTATGATTTGTCAAATAATAATTTGTGCCCTTTTTTAAGATTTAAAGAAAAAAAAAGGGTAATTCGAAAGTGTGAAAATAATAAAATGAAATCATTATTTAAATCAAATGATTTATAGATCTTTTCATGATTCAGAATGAAAAATTATTATTTGTTGAAAATACACTAAAGAAATATTTTCTCACGGATTTAGTTTATTAATTTTCCACACGTATTTTTAAAAGTGATAGGCTTACTAGCTATTTAAGAACGGTTCATATTTAAATGTAGAGTTTACATAAGCTCCTTTTTGCTACAGCAGGATTTAATTAAAACACGAAGTTTTTCATGACATTTTTTTTTATATTTATCAAAATAAGCTAGCATGGGACTTTTTATTACCAATACAATTAGGTATGAATTTTTCAGTATGTATTCTCCTAAATTATGTCAAATTTAAATTTGAGCTTTTTTAAATTAATACATCTTGCACTTGCCATTTTAAAGTATTAAGTTGCTCGCTGATTCACATGATGTTTTTTAAGAAATTTAACTTTAACCAGTGCAAGAGTTTTGTCCGACAAATATTTTAATACTTACTGGATCTAGTTTTTCACAAGTAATTTAAATGCATCTTGATTTAATCTTGAATGTTTCTGGTGTACATTCTCAAATTTTTATTTCCTAAGTTGAATTTCTTAATAAAATATCTTTCATGCCCTTAGTTAAAAAATAACATTGAAAAGTCATTAAATTCTGAGATTTTAATCGGTCTGAATTAATATATACAGCACACGAAAATCATGACATATTATTTTGATAAAAATTTAAGCACTATTCTAACTGTATAACTAATGAACATAGTAGCAATCTTATTTACAATTCACTGCAGTAATATTTGATAACCTGTAATAGCTTTCCAAAACTAATTAAATATAGTTTATCCTATGAGACTTATTATAACTAATGATTCCTTTGAGGTTTATCATAATCAACTAGGAATATCGAACGTGATAGCTACTAGTAGAGGAAGTGGGAAACTAATCTTCAAACAGAGGATGAATTATCAATATTGTTACATAGTTTCAGCTTTCGAGGATAATATTTGAACTTAAAACGAATGTAAATGTTCTTTAAATGAAAAGCTTCGTTAAATGTTAGACACACCATTAGTAAATTATTTAACACGCCAATATTGCCTCATGTGAATTTATTATACATTGGCCACAAAATAGAACTCTATTCTGCTATATATCACAAACCAATTGAGCATGTAAATGATGCTAGTAGATCATTACAGAGAGAATGTTGTTGTTTAATAATAAATTTTCACTGTAAAGTATGTTGCTCATTAGCAAAGTTATATTGAATACACTAGTTAAAAGATGTTCGAAAATTTTTGTTCATATTATCTTTGTTCCCTGTGTTGTGAATTGGTTGTGTGTGTGTGTAGTTCATAATCTCAATGTCAAGGGAATTTCACTTTAATAAAGTTTCACAGGACTAATAATAAATAAACATACACTACTTAAAAAAATTCACTTCATTAAGAAAGAATCTTGAGTTCAATTATTAAAATGTAGTACATACTTAAGTATGAAGTCATGTATATTATAATACACGTATTATTGTATACCTGGTGATAAAAAGATAATAAAATAAATGCATCATCATTGCTGAGAATTTACTATTGTTATACATCATTTTAATGATAACATATATTTTTCTAAGAGTATCCACTCAAAGTTAATGATGTGTGTTAAAAGACTGAGAATGACTTAAACGTGGTCCTATTGCATTTTAATAGAAGTGATATATTTAAGAAAATAGATTGCCAAGGTTATAAGAACATGGAATTCCTTAATACTTTCTTATATTTCTTCAAGCTAAATAGCAACATTCTATGATAAAGTGTATAAAAGCTAGAGTTATGCAAGCCTTCCTTTTACAAATAAAAGTTATTTAATATCTTAATTCCATCTCTTTAAGTTCCCCTTTTGAGGAAATATACTCTTAAATATTCAGGTTGGTTAAGTGGCAGCAGCTGAATGTACTGCAGAAACATACTACTAATGTTATAACCACGTAATGTCTTTTACTATTATGTGTAGACTAGTATTCATAAATATATTAAGACTAACAAATTTATAAATGTATACAAGCTGTATATTAGTTTGAATATGTTTTGAACTTTAAAATGAAAATTAATTAAGTTGTTTATTGTACAATAAGTTAAGTGAAGCAATAAAAACCATTATAAGTAATGTTGTATTCATGATTTGTTTCGTCTCTGATGTCAAAATACTTTAATTTATTCACATTACTATTGCTTTCGAAAACCATGAAAACAAAGAAAGTAATTCTATTGACTGACAAATTATCCGAATTTATTTTTCTATTTTTAAGAATTAATTTTGAAAAGGTAAGTTGGAGACTCTAGCTGAAAAAATGCAATAAAATTGGTTTTTTAGATCGGTTTTTGATTGTTAAGATTGATTATTATGGTAAGCTTAACATAGTTCACAACATTCTTTATTTTATTTAGACGAATTAGTATCTAAACTATTTTTTATAGTATTTTGAACAGAGCAATTATATTTTGTTCCTTTAAAATTACTAAAGCTTCAAAATTTCGCGAAAAATTTTCTTCTGACTTGATATTTTCCAATAAGCTTTAAAAGAAAATATGTAATTTACAGTACTGCATTCTTATTTTCTTATAGTTTAATTTCTGTGTTCGGAAAACAAATATTCATTTTCTATCACACCAAAATTAAATTGTACGAAATTTTCCGAGCATCAATAATTTTTAAATTTTTTAAAACTCAGATTTCATATTAACATACTATTGATGCAAAATAGATTTGGATTTAAGTTTTTTTTATGTGTAATCGCGTGTTTTTTGAACTCTAAGTCAATCATTTTCAAAAACAGTTATGCAATGCATAGTTATATAGTATAACCTTGTACATAATACATAGAACAACATAGAAGTAACAATTTTGTGCTATCACAATTTCGTTTAATGATCTATGTTATCAATGCTTTTCATTATTAATGACCAAATCATATTCACAACATAAAAAAATTGTACTTTTATAAGGTGTTTCGTTTGTCCGACACACAAGATGAAAAGCACGCACTCAGCAGACACTAGAGTTGAATTGAGGGTGTGAATATTTAATATGTATGTATTATATAAATCGATATTTGACTTTTCTTTCCATTTGTATGACTTATAGGTAACTGAAGTTCGTGAATGAATATTTCCCCCCAGTTTCATGTAGATTAAATTACACCTTTTTAAAAAAAGTAATGATCAGACGAAAATATTTACAGAAATAATAACAGGCATCTCAAATTTAAATGACGACACATAGTTTTTTAATCAAATATGTTTTTTTTTCATGTTTGAGATAAATTTTTTCATTTGAAGGCGATGATCATTAACATTTAATCGTTTTATTCCCAATCAATTAAATTCGAAAAAAAAATTAAGTAAATTTTTAATGCATTTTTTAACTTAATCATAAATAATTTTTTATACGAACTCTGGAAAAACAACCTTTGTGACCAATACTTTAATGTCTCACAATTAAATTTTAAAGTTTGAGTTAAACATCTTAAATGATAGAACTTTATATAGACAACATAACTGAAAGTTAACTAATTAAATAAAAATAAAATTATGGAAACAAGAATTAATCGCATGCATTGAGCGGTAGTTGCATCGAAAAATGATTAATATTATAAAAGTGATTTGAATTTTGTCCTTTCACTTGCATTGCTACTTATATTAAAATTACTAAATTATTGAGATTACTACATTATTTATATTATTTCTTACATAGAAAAAATAATTCTTTTATAAAAGATCATCATGTGAAAAGGTAAGACATATGGTGTTTACTAATAATAATTCTCCAGTTTGGCATTCACATGACGTAAATAGGAATATTTTTGCATTACGGTAGCTAAATAAAAGTAAAAATGAATAAATAAAAACAACACTATTTTATTCATATTTCTAATACGCTCACTCCTTTACAATTTGTGTACAAATTTTTTTCAAATATGGAATTATAATTTAACCATACTTTTAATACGACGTTTCTAGAATTGTTGAGAGATGAGTGAAATATTGTTATATGAAATAAAAATAAACTAAAAGGTATAAAAATGCTTTGTCAGAAAACTTCAAGCAAAGTAATCGATTTACATCATCGCGATGGGATAGATATTGATTTTTTGGTGAAATAATAACCAAAATTACTTTTCATCCAATGTTTTTGGCCACCTTCAACCTCATAACTAAACGGATTCATCCCAAATCGTTCCATTTTAGGAAAATTTCCGCTGAAATTCAGCACAAACATAATGAAATGTCTTGGAAGCAATCATCTATCACTCTGTCATTGTGTTTGAGAAGAAAGTGTTTATGACAAGAAAAAGCATTTTCAGAGTGAAGCTAGTTTCCGTTGTTTGTTTTGGATAGGGAGGAAGCGGATATTATAAAGAACGTAATATATTGCATCAAATCGAATTTCGACTACTTATTTGGGAGACTCGGAGAATGTCGGGTATGAAAATTTTCATCTCAAAAGGTCTCGGCAGATGTATACATCACTGCTATTTATCAAACGAAGAGGTTTACTATACAAATCATGCGTATATTATATTGAACCATAATTACCTCTTCTAGTTCCTGGAATTGATAGTATATTTTAAAACTTTCGAATATATATAGAGAGAGAGAATTCTAGCAATAAGAGTTGGAAAAATTTCTTTTTCTTCTTTTCAAAATCATTAACTTTTTTAAACTGTTTATTAATCGCCAGCAATAAGTCAATATGTAACGTATGTTTTGACTAGTAACGTATCAGATATTAAAGCTTAAAATGTCTATTTTTAAAAATCTAGTAATTAAATATTGCATTATTGATTTCATAGCAATTTATTTAAAAATAATAGCATTTAAGATAGAATTTATGGATAATAATCCTTAATAAATTATCACAAAAATTCTGAAAATGAATTGTTTTTGATTGATGGTTTATGAATGCCGTTTTTCAAAGCTACTCTTAGAACTATAGGTAACGGACCTAGTAATTTTGCACCATGGTCAAATGATATCTGAGATGGTATCTCGTTCTCCATAGCTCCATTCTATACCAACGTAAGTATTTTGAGCTTTACGAAAGATTTACTGTGCATCAGCCCATCTATACGGTGGGTATTCAATGGGAGCAGGAATTGAATCCACGTCGCAACAGAGGCAACACCAACCACGATTTCCTAAGTTTGCAATTATGGCTTATCAGGTACCACGGCCATCATGACTTGGTTTTTATCTGAACCTTTACGTAATCATATAAATGTTTATACATATACCTATAGAGCTGATAGTTTATTATTATTCCTAGCTCAACTCGGAAGTAAATATTGCTTATTGTAAGTGTTTCTTATTTAATTAGGTAATAATATGTTTCTTAAAGAATTGTGTACACAATGTTGGTTTCTTTAGACCACTAGCAAAAAACGAAAATGCCTTTGTTTAGAGTATAATAATACCAAATATCAAGACTAGAACATTATTCTGGACTGACATAGTAGTCGTGGATTTACTCATTCTTGTAATATGATAGCTGAAATGGGATTTCTGCTCTTCACAGAGCTTCTTGATAGAAATGTTAGATGTATGATATATATTAACCAAAATACTATTACAAATATTTATCTATTGAAGTGAAGTGATATTTTTATTGAAACAGCAATAAAATGGTATGTTCGTATTTTTATTGCGAGTTTGTGCATTTTAAGAGTTATTTTAAATAATTTAAATTATTCAGAACGTAAGCTCAAAGAAAAGTACCACCTATGTTGCTTTATGAACATTGTTTTTAAGTGTAAAATATTAATTATTTAGAATAGTGAAAAATAATAAAATTCTAGTCTGAGTGCATATTACGATAGCTACAAAATCTCTTTAATATGAAAAAGAGCAGTTATAGTTTTCAGCGCCCTTAGGTAGTCTTAACATCCATCTTATATACATCATCAAAAGAAAAACAAAAGAGATATCAATTTTTGTTAGATTAAATTAGGTGTTTATTTTACATAATGCTCATGTAAGAATTTGAAATCCAACTTTCAATAAATAAAAACATATTTAAAATTAATGCATATGAATATGTGTATGTATATATATATAATTAATATATGCTAAATAGTTACAATTCTAAATAAGCATAAATATAAGTATAACTAGAAAGTATAGATAAGAAATAAGTAGCCACAGTTGTGTATATATATTTATACATATACTACTGTGGTTAATATATATATATATTTTTGTGTTGAAAATTGTTAAGGTGTTTTCTATTTTGTGTGAACAGTTATAAAACTCCCTTATTCAAAAATACAAATGTAATGAATTGATTGCGCAAAACTTCCTAACTAAAAAAATAAATGACTCTAGTGAGCTTTATAAATAAATAATAAATTCCAGTAGAGGAAATCTAGAAATTTACAACACAGGAGAAATCTGTTGCATAAAATCATGAAATTGAATACATTCACTTTTGCGTATGTGATCCGGGTTTTTTTCCTCGAATGAAATACCTAGGTAGCGCAAGATTTGGTGCTTTTTATGATCTCTTAACAAAAAAATGTATAACTCTTAAATTATCTCTTCACTTTCACAAACTTTTATTATTCTGGCATATATCAATATTGACTATAAGTTAGTAATTAGTATCAAAATTAACAATAGCATTCCTGATTTCAGCGATGCCGTAAACAGTGTATTTTATTTTTAAGGTACTAATTATTTCGAAGTTTTGGTTATTATCTTTTAGTTAGATTTTTAAAAAAATTAAATTAGTGTTTTAATATGCGTTATAATACATTTTTGAAATAGAGTAAGATTTTCTGTAATTTTTTTAGTTAGTGTAAAAACCATGAATCGTCCAAAAGAATAAAGCCTAATATATTTTGAGTGCTTCTACTAGTACAGAAAACATCGAAAGAAATTAAGATATAAAACTTTAAAAAAATATTATAGATAATTCAATTAAGATATGTGAATAACGCTTTGTTAATGTATTCAAAATACCACATACGAGTACAGTAATATTACTGAAAGATATTTCTCATATATTTGAATTCGTTTTAACGTTAATGATACTTAATGTTATTCAGTATGATGATTTGTGTGCCAAAGAGCTGATATTTTACAGACAAGTATTACTTAAAGTGTTATTCCAAAATTTAAATGGATAATTCCCATCACAATAATAAGTAAAAGGTAAATAGAAAGAAAATTACGAGATTTTTTTTAAAAAATTATTTCATGACATCCATAATCAAAACTACCGACTTCTTAAATGAAATACAATATGCATGAATTTTGAAAGCATTTTATATCGATATTCGATCAAAAATAGTTTTTACATCAAAGATTTTTTAAAAATCAAGTTTTTTTATTTGCATCTTAAATATCGTACATTGTTCCATTAATATTACCTTTTAAGAAAAATTATCAATTTTTTTATTTTAGAATAAAAAAGTCTGTATTATATTTGTGTCAACATTGGTTTTTATAATATTCAAATAATCTGAATAAAAAATAAATTTAGGGATGCAAACTAAGTCACCTTGTTAAAAATAATTAAGTTAACTTTCTATGCTAAAATTTAACATGAATTAGTATGTATATAATAATTTTCATAAAAGTGCTGATATATATTAGCCAGGCAATTACTGACTGCCCACCCTCCTCTGTGATAACTCCTTAATTTGTAAATAATAAAACTCAACGTGAAAAATAAAGATTTCTTTTAATGCAAATTGTTTGAATAATTGTAATGTATTTTACATAATTTAAACTTTATTAATATTTAAACTAATATTTTTTAAACTTATCTAAATAATATTAACTTTTTTTGCTTTAGAATCTTCTCTCTCTCATCTATGGAATTAAAAAAGTGCTCAAAACCATAGCTATTAATCGAATTTACCTTTTTCAACTTGCGTAGACCCAACTATATCTTTGCAATTTTTTGCAATAGAATAACTAATGTTGTCCAAAGTGTCTTGAATTATTTTTCGCAACATTTTCCCTGGCTGTAAAATGTAAGCATTAAAGACAATTGAATGTAACTGTTCTAAATTTAATGGGATTTTCATGAAATTCTGCAGTTAGGAAAATGTGTTGCAGGAAATTCATTTCCCTAACGTAAAAATCTAATTTTTTTGAAAAGCTGAGATACGGTTACATAATTCTCTTTTGTCAAATATAGATTTTATGAATGCATTGTGTTGAAAGTGACTATTAAGAATACAATTATATAATAACATTTGCATATAACTACAAAATTGCGTGGGACTTTATCAACATACGCAATTGCAAAAATCTATTCGTAGTTCAATTTTTTTTTATTGTCTATGTAAATTATATCATACTTTCAGGAAGTAAGTAAAACAATACATGTATGCATAAATGTATTTATATGAGTATTGTAAATAAAAACAAAATATTTGAGAGACTATTTATTAATATTTCTTGTATAGTTAACTTGTAGTTAGTCGCGTTGACAAAATTTTCAGTATGATATATTTTAAAGATATAAAATTCATGAAAAAAATATAAAAAGCTATTATAAATTTATTTTTAATTAATGACAAATATATACAAAACATAATGGTATGTCCCTAGAGTCGGAAAAAATAAAGTTTCTTATTGGATAAAATTTCAATGCACCTTACTGTTTTTGTATTTTTTCTATTATTAGAAAAGTTATAGAATAAATCTCTTTAAAAATCAACAGGGACTTCTAAAGAAAAATTACAACAAATAATCCATTTTAAGATAATAACATACTTTAAAATGTAGAAACTAGAGATGCATTATTTTTTAAAAATTTTTTTCTAATTGTCGGTTTTTTTTAAAAAAAAATTAGATCATAATAAATACTAATAAATTTCTGAACTAAAATTGCAGACTATAATTTTCAGCTGTGGTTTTATGCTTTCAAAAGAGTGAATTGTTTTTTAAAAATTGAAAAAGTAAAAAATAACCAGAGTGTATAAATGTTTTTTTTTCAAACATAAATCCTAGAATATTGAGTTTTATAACATAATTTAGGTGAAACTAAGAATGAACAAAACACATCCCTTTAAATGTATTCTATATGCAATTAAAAATTAGCTCAAATAATCCAGTGGGAAATTAATAAATCTTTTACTTGTTATAGTACTAGTTAGTAATATTGTTAGCGATAAAAAAATCTGAAAGCACATGAACTCTTTGTAGGAAAAAATATTTAATTATTTTTATTTGTCTGCGCTTAATCCCTGAAAAAGAAACAAACAGGTATTAGTTATAATGTAGGTTTTTGTTATTGTCGCAGCTTTTGGTATCGATTTAAGCTAAGAAAATAATGCGTCTATGTTTTAAAGATACTGTTTGAAAAATATTACAATTCAGAGTAAAAAGGTTAATTATACAAGAAAATATCCCCTTTTCTAAATAACATGCTTACTATTAAATTAATTTCTAAAGAATTTTTTAAAAGAGTCGAGTACATTATATGTATATAAAAGTTTTACTATATATTTTTAATGTAATATGGCGTTTAATAAAATGCAACTGCAACAGCTGAAAAATATTTCAGTTGATTCATATTTTATTGCTTTAAGGGGGTTGTAAATCAAGCATAACATTGATTTCTAATTCAAAGAAATATTTCAGTCTTCTGATTTTGTGAATTGATTTAAAAATGCATATAATTAATGTAATATAGACCAATTAGATTAAAGCATGATTTTTATACTTCGTTTATACGATATTTTATTTTTACTTCCTATAATTCGTAGTGAGAAATAAATAATCCAATTTCAAATTTAGTTAGATCGAGAATTAATAAAGCAGAATTTAAAAAATTGAATTCATTAGCTTTCGTGTTGGCATTAAAATGGTAAAAATAATCTAGAAAGTTAATATCAGTTTCAGCATGTAGATACAGTAGTGTAAATTTCATAAATCATACTACACGACATAATCAATATTTTCATTTGAAACTTTTTTAATACTTCATATAATGTTTAATATAGGAAGTTGAAACAATTTTTACACATTTTATTTCGGTATAATTAATTATGGCGACATTTTATGGACAGAAAAATGGAAATAATTATCTAAAAGGGCGTGTTTAGATTTTGAGAAGACGGTTTCGCGGTTGAAGCTATTGATTTGGCGTGTAGCCAAGGTACAGAATGGTGCCTTTGAGAAATAGAAAAATCGAAGTTGAAAGAAAACAAGTAAAAATTAATGTATTTGTTCAGCCTTTTAAAAGGATGAAAGAGTGGAATATGAGAATCATTGGTCATAAAAATGAAGCTGAGAATTGTTAAAGTTTTATCATTTGCCATTTTCTGGTAAATTTAAGATACGGTGTTCCGAAAAAATCCAGTTGTTTCAGCGTAATATATTTGAAAAGAACAATGGTTTTCTTTCAGTTTGGATAATTAATAAACGTAAAAGTTTAAGAAAAACATATTTCTAATTTTTTTAAAAAGTTTATTTTTTTGTGTCATAACATTTTTTTAACTTTTTAAAATCGCAATTAATTAAATTTGTTTCTGTCTCTGAAGAGTCATAAAATTTTTGTTAATGTGACTAACACATTTAAGAATATCTATGTATTTTTGACCATAGTGAGATCTATCGATGTTTTAAGTATGCTTTAAATTAATATTTGATTCTATCAATAAAATGTATAAGCGTTGTATTTAACAATCGGTACCTCAACTTGCGCGATTTTCAAATCTCGTCTGCCCGTCTTTTGTTCGAGCGCTACACAACTTGATTACTTACTCCCCGCTTTTTGTTTAGCTAAAGTACATGTTCGTAGCCCAGTGGCTGAGTGGTTAGTGTATCGTTCTTCCACACCACAGGTCCGAGGCTCAAATCCCGGGCTGGGCAAGGTTGACTCAGCTTTACCTCCCTTCAGTGAGTTGATAAAATGAGTACCAAGCTAGATTGGGAGCTTAGCACTGGGAGTTTTTGCTTCAGACTGACCACCTGGCCGGAACATCTACTCATGCACCTCAGGACCCAAGGTCACGCGTATTGAGTTGGGCACAGTAGGTGGCCCTCATGGGCTGTCGAGCCACTGAGTTAAGTTAATGCACATGTTCGGACGTACAGTAGAATCTGTTTTTGTGCGATCCTTTTTTAAGCTTTTTTATGCGGTATATGAATTTCAATAGTTTTGGCGCCACTGTAATGTTTTCTATATATTTACTAGTGGCGTAATGGAGAATGTTAGCCCATCCCCTTCCAAAAGTCAGGTTTTGCCGTTAGTATTTTATAAATTGGGTAAATAGGTATTTAGCGCTAGTCAGGCCTTGGACCCCTAGATTCCTCCCCCACCCCACCGTGATACGGGGGTATACGTTACACCACTGAAATGTACATATATACACTTTAAGACGCTCTGTTCATTTTTTATAAACAGTTTCCCGACAATGGGCTTTCAGTTGCTTTCTCTCAACGCTCCAGCAGCCCTCGCTTGATCGCAGACGAAACTTTCAATGACAGTGACATTATCAATAATTTGATAAATTATGAAGACGAACAAGAAGAACCGGATTCTTTGAGAGTGGATAGAAATATGCAGGGTTCCAGCTTTCCAACAAATTAGAAAAGCATTTTCTTAAAATAGAGACAAATTAAGAAAGGAGTATAAAATTCCAAAAAGAGCTTCAATCATGTATATCTGGTTATCATGTCATTTAAAAGCATCTGACCACCCTACCTTCGCCACAAAAACTTATCTCTTGCTTTATGGTGCTAAAAATAAATCAATTGAAATTGTACCCCTTCAAGTGACGAAAGCGATTTTGAGCTTATTAATCACAGAGAGATAAGCGCTTTGAATTACGATGAGTAGAAGTGAATTATGTATGTGCTTTTGTGTGTGAAAACTTCTCCGTGTATACAATGAGAAACTAAATGTTTTTAAAATGTTTCCATTTGTAATATTTAATTATTAATTTGGTTAGGGAAGTACTCTTACATAAGTTTCGTAAATAATTGGCATTTTTTATAAATGAGACTTTTTTATGCGGTCCCTATCCACCGCATAAAAAAATTCTGTAGTATTTCTACGAATTAGTTTGTTGTATGTAAGAATGTTTGTAAGTGTTCGAATAATTCTTTTGTGCTTTTATTTTTATGTGGTCCCTTATCTTCCGCACAAAAACAGGTTCAACTGTATCTTGTGGAATCGATTTTTAGCCATAAAAATTTATTTTAATTTTCCATAATATGATCAGGAACTACTGGATTTCCACAATCAGGAGCTAACAATTTATGAACTCATAGAAATGCATGTGCAAGAGCCAGGCATTGAAGAACTTAAGTCTTTAAACCCAATTCAATTAGAAAATTGAATGATAGTTGTGAATTTGATACAAATGGTTCATCAGTTTATTTGTAAAGGAGCTACAAATTAAAAAAAAATATAGACTCCAAGAAAGAGCATATTTTTTCAACAAAACAAGGTATAAAAAAATTATTTGTATGCCACGAATAAATTTTGAAGGGAGAAAAAAATCTTTGAGCCGACAGAGAGAAAGAAAGAGACTACTTTGTTAGATTTTATGAAACCTTCAACATCAAAATAACTTCGGTTTTCAGTTTTGTATTTGTGTTATCTAAGATTTTAACAAACATTTTTTTCTAAATTATTATTTTATTGTGTCTTCGGCTCGAAATAGAATAATTTATTTGTATTTATGTATGAAATCATACCCCGACTTACACGAATTCGACTTAGGCGGTTATCTCTCAGTCCCACCTATCGCTTAAATTCGGGGTATTACTGTATTTTTTTTATATATTTTAGTCATCCTCCCATTCGATATCTGTTAACATATACATTACGAAATGGACACAATAATCAAAAGCACATATAGCATGAGAATAAAAATATTAGAAAATTTGTTTTGCTTTGCAGACGGGTTACTATATGAACAGTTAATCAAACTATTAAACTGTGATGTAAGGTTGATTTGGAACATTTAAATACGGGTGTTTCTAAAAGAATATCGGAGTTTTAACGCTTTTTAGTATTTATCACACATAAGTTACAGGTATAATTCATGCATTGAATGCAAGAGTAACTCAAACAGTTTTACCTACAAGTTATCAAATGTTCAATGTGAGCATTTCACGGCATAAATAAAGTCGATAGGAGAGTTCATCCCAAACTTTTTTCAGTGTGTCTGAGGAAATTCTTGCAACATATGCTTCTATTCTGTGTCTTAAATCTAAAAGGTCAGCTGGTAGTAGAGGAATGTACTCACAATCCTTTATGAACCCTCACAGATAAAAGTCATATGGTGTCAAATCGGGTGAACGTGGAGGCCATGCGATACAAGCTTTATCAGGAGGCTCTTGGCGGCCAATCCATTGGTTGGATACAGTGATATTTAAGCAATCGCGTACCGAGAGATGTCAGTGAGGTGGTGCGCCATCTTGCTGCCAAATAAAATAAATTGGTTTACTTTCTTCCAATTGAGGAAATAGCCATAGTTGTAGAGCATAAAGATAGGCAGAACCAGTTACAGTTGGTTACGTTAACGCCCTGGTCATCCCGAATTTTTACCTTTACAAAGACAGACAGTTGTTTCAAACTGATGATACCACCTAAAAATGTCATCATTTGGAGGTTGACAACCGAACTTATTACGGAACGCTCGTTGCACAGTAATAGCAGATTCTGTCTTTGTTAACCGCAGAACACAAAACACTTTTTCTGTTTACTAGTCGTCATTTTTCTATTAGAGTGTTGATGAGCAAGAAAAGGGAAAAATTAGCATACAATTCGCGCACACATGCCAGCAAACAAAACTGTTTCAGTTGCTCTTTCATTCGATGTATGAGTCATACGAATATGTTATATGTAATGAATACTATAAAGCGTTAAAACTCCGATATTCTTTTAGAAACACTCGGTTATTATATCGGGAAGACGGAAAATATACCGATTATTATTATCCCTCAATTTTTCACAATATATAAACCAAAGATGATTTAACACCTTTATATTTTAGCTGTCTTATACAGACTTATATTGTTATGAATTTACAATAAACTATCAAGGTAATAATTTCACAACATGTAATTTTTCTGATTAGTGTTTTTACAATAGATATACTATCATCGGAAAGACTAATTTTCATTTTTGTGCATTCGGAATTTCGGTATAATTAATCAGAAGCGAAGGCTCTTTGCCTGCGAAACGTTTCGAAGATGATTCCATTAATTAGATGTGACATAAATGACAAAAACCAGAATGTTTATTTTGCGTATTACTGTTACATACTGAGCTGTCTATGACCGTTGATCAGTGCTGAGATCTATACGATCTAGACTCAAAGTCTGATGGAGCTAATTCTGACATTCGAGGGTCTACTGGGTGATTTCGAATAGGTCAAAGCTTAAAGTCAGTAATGTGATTGAGAATTAATTAAGCAGTATATCTGTATTGCGCGCGCACTCAGTATTTTATGAAACACATTTGTCTTGACAATATCATGAAATCGGACAAAATTGGAAGTGTGATAATTTAGTCGTTTTAATTAATATAATCTTAAGAATGCATGCAAGACTTGATTATATTTCGAAAGGAAACTATTTTGGTGAAGAAATAAACAAAATGTTTGTGTGTTTTAATAGCTTTTAATTATTTAGTTGATTTAATTCAAATTATAATAATATTAAGTTGAATCATAAAGGGTTTACCTGAATTAGTAAGTTTTGATTTCAACAGAAAGTTATGATAAATACGTACAATTTAGCTAAAAATTAAATAAATTGAAATGTTTCTTCAAAAAGGGCTTCATGTTTATTAGTAGACTAATTATTCTTTTCATAAAGGTTTGAAAATATATTGTTGAAAAAATTACTAAAGTAATTTTATGTATTTTACTTGATAGTTTCAAAATTCAATTTTACTTATTCAGTAATCTCCTTTATGTAATTTATATTTTGTTCTAGAACTATAAAAAGACTAGAATCCATCATTCCATCATACATTTTTACGGTCAAAATATGAAAAATTGTCCTTCATTCATAGAAGGTAATTGAATATTTTATGAAATTTAAGACAAGAGACAGATGCATTAACTCTTTATTACAGTAAAACAAAAATAATTATTTAGTATGCTGTATAATCTAGTTAAGCAGGATTTGCAAAAGTTTGTTTCACCTGCTTTGGGGAGATTTTAAACGTTAACCTTAAGAATCTTTCAGTTGCATTACTATTTAGAGATCAAATTATAGTGACTTGTAATTTATTAAAATTGAATTATACATATTTTGAACAGAAATATATAGATATGATGTATATATTTTGAACAGAAATATATAGATCTGATATACATATATTTAAAACAGAAATATATAGATCTGATATATATAATTTGAAGAGAAATATATAGATCTGATATATAAAAACGCTAACATCGAGAAAATTATTCCTTTAAAGTACTGTTAAAAGCACTTAAATCTTTGGAAAAAATATTCACTTGCAATATCTATAATTTAATTATATCTATTCTTAGTAAAATAGGTACGGAGATGATTAAAAGGTCTGTTACTTTACATTACTTCTTAGAAGACTAACTATTTGTAAAACTAACCCTTGTGTCAAGATTCTCTTGTCAAAAACGAGAAAACTGTAACGTAAATGTTTAAAATAATACCACTAAATAGTTTCAAATATCATTTAGGAAACATAATTGCAATTACTCTTAGAATTTCTTCTTTTTCGTATCTGACGAACTTGTCTTTTGGGATTAGACTAAAGAATGAAGAGTTGTCAAATAAATAGCCACATTTTTATACATTATGGAAATATCTTTTGAATGTATGATGAATATTTATATTTGTCATATATTTAAAAAGAAGGTGTGTTAATTAGAGCATAATGCAAAAAATAGCTAAAACATAAGTTAATTAAACGCATTTATATTATTCCACTATTTGTTATCTTTATTTAAAGAGAAAAAATATTTGTCTCAAACTAAAAAAATAAAATGAATAGAATAAAAAAGCCTGCACTGAACAATTAATGAACTGAAATAATTTCATTATTTTAGTAATACAATTTAGTCTAGTCCTTCTCTTTTCTATAGATAAAAAAAGAAAATCCAAATGGGATAAAAAGAACATCAGCGTTATGTAAAGTAGAGCGCGTTATTAATAAATGACTTGTCTGAAAAATATTGCGTTGTTAAGAAACAATTCCTACGCATTATGCGAAATAAATATTATAAACGGTGACATAATTTGAATATAACTACGTAGAATTTCAGTGCTAAAATAATGAAGAGCAATAAAAATTTTTAGGGAATGCGTTATACCTTCCAAATACTGTTTTTTTTGTTTGTTTTTTATATAAATACATGAACGTTCAATAATTACAGAAATAACAGGGTATAAAAAATAAAAATACTGCTTCATTATAATCTTTTTTTATCTTGTTAGTTGTTTCTTTAATATGCCTTCTCTTCAGCATAATTTGTATTAATGGATAGATTAAAAACGATAAAGCTTACGAACACACAGTAAAATCATATTTCACTTAAGAGGACTTGGTACCCCCAAAATGACAGACCTATCGTTTTTTTATTTTCATTTAATCTTATTCTTTGCATTATTATCTTTCGATTGATATATTACTTGTGCATGTCGGAAAGTTAGAAGTTGAATAAAACTTCATTTGAAAACAAATTGGGCAATTCAGCCACGCCCCTTTTTAGAAATAAAAGCTAAAAAACGTTTTGATAAGAAAATCTATTTTCTAAAGATAAATAATAACTACAAAAGAAGAATGTGTAATATATAAAGCAGAATGTTACCGAAGCAATTCAATAATGTCATTTTTTTTCTTTGTGAAATGTGTGCATGCAAAATTTTTGAATTAAGGCATTTTATATAAATAATTTCATAATTTCAGTTCTTATTCCTGAAATGTTTTTCATACAAATGTAATACTTCAATATTATAAAAAGAAAAAAAAACTAAAATTTCTGTCGTGACAGAATAAAAAATTTTTGTAACATTTTTCTTGAATTTTCTTGTACAGTTAATACTCTCTAAAAAGTGACCATATAAAAATGTATGGGTTGAAAAAATATGAAAATGCAATTATTTTAATGAAAAATATATAATTAATATCTTAAAGTGGTATTTTAAGTTTATTAAGCTTATTATAATTATTTTTTCAGAATTATAAACTTTAGAGTGATTTTTGTCAGTTTGTTTTTCGAAACATTAGTGCCTTCAAAATAGTACTCCTTCGACAATTATTTACCAATCACTTCCATTTTTTCCCTGCGTATTGTATATAAAGCATGCAATAAAATTAGGGATCCATTTTGCTCTAAACTGAATACTTTTTTTTTAAAAACATTAAAATGTAAGAGATATTGGCTTCTTTGTTGATTTTTAGCATGCATATCAACATTTTTTTCTTCTCAAAAACGAATTAAGTTATTGTAAAATCGATCTCTTAAATTGTTTAGAACATTCATAAGAATGTTACAAAAAATTTCAGGTAAAAAAATAATAATTACAAAAGGAGTAGGATTTTAAAATTTTCTTCAAAAATTTAAAAATTTTAAAATTGTGTGAATAATATGTGAAAAATTTCATCTCGTATCATTTTTCTGAATAGAAACATTATATAAAATGCTAAAATATAATTTTTAAATACATAAATAAAGAAATTTTTTCAAAGGGTATCAAGTGGTATCTTAATATTTTAAAAATATTTCTATAAAGCATGATATGGTAAATAAAAGGAAATCCGTGTCAGAATATGTTTGGGTTTACTTGTATGAATTGCAGTAAAAATTTTTACATGCCCAAATTGAGCCTCAAAATCCTAACGTGCTGTTTAAATTAGGAGAGGAGAAAACATTTTTAAGAGGACGTAGTACCCTCTTCTTAAAATTACCAAGTCTATTGCCGATAGTTTAATGTTGCTCTAGTGTGAAGTTAACTCAAATAAAAAATATTAATAATATCTAATGATAACAGTTGAGATATTTTGAATATTGGCTGCATGTAAAAAAATAACTAAAAATGTGTGAGTGCAGATTCAAAAGGGAACTGTAGCAGTCTATAATTTTTCTCTGGAAGGTAGAAGTATAACATAACAAATATAATCACAAACGCGTATCACTCGAGAAACATAATAATCCACATTAATTTTATCTTTCAAATTTTGAATTTGTAATGGTCCAGGCTCTCCAGGACTTTTGCGTAAATAATTAACAGTTAGCTTACACGCCTGACGGGACGTAATAGTAACGTTTAGAAATTAAAACCTCAGCATATTTAAATTAAGAATTACATAACACATCTTCATCCGACTATCAGGACTAATCAGAAGAGGTATCATCGGAAGTCATGAGAGATTTGAACTTCCGGATGCCGCTTGGTATTAGTACTCTCATTTTCAGAGAAAATTCTCCGGCTGATACTTGTTTTTATAATGTTACTATAATTGTTGTCCTTCGTCCTTTGCTTTTTATGTGTGTGTTTGTCATTTTTAAATTTAAATGTCAAATAAAAAGTTTCAAATTTTTTTTTGAAATTTTTGGAGTATTTTTTTTATTTTTAATTACATATATCTGTATTGTGTAAACACATTTGTACATTGCAGTGCATCAGAAAGTTCTCAAATGTTAGTAATAATTGAGAGAACAGTATGTGAAAAAGATTAAGATATTTTTAAAAATGGATAAGCGTAAAGTAAAATGTATAAGTGAGAGATTTACGTCTTTTATAGAACATATAAATTGCCGAATGAATGTATATGCATATCTTTTAATGGATATATTAGGTATGAAAATTTGTTTTGTTCTCCTTAAAAAGATTCATAAGTTACTCAACGAAATTAAGATATCCGACTACGTTCGGAAGCGTAATTTTGCAAAAGCGCATAAATGGATAATTTTCATGATATTTAGTGTCACTTAGATTAGAATACATGCATATAAAATTGTTTTAAGGACATTTTGATAAAAAATTTATTTAAATACAATATTTTGGCAAAAAAATAACTTAGAATAATCTTTTTTTCCAAATGTACTTATTTTATGAAAAATGCTTTTATTATAATAAAATTTTGCCTGCATATAGCTCAGACCTCTCTACAGAGGCTCAACTAGAATTTTTGAAATATATAACTTAGAAGTGAGTTTATTCATATTTTACGACAACAGAGGGGAGCAATTTTAAGAAAAAAACGCCTATAATTATTTCAATTGGTGGTAACTCTGAAAATAATGTGAATTTTTCAAAAATTCTAGTTGAGCCTCTGTAGAGAGGTCTGAGTTATAGACAGGCAAAATGTTATTCTAATAGAACCATTTTTCACAAAAGGAAAACATTTGGAAAAAAAGATTATTCTAAGTTAATTTTTTGCCAAAATATTATATTTAAATAAATTTTTTTTGTCAAAATGTCCTTAAAACAATTTCATGCATGTATTCTAATCTGAGTGACACTAAATATCATGAAAATTATGTATTTTTGCGCTTTTTTAAAATCACTGTTCCGAACGTAGTCGGATATCTTAAAGGAATTAATTCTCAAATATTAGCAAAACAAAACTAAAACTGAAGTATCCTTAATTTCATATTATTGGTAATATACATTGAGTCTAAAGTATTTTTTGAAAAACATTACACTGTTTTGTAAGTATTAAGCAAATTACTAGATATGTATGTTATTGCATCGTTTATTTTATCAAAATCCTCCTTGAACTTTTTATTTTAACCTTATAAAACTTTCCCTCAGAAGCTAAATATAATAAAATGTGACAGTTAAGTATTTTAAACATTGTTAAATGGTGAGGAATATAAAAATAAATTCGCTTGTAAGTAAATAACATTAAATTAAAAGGACATAATTAATTGACTTTTTACTAAAATAAATATTTTAAAAACTTAAATTACCTTAAAATTAAATGTTAATTTAATTCGAACACACAATTAACCAGAAAAAGGGCTATTTTAATAAGAAAAGAAATATTTCATTAATTTAAATTTTAAGCACACATAATTCTTTTTGAACAAGCCATGACTAGTTTTTTATTGAGCCACTTACGTGAACTTCCCCATTCTTTAATGTAGATCATGGATAAATTAGAAAAAAAATATTTACAGTTAGTATTATGCAATTATTTTCTAAGACACGAGAGCTGCATATTTATTCGAAGCGTTTACTTCCTTTTTAATGACCATCCGTAGATAAATTTGCAAATCATTATTTTAAGTTTCTAAACAAGTGTTGGGAACAATTATTTTCAAAAATAATCATTCCTCATTTGCCGACCACTTAAGTGTATTATTTTTTAGCGACGAAACATGGATAAATTAGACCGATATTCACTGTAATAACACAAGGAAATTTGTTATTTTTCGTTAAAGGGAGAGGATAAACATTCTGAAATGTTTATTTTATTCATATCTGAAAAGTATAGAATCTTTTTCTAATCTTTTCTAACATATTCCTGGATGTTCTTTAATGAAAGCTTTTTAATTATGAAATAAATGCGCTTTAAAAATAAAATTCACCCAGTTATTACAGAAAGGATTTAATTATTATATTATCAAAATATTTTTAACGAGAAGAGAAATTGTGATTTGTTCTTTGTTTTTAATTCCTCAGTAAATTTGAATTATATTCTTTATTTCCCAAATTGCATAATTTAATTCAACATATTTTGTCTTAATTCATTATTTTATGTTCCATTAAAATAATTTATTTCTTAAAAACACTTTTAATTAAAATTTTTTAGGCATTTTAATTTTTTAAATTTAAAATACTGTAGTTTTTTACCTAAGTAGATTTTATGTTATTTAAAATAATTTAAAATCATTTTATTTAACTTCATTTTTCTAGCTGGACAAAATGCCTATGGCTTAGAGAATAATTTAAATAATATCGTTAAAAGAGTACATTTGACGAATATGATTTTCTAGAAATTCTAGAATCTTTTAATAGTCTTTTTTTTGGAATAGGATTTTATATAAGTTTTAAAAAAATGTATATATTTTGATTTGACATTTGACATATTTGCAATGAAATTGCAATACTGATGAGAGTGTAATGGTTTGATACTAAGAGGGAAAACTGAAGTTATCTATAAAAACTATTGTTAAGGATTAGATTATTTTTTTTTTATTTCTACGCCATGTGTTGCATATATACATGTGATTATTATTTTTATTATACTTTCAATAAACTTTCAACAAGTAATAAGTTTTAAGAAAATTACGCTTTATAAATAGCTCCAATATGCTTCATAAGTAGCTAATATGTAAAATCAAGTTTTTCTTACGTTATTTTTTTTCTTTAAACATATTTTAGAAGCGCCTGTTTCATAAAAAACGGATATCGTTTGACTCTTGAATTTCTTTTTGAATCCTTAAGACTATATTTTAAAGATGATGCTAAGAAATATTTATTTTATGGATAAATACACTGTTTCATTTCCTGATAGCTGTGGTTCCAAACTGATTTTTATTATAAATTGTTATTTTTTTAAAACAACTAAAATTATGTTACCGAATTATATATTGTGGATAGAGATTAAATTAAATAATTGAAACACACAACTCGTTATTTTTTCTATTGGAGCAAAATATTATATAGCAAAGTAGTTATGTTTAATAAAGTAATAATTCTTTAAGCAAACAAACTCCAAAATTTATATTCTTTTATAACTCTTTAATTTGGAATTTACGAGATAATAAAAATGAAAATGTACATGTGTGCAAAAGAGAGAGATGAATAAATGCAAATGTCAACAAAGAAATTTAATGAAAACTGGGTTTTTTTATCTCGGGAAAAAATGCGAATTTATTTTTGCATCAGTTTCTTCCGATACATTAATTTTTTGTATTAGAAATAATTAAAAAAAAACTTTTAAAAATCTTTAATAAAGCGAAATTTTCAAAAACATGACAATAGAAAAAAAAAAGAAATATCGTCATTTTGTCGTATTATTAAATTGATGACAGTTAATGGGAAATTTTACCGCAAATTTTTCTGTATTAATATTAATTTCAGTTTCTTTTTAACGACACAAACTTCTACAGCTATTTAATAGACTAGTGATTTCTATTCCTTTTAAGCTTGTGCACCTCATTTATACCCATACTTTTGAAATATCGTTATTTTAGAATTAACTTTTTTTTACATTACTGTTTTGTACCGATCATATGTAAGATATTTACAACAGCACTCAAAAACCTTTTGCAAAGCAAACATTGTTTCAACTGAAGTGTTTTGTTTTGAAATTTTATATTATTTTGTCGTCTACAAATTTATTTTTTTAGGTTTTTTTTATCAAAACTCTGAAAATGTGTTCTCCTAATATTTATTTCAAATACTTAAGTGTGAGTGGTTCAAAATTAATTTGAGAACCCATTTTATCACAAGGAAGTTACATTCTTTTTATTACTAGTTTTTAGCAATGCTTTTCATTATATAATGAAACCAAAATAAGAAAAAAACGTTTATAACTTTTTCTCAATATTCAAAATCGTTTGAAAAAGGGAACCTCTCAAAGAGATGTTGCTCGAAAGTTTACGAAAAGTAATATATGTTTTAAATCATAATTTTGAGCAACAAGGTAGTGTTTCTGACTAACCAAAATATTATCAGCAACAAAAGAACTTCATATCATATTGATAGATTGATAGAAAAGACTTGAGTTTCAATCGTCGTAAGAAACTTAAATAACTAATAAAATTCCTGAAGTTAATAATTTAAGTGCAAATGTTTCACTAGTCACTTAAAGGTTGTTCGATTGCATGGTTAGCATACCTTAGGTTAAATAAACCGTTGGTATCTACGAAAAATAGAAAGTATCTTATAGAGTGATAAAACTCATTAAGAAAAATGCTTTGTAGAATTGGATTTCCAGGCAATGCTAGGACTTTGCGCAATGGAACTCGTAATTTTGAGCCAGATTTAAGTCACGTACTGCATCTGCACATCACTTAAGTCTTCCATATCAAATCTTCATACCGAATTAACATAACTTTCAGCCTTGACAAATTTGATGTAGATCATCTTCTCCCTACGACTAACATTTAAAGCACTATAACTCAATCCCATGACTTGACAAAAAAAAGAAATGACATAAAATACTTTTCAGTTTTAGAAGCAAGAATAACTCCTTTTAATCAAACAGTATTAGATGCATAATTCGTTTGAAATATTGTTGGTGTTGTTTCTTATCCCGCTGGATCGACAGAAACATCTTGATCAAGTTTCTGAACCAGTGCATTTTTAAAGAATGAAAAACTGTAGCAGGACTTGAGAGGAGCAGTTGGCTCTTATGGTAACCAATACAAGTCAAGATGTGAGCAGGAGTGGCTTAGTTTACATTGTAATTCGGCCAAGGAAGATAAATTTTGGCCCACCACATGTCGTTGAGCTCGAGTATGTTCACTGCGAAGCCAAGCAAGAACAGTTTCATCTCGTTTACTGCTTGTCCCAAGCAAAACAGCACCAGAACGGTTTCATTCATACCACTCATGTACGGGGGCCTGTCTCCAAGAGGAGCTAACTGATATCTTGTTTGACCTGGGAAGCAACTTCTGAAAAAGCCACCATGTGTAGAATCTTTATGGCTACCTTCGCGGCCCAAACCCTCTGCAATCTCATCCCTGCAGATATTCATGTGCGACGGTAGCACTCAAGCTGTTTAAAATCGTTTTAAGCTCGTATGAAATGTAAAATAATCCGACAACGATATATTGTTCTTAGCGTAACACAGCGAAGGAAATGCTATGGTGTTAAAATATCTTCCCTTTTTAGATGTTGTGTAAATCATTACCTTGAGAAAATGGCCTCATGGATTATTTTTGTACAAATATATACTTAAAAACACATATTGACTTATTCTATAAAGATTTCTAAAAACTGGATATAATGATTTATAGCATGATAATGATACAAGATATTCCTCAAGTGCAACAACTCTTCTGTAGCAGAAAAGTTAAGGTTTTAAAATGCCTAGACTAAATTTCAATAAAATATGTGTGGGAATAGCAAGATGTAACCATCACTAAGTTAGTTTCATAATATTCGTTGTGCAAAAATAAGTATAATTTTAAGTTGAATGATAATCTAGCTCAGGGGTCCGTAGCCTTTAAAACTTCATGGACCACTAAATGTATAATTTTATACTTGGCGGATCATTTATATGATTGATCATTATATGGCGGACCACTATTATACTATATTGTCCAGCATTTACATCTCTGTTTACATTTAAATATCACTGAAATGGAACTTCATGAAAAGTAAGGATAAACCAGCAACGCAAATCAATATCAACAAACTGAAGTGTTATGCCGTCAATTTAATATGGTTGTCAACTCTTATTTTCAAATGTCAATGGAAACGCACGTAAGAGTAGCTAAAAAGACGCTAAATCGGTGTTTCTTAAACGTTCAATATTTGCTATCCAATTTTCAATCATAATATTCTCATCCCCCCATACAATAACTATGTTTTGAATGCAATAATATCGTACATCGACACTAAAGTTAATATATGACCTTAATTATAAAGCATACAAATTATCAAGATAAGTATTAAATTTTGTATATACTACTTTTAAGTAATAGTATAAGTATGTTATTTTTCCTTTCTAACTTTTAAATTTGATAGATTGCTACTAACATGCAACGTGAATTTTTGTTATGTTAGATTGTATTTTGATTTTCTTCCAATAAGTAAATAAATAATTTTTGAAGAATAATTTTTTACTTTTGAATTTTCGATATGCTCGCCCCCGTAGAATTATCACCCCCCTCCCGTGCACTAAACTCAGAAGAAATTTCGCTAAAAGTAGTAGCTAAAATTTTTTATAAAAAGTATATTCAATGAAACGCGTTTTGATATTCCTTATTTCTGAAACTGAATCTTCATGAAAATATGAATAATATCGCGCGCGCGCAATTTTTCTGTGGACAATTAAAACTTTTTCGTGGACCACTGATCTAGATAACATTTGATCGCCTTTCCGATAAATTTTTGATTTATTTTTCATGGTAATATTTGTTTGTGTTGACTGAAAAGTCTTTTATTATGTATTGAACTGTTTCTTTACTGAATAATTAAATATTATTCATTACTTATAATGTTCTGTGCACTCTGGAAATACGTGATTCTCTAAGGTGAATGAAATGATGCAGTTGCACAGAAAAATTAATAAAGGAACTACTGCAATTTAGTGTTTGTTTCAATATTAAAATAGTTCCAATTAAGATTATTTATTATCTTATTTTTCTTGCTTCAAATAATGGCAAGACATACGATCGATGAAAGTTTAATAAATTATATGATTATTAGTTGCTTTTTTTGATAAAATTGAATAACCAAACATTGTAATTATCTCTTCGATTTCACGAATATTTTTCAGGATTTGATTTACTATTCGCACTTGACTGTTTTCGTTAAATAATATAGATTTAACGCATAGCCCACTTTCTTTTAAATATTTATATTAATGAAATTTTAGTGTATTTGTGTGATTAAATCTAAACCTAAATCTTCTAAAATTTGTCACGTATACAATTTTCTTATACAAAAAATTACGCAATAAAAAGATTTCATTAAAAAAAACACATTATTGTAATTGCAATATTATTCTTCAATAAACAATAAAAATAATACAAAATATCGTATTACGTAAGCATATCTTTCATTTATTGCTCAAAGAACGACAGAATATATAAATACACAACGAACAAAGCACGCTCGCCAAAAAAAGTTCTCTAGATTAAATTAATTAATGAAGAAATATTCAGTATATCACGGTAAATTTATTTCCTTAAGAAGAATAATTTAGTTGAAGTAGGGAAAATCGAAAGAAAAGCTAAACCTTTTGCTGGAAAGCATTCATTTAAGAGAAAATAATTAAAGTCATTAACGACAACGCATCTGGTCTTTCACAAAGGCTCCTTCATATAGAATGTTTTTGGGAAAAAGCCCCAATTTGAATATTCCAAAGAATAAAGAATTATTTCTGAAATAATTGCAGGGAATGGGGTAAAGAAAAAAGAAAAAGAAACTCTCGGATATTAAATCGTTTGTCATACTATGTTTCAAAAAATTAAATTTGGCTCAATATTCAAAACTTGTGATCGTGGGCTATTTATGTTGTTTTGCATTATACTGAGCCGACACTTCAATATGGTTCAGTAAAGCTACATTAAGTATGACGAATAAGTTACTGCCGTACCATTTTCTGTTTTTATTGCCTTTAAAATCTTTTCATAATATTGGTAATTTGTGAGTACTTTAATATTATTTTTCAGAAATTCAGTTTCATGAACAATCAAGAACTGCATTAAAATATAATTAGTTTTTAGATAAATGTTTATTTCGATTCGAATTTTCCGGAAATATAAATGATTGAAGAATCGTTAAACGTTTTAATTATTTTTTAATCTTTCTTTTTTATTTCGTAATGATTTATTTTATTACGGAACAGATATTGAGAAATATTTGATTTGTTTCATATTATTATATTATACTGCATATTTTAAGGGAAAAATAAATAATTGAATTAATATGAAATAGATAACATAATGACAGGAAGAAAATACAGCGTTACGGTTGTAATAAATGAGGAAAAGGAAAATGTATAAGTTTTATACTATTTCTATTAAATTTTCTTCAATATTACTGTTTAAAGAATTTAAAATTTCTGTTATTCTATTTCTACGAAATTACTCCGCCGAAACTTAAAATATTTGAAAATAAGAAACCTCAGGCATTTACAGATATATATATATATATATTAAATTTTAGATTATACATTTCGGGAAATTAATTATAAGAAAATACTAAAAAATGGAAGATTAATTTTTTAAATTCCAAGTAGAATTTTCAATTTCAACTTTTAAATATTTAATTCTCATTTCAAATTTATTGTGAAAAAAACCACACTTTCATTTACTATATTATCAAACCATACAATGCAAATTTATATAATTCCTTTCTTTAAAACATGTAACTTTTATCAATTCTGCAATGCTTATGTTAACAATAAAAAATGATACACATTTTTAATAAGTGGTCAGAACAAGAACAAAAATTATCTTACTTTTACTGTTTATCGAAAACGATTTTTATTCTTTTATTCCACCCACACATTTTAGAAAAAATAGTTATTTTTAATTAACTTTCAATAAGAGATTAGAATCTTAAAAAGCATTACAAAATAAAGAAAAATAGATGTGCACTTTCAAATGCGAGTATTTAAATTATTCTACTTGGCAAAAATATTTCAATTGTTAATTTTTTTAATACTTGGTAAGATACATTTAAGAATGAATTTATGAAATAAATTAAACACTTTTGTAATTTCAATAAAAATGAATTTTTGTTTAATTTATTTCCCTTCTTTAAAATGAAAATAAAACTAGCCCTGTTCAAATACTTTTTTGATTAATAAGATTTACGGCATGCATTAAATACTTCATTTCTTAAAGTTTAAAATTGAAAGAGTAATTTTTATAGTTTATTTATTAATGACTGAAAAAAGTTTCAAAAGAACAAAGAGCTATTTTTAAATTTTCGAGAAAATCTTCTTATCAATCTCTTTCATGTCGAAGAAAACATTTTGAAAAAATCAAAATAACTATAAAAAAACTTATTTTGTTAGTAATTTTTAACAGTGCTGACATAAAATACTTGCTGGCATAAAATACAATAGAGTTCTGAATTAACTGAAAAGTATATTCTGATAGTATGAATTTTTTTGCAGCATTATAAAGTATATTTACCTGCTGCATTGCGGCTTATTTAATGATAATCCACTATATAATATGGTGTATTGTATTTTAATAAAAGTAGGCCTTCAAAAGAAAAGAGAAATTAAAAAATTCTTTAAAAAATCAATGCAAAAAAGCATAATGATAAATATGTATTGATATATTGCTTAGCTTTTTAAGCCATTTGCTTAACTTCATTTATCAAATTTAAATTTGAAGTTATATTTCATGTTTGAGGGTCCATTTATAAGAAATAGAAGTTTATGTAACAGGTATATCTCTCGCTTTCGGGTGTTATACGTGAATTTTAATAGCATTATATAAGAAAATAACTGTGATTATTATATTTTTGAGTTATAGAACAGAGAAAAATACACGACTCTTAATAAAATGAATAATAAGTACATCCATTTTGGCAGGTAAATACGAAAGTACAAAAGGAAACAGTGTAATGCTTATAAGAAACATTAATTATTAGATAATTTACCTGGTGTATATGATAAATATACTAAATAATATCAACCGATTACTGAACAAATAGTCTTTATTTGTGTTTTGAACAAATTTATTAAGATAATTTATTTTACTTAAAACATTATTTTGATAAACTTTAGTTTTTGCTGTATTTAAAATGAGTAATTTGAAATAGATTTCACATGCGTTACACAAAATTTGCAAGGAATGTATCACTAAGAATCTATACCTTTTTATAGATAAATGTTTGGATATAATATTTCACTGTGAAACATATTTATTGTTAATTAGAAATGATGTACTTAATAAAAGAATCAAAGCTTAAAAATTCGCATTGTATCATTATGATAATTTCAGTGCTAATCTTATTAAATTTAAGAACTTATTGATACACACGCCATGAATATTTATGAAACCATTTTCTTAGGGATTTATTAACCATTTATTAAACTGTATAATTTGTTATTAAATAATTATGTATACATTTATGTATAAGAAAATGAAAAAGGGCATTAAGTAGATATAAGGCTTCAAATTTAAATGAAAACCCACACAAGTGTATTATGTTCAAAATGATATATTTTTATTACAAAATAATATACTTATCTATTAGTTCAAATGATAAACAATTTGTACACATCATGAATATTTTTTCAACAATACATCAAATAAAGCAATTGTAGATTCTTATAATAATTTCGTGCGCAGAATAATGTAACCACACACACAATTTTAAAAAATTATGAATTACTTATCAAAAAAGATTTTTATTACTATCAATGAAATAATCCATTTAAAATGCAAACGTATACATTTATAAGAATTATATTAAATTATTTATTTGAAAATTGATTAAAAAAGTGTTTCTCGTTTTTGGTTTCGTTAGATTACGTAGTTTTATAAAGGATGGGGCCAATTCAACAAAAGTGATTAGCAAGGGGATTAATTCCCAAAGGCATTGCAAGTTCATTAAAATGCTTAGTAATTTTAATAAATTTTAACTTCCTGGGTTGATATAATGGTTAAATCATAAGTTTCATTTACGCTTTTGATATAGTGTTTTGCTAAAGATAATGAATGACATATATCTCTCGATATAGTATTTTACTTATCAATTTCTTGCAATTTATGTTTGATTGACAGCAATATTTTTAAGGGACAATGATTTCCTTTTATTTTAACTAACTTAATGCAAAGTTACTCAAATGAATTTCAACAAAGAATCTCATACTATTTAATACCATTTTGCCTTAACTATTCCAGTTCAATAAACAAAAAATGTCGTTACTTCCTTTATTCTACATGATGGATCAATGTAGAATGGAGATTTAAATTCATAACCACTTGGTTGCAATGTTTTCATTACATTGACACAGACTTAAAGAGGATATCATACGAAGATATTTTGATATAGTTTCTTATAGCTTATAAAACATGTATTACTCTTTAAGTAAGAAGAAATGTTTATATGTAAGCTTTACAGCATAAAACACTTATGATGTTTAAAACAGAATGAATAAACTTAAGCTCAAAAATACAGTGGAGCCTCTATATAACGAAACTCTATATTGCGAATTTTTCTATATAGTGAACTTTTTCCTTTTAACATTTCACGATTTTCCTCGTAAAATAATCTCTATAGCGAAATGCATTTTCTATGTAACGAACTTTTTGTTTTGTGATTTAATTTTTGTTCACCCTTTTTTATTGTATTTCTAAAAAAAATTCAAGTTATTCTTTCTTTAACACATTTTATGGAGGTCATAAATCTTGAACTGGTTTTATTAGATCCTAACTCGCTGAGAGCAATAGAGTTCTGGACATTTCAGTAATCCTTTAACTCCTATTGCCCAGTTCACTAGAAGCATCTTCGATATCCTCTTTCACCCCCAGTGGAGTTGTCCCATGTCCTCGTGTTCTAATTATAAAGTAATGTATGTTTAATATACCTTAAATTATAAAATGTCCTTAAAATTCAATAATTTTAGTATAAAGTTATTTTCTTAATATTGAAAATACAGTGAATTCTTCAACACTCTTTTTTATTTTCCTTGCAGTTTTTCTTCCTTTCTTGATGGGTAAAATACAAGGGGTGATCAAATGAAAATGTACGAAACGACATAAAAATGAAACAGTTAAATATTTGCATATTCCGCCATGGGAGAATGTAGCGAGACATCTTGGGATTCCGTTGGAGGCTCTGACTGGGATCGGATCATGCGCGGGCACCCGAATGCGCAAGGGAGAGTAAAGGCTCTTATAAAAAGCGACGTCCAAATGATGCGGCAGTCCGTATGAGGACAGGATAGCGTTCGCGTTGCAAAATTCGACGATTGAGGAGCAGCGAAGTGTTATCTGATTTCTGACAGCGGAAGGTGAGAAACCGGCATCTATTCATCGGTGAATGGTGACCGTTTACGCAGAGAAATGTGTCTCTGAACAAATGGAGTGCCCGTTTTCGTGCAGGCTGTGAGAGTGGGGGTGATGATCAGAGACCAGGCCAGGCAAACACTATTATCACGAGCGATCTCATCGACAAGGTAGACGACCTAGTGAGAAGTGATCGGCGTGTCACATTGCGAATGAAGGTGGATGTGGAAGCCTGTGGGCAATTGTTCACGACAGGTTGCGATTTCGGAAGGTCTGTGCCGCTTGGGGTCCGAAGCAGCTCACTGACCAGCAAAAAGAACTGTGTATGGGACTAGCACTGCAACATCTGTTTCGGTATCAGGAAGACACCGCTTTCATGAAGCGGATCGTCACAGGTGATGAGACCTGGTGCCATCACTACGAGCCAGAGACAAAACGGGACAGCATGATATGGAAGCATGCGTCGTCACCTCCCCTAAAAGTTCAGAGCCGTGAAGTCAGCATGCAAGGTGTTGCTCACTGTCTTTTTCGACTTTCAAGGTTCAATACTTGTGGAATTCCTTGAGCACAGAAAAAGCATTAACTCCGATGTGTACTGTGAGACCCTCCGACGCCTATGCAGGTCCATCAAGAACAAAAGACCGGGGCTGCTCCCGGAGGGTGTGGTTCTGCTCCAGGATAACGCGCGTTCACACGTCTCCAGAGTCACACAAATGGAACTGGACAAGTTCAAATGGGAGACGTTAGACCATCCTCCCTACAGTCCGGACATGTCGCCCTGCGATTTCCATGTGTTTGGTCCACTGAAGAAACACCTGAAAGGGAAACGCTTCAACTCGGACGACGTACTCAAGGACACTGTGAAGGACTGGGTCTCGTCACAGCCACATGAATTCTGGAAACAAAAGGAATCCTGCGGCTTGTTCATCAGTGGGATCGTTGTGCTCAGGCCTATGGTGTATATTTTGAATAAAGTCTGCATTTGTACCCACCGTGTCGTTTCGTACCTTTTCATTTGATCACCCCTTATATATAGAATAAACATATATTAATTTTAAAAAAGTGTGAATAATTACTTTTTAAATATATATATAGTGTTTATGAATTTAAAATATTTGTTTTATGTGGTTTATAAAGTATATCAAAAGATGAACCTCTGTATAACGAACTTTTTTCTGGGATTTAGCGACTTCGTTATAGAGGTCAGACTGTATTCTAAGTTCTAAATTTTAAAATTACATAGAAATTACTCCGAAATAGAGTTAATTTCATTTTATGGAACAATTTTGAAGGTATTATCGAAAGCAAGAGGTAGTCCAATAGTAGAATAAAACTCCTTTCGAATACATCCGATCTTTAAGAAGTACTTTATTGATTAGAAAACATTTACTTTTCCAATAAATATAGTTTGTACGAAGAACGCAGCTGTTCGACTGAAATAACCTCTACTTAATATAGTAATGGAAGTTTGTCTTGTATTTTTTCTTTTTTCAAAACGGTGATAAATGAGCTCTGCATTCGATTTCTAAATATAGTACAGAGAAAAAATTTGTTTTATTTTTAAATACGTCATATTTTTTTCAAAAACATTACATGTTTAACTGGGTAAATATTTCATATTGAATGAACTAATAAAATTAAAGAAGGAATATTTAGTTAACTTTTAATAATTTTAACAATTTATCCCGGCCAAGAATTATTTATACAGGAGAAATATTATTTTAAATTTGCTTTGCTTATATTCATTTTATATTCAGCCAATCAATAATTTAAGACCTAATGAAATGGAGTAACACTTTACTATTTCTCACTTATTGTAATGATTGAATTGAATATATATATATATATATATATATATATATATATATATATATATATATATATAAGGATAATTAAATCGTAATTTAACGATTATTCTACATATTTAATCCTTGATACACTGTGGTTGAGTGGTTGCGCCACATGTCCGGGGAAAAAACCCTAGGTTAGGCAAGATCAACTCAGCCTTTCATCCCTTTAGTGGGTCGATAAATGAGTACCAAGCTTGTGTGGGAACTAAACACTAGGGGATTCGAGTCAGACTGACCACCTGACCGGAACATTCCCTCATGCACCTCAGTGCCCAAGGTCCCCAAAACTGAAATGGGAACAGTAGGCATTGGCCCTCAAAGGTTGTTGCGTCACTTTGTTTAGTTTATTTTTATTTAATTCTCTTTTTCTTGTCTTACATATTCCCATATAAAATTCAACAGCTTGCATTTTTTCAGCAAAAACATTAAAAAGTCCAAACTTATTTTATTTCTTTTTGGTCAGAGTTCGAACTCTCGCCAACGTTACCATCCATTTTGAACCATCGCCAAATAAAATTCTCTGAAATAATAATAATTAAACTAACTATACAATACAATCCCAAATCAAGCACAGTTTGTATCGGTATGCATTACTGTGAGAGGTGTGTCGTATGGTGAATGAAGATCCTTAAAAGTTGATGCTAACTTTGAAACGTCGTCAACATATATATGACATGTTTTAAGTTAGAATCAGACTTAATTTTAAAAAAAAGGATCTTTATTCCGTGAGTTTTCTACAAGTTCTGACGCTGAGAGAAAGAGGGAAAAAGAACTCCAAAGTGAAATCGAAGTGTTTTACCCCTTAAACCAGATGTGTGAAATATCTCTGATTTTATGAGTGTACTTGAAAGTTAATGCTGACATATAGGGCTATTAAATATAATGATCTGGGATCAGAAATATTTAGTGGTTAGCCCACCTGTTTCGGAGAAATAATTCTGTGATTAATTTAATACTTGAAGATGTAATGAAAAATAAAAGTTAAGTGCTATATAGGGAATTTAATTTTAAATCTAATTTAATTATATAATATACAGGTAACCCCCTAAACTCCTGTGGTCTTCCCAACTTCATAACTTGAGAACGGTAATAGGTATTGCAGCAAAGGTGGTTTCCAGATGCATTAAATTAGTTATACGCTAAAGGGTGAGATAAATTACAATACCACTTGGCAACAATGTTTCAATCTTGACGCTAGTAAGAGATTCAGATATCAGAAAATATCTTTAATATTTATATTAGTAAGAGATACAGAGAATTCAATATGATCTGCACTAGCTACAATGCACATATCGATTTTTTAAATGATTTTATGCCAGACATTTTATATCGTATCTGGTGAAACGTTGGCACACACATCAGCAACAATTCGTATAAGACCCTGTTGACGAAGAGGTCACACTTGCTAGTTGAGGTACTGTATTGAGAAAGTCTACTTTGTATGGAGTCTATTCTACGCAATTTGAGTCATGTTATATCATCCCAATTAGAATTTACTCACGACTACAAGCTTTAACGTAAACTCTAATGGATTATCACTTTTACTGTGACACCAACTGAGCAGATATGATGTTACTTACGTATCTGCATAACATTAATTTCATACAATTCACCCATCAAACACAGGCTGAGTTGAGTTAATGCTTCTTGAGAAACAAGTTTGCATAGTTAAAATGCACAATATACTCATAGGTTTTTAAACATAGCCGATAATGTAAGTTGGAGTTGAATTTGAGCCATAGTCTTTTCGAAAAAAATTCCTATATCGTACCCACTGAACAAAGATTCCGGATAGTTTTTTTTGTCGAAAATATGCTACCTTTATTTGAGCAAGGCGTCTTTTTGTACTAAATTGTGATCGTAGCAACAAAAATTACTTTTTTCTTTCGTGTGTCTAACTATTTTCGAGATAGGAACGTTAAATTTGCTTTTTGGCGCCAGGTAGCTTTGCAACTAATCTCCCTTTTAGCGCATAGCAACTTTATTGCATCTAGACACCACGTTTAAAGCAAAAGTCTTTGTAATTTTCAAATTAAGATGGGAAATAGGGCTTTAGTGGCTCTCCTGTACATCATTATTCTATTTCAATAAATTTCCTTTAATAAATTTATAGATTTTGTGATAAATCTATGTATTGTGTGTATGCTCTTGACTTTCAACATGTATTATATTAAATAGGTAATATTTTCTTTCTTTGTGTGTGAGAATGTAGTTAAACATTCGTTCAATAAATATAATAAAGGATGAAAAGATATTTTAGAAATGAATGAATATAATAAAAATTCTCATTGTTATTATTATTATATATTATTATTTTTAATACAAAATTTTAGTTAAAATAATTGGTTTGTCATAATGGTACTATGAGTACCGTCGGTTAGATGAAGGGTTAACCTTTATCTACCGACGATAATTATAAGTACCATTCACTTTAAAATTACATAGAATAACCATTTTTACGAATACTCTGACGATACTTTGCAGGAATATTCTTTTAAATTTACTCTTCCAAGATACATGGCAACATGGGTTCTATGATGAGTATTTTAGCGGGGAAGGTGAATAGTTTTATAGCAGAAGTTACATTTTCTGCTGACATTTTGATCTGATTGCGAACATTGTCATTTTTGTTCCGAAAAAGTAGTTACTGTCAAAAGGTGTCTTATTTTTTTGCATGTTAATGAAGACATTAGAAAACGATTTAACTATTTATTTTAAGAGAACAGTATATATAATTAATTTTACAGTTGAATATTTTTAATTAATTAATTAGTTCCAATGGATTAAATTTCCCGAAATTGAGTATTTTGTTTATGTATATCTCTTAATTTTTAATGCAGTGATTAAAAAAAATATTGCATGAAAAAAACTGCAGTAAATCAAAATGCGGTAGATAAAGGGTTAAAAAAAGTAGATATATGATTTAATATTTTAAAAATCTCGAAAAATTTAAAATGGTTAAATATAACTACTTGAAGGGAAATTAATAAGAACATTTTAGTGTGAACACTAAAATAAGTTGTTCGAGAGATATATATGATAGAATACGGGAACAAAACCGCATTATAATTAATTTGCCTATAGGTTGTTAAATAGAGATTACATTTTAAAAATACACAATCAATATTTGAAAGAATATATCTTAAGCTATCCAGAAGGGATCAGGTTGTTTTTATTTTCAGTAAAATTAATTACATAACTGATGTGAAATTATGAAAGGTGAATTTATTTTTTATAATTTTTAACGGAATAAATATTGTATGAAAATATTTTTACAAGATTTGTGTTTTTTAAAATTAAAAACATTAATTTTTTTTCATGTATAAGTAATACAAATTTAATTAACTATTTTAGAATTCTAGATTATAATATTAGTGAATTATTTGCAGTTTATTCGATGGGAGAATGTAGAGTTAAATAAAACTTTCATGTGAAGGGATTATATTTTAGGTGTGTAAGGACTTTAAATTTTAATTAAGGATATGAAAAATGTTAATAATGTTAGTAACTTTTGCATATTAATTCAAAAATAAATGAAAGATAAATAAGTACTATGCCGCAATTTACTGAGTATTCATAGCCTGAACTTGAAAGCTTATATTTTAAATTTAAAAAAACTTTTTCTTTAATATTGAACATTTTTATTTAAAATTCTTTTAATTAGCGGTGATTAAACTTCTTTTTAATTTTAGGTAAACTTTAATAATAAAGTCATAGAGAAGTAAAGCAAAAAGTAAAGTAAAGTAAATTACTGGTTTAGGAGAAAACTTCAGAAAAAAAATGTATTTGGGTGTATCATTTAAGTTAAGAAGTAAAAAAGAAGATATTCGAGAAAGAGTAATAAAATTTCTTAAAGGGTACGGAAAATGCTACTTATAAAAAGAATATTTTAACAAATTATTAGAAGATTAGTTCCATAAAACACAATTTTAATATACTTATTAAGAAATATGAGTAGTTTTTCTTATGATAGTGAATTTGTTTTTATTTCGAGAATAATTATCTGTTTCATTATCAATTTAATCTTTTTACGTTTGGCGAAGTTAAGAAAATAGTATTTTCACAAGATTCTACTGTAAAAAAGTGATATATGATCCCAGATGATATATGATGTCACTTAAAACTTAATGATTTTGTCTGGATGTTTTTTAATGTCATCAGATCTGAAAATTTATGCTGAGATGAAAAAAATAGATGATAATATATTAAAATAGTTTTAAACGTAATTTTTTAAAATTACTTTTAAGAAGATGTAATATATATATTTAATTATTGCTTGTGAAGAAGTGTTGCACAGTTAAAGAAAAAAAGGATTAATTTCGTTTGAATTTATCATTTAATGAGATTTCCTGAAGAATATATACTTTTCTTTCAAGCATTATCAATCAAAATAACGATCAGAATGCAAAACTACTCCGAATTTCAGCCTGGAACAAGAATTTTTCTTCTTAATAATGTTAGATTTAATTCTGTGTCATAAATCATTTCAAAATGATTCGAATTAATTCTGTTCCCATGATATTGTTTAGAACAAAGCTTTGGAGAATTTTTCTGCAACTCATGTTTTCCAAAACTCTGAAACTACCACTGAGAAAGCTCCTTTAATTAAAACTTAGTACATTAAATCAGAACTTTATGAAAGGTATACACTCGTATTTTATCAACAACATTTACAATACTATTATTTTGCATGAATACTTTAACTACAAGATATATTTTTACGAAAACATTATTTAATAAGTTCCTATTTTTATAAGGTTTGATATTTATTTTTATGGACATATCTCCCTTGCTTCACTTCAACAATATATTATAATTTGTATTAAATTTTTAAAACTATCTTAGAAATACATATTGGTTTTACCTCAAACTCTAGTCTTATCTCAAAAAGGAACTGGATCCTTTATTCTTAATACGAGAAGGAGGAAATCCTATGGTAAGCTTTTCGTCGGTTTAAACAATTTTTCTAATTATAAATGGATTCTGAAGTAAATACGGGAATTGGAGAAAAACACTTTAATTTCCAATTGCCTTTATTTCCTTAGCTAATAAATTTGCAGCATTTTTGAAAATTATATCCAGGTATTTCGCATAATTTCCTCTCAGTTGCAAAAGCTTTCTTGTACTATGACTACTGAATTCAGCGTTACGTTTCAATTATTTAAATAAAATATAATGCTTATACGACTGAAGTTTATCAAAAATTATAAATAGTTAAAAATGACTAGTATATATAATATTTATAATTTATAATATATAGATATAATATTAGAATTTTTGTAAATGAACAATTGTGATACTATTGAAGGGACGATAGTCAGTTGTTTTACACTTTACACTTGCAAAAGAAGAAAATAATTATAATTCTTGGAAATATATAATAGTAATGCTTAATTTTTTTAATTATCGTATTTACTCGAATCTAAGTCACCATCGATTTTAAGCCACACCCCTAATTCTCAACAAGATTTTGTGAGAAATGAAAAACAGTTTAAAACGGTCTGTTGATATCCAATTTTATAAAATTAAAATAAATTTAAAATGAGAACTATTAAGAAGTGATCAATGAGTGATTTTATCAATGTTATAAACTTTTAAGTGCATACATAAGCATGTAGTTGCTCTTAATACCCCATCCAACAATTTTTCTTTTCTTTCGATTCTGAATAGCATTAACATTGGAAAAAAGCGTGGCTTAGATTCGAGTAAATACGGTATTTCTAGAATAATTTATATTTTCCTCATTTTGTACTTAGTATCTTGTACAATTCGTGAAATAGAACAGTTAAAATAGTATTAATGTAAACGACTTGCCAATCAAGGCTGTATATAAGTTGTGACTTAGGAATTCATTTTGGTTAAGGATGATATACGAGGGCATTTCGAAAGGTAAAGATACACAATACGCCAGACGAAAAGAAAAGTTTTGGCGAGTATGTTGGCAACACAGGTGTTAACCTTGAACCGTTAGCTTTCTTCTCGCGGTCGTTCGGCATTTCAACGTTGATTCTGGTTGGAGTAGGTCGTGTTTAAAATGGCTACGCCGATTCAGAATCCCGCCAAATGTGGTGCGCTTCGTCATACGTTTTCTTCATGGAAAAGGTCAGCAACCAGCGGATATTCACAAAGAAATTGTTTCTGTTTGGGAACATTATGAATCGACAAAATGTAACGAAATGGTGTCATCATTTCTCTGAAGGTAGGACCGATGTTCATGACGAACAATCGACATGTCGGCCATCTGTGATCTTTGATGCCCTTCTTCAGAGAACGGAGGAAGCAGTTCGTGCGCTTGGTCATCATCTTGGAGGAAAATCATTCCACGACGATGATGAGATCAAAGATGAAGTTGAGAAATTTGGTTCCGACAACAGGCGGCAACCTTCTATGACTGTGGGATACAAAAGCTAGTGCACCGACTTAACAAATGTTTGGATAACGGAGGTGATCATGTCGAAAAATAATAAATAATCCAGTTAATAAGACGTAACTGATATTTTCTAAAAAAATGTTTTTTTATGGAATGCAAGCCATTGTATCTTTACTTTTCGAAATGCCCTCGTACTTGGATGCAAAGTCAGCGAATATCATTATCATTGTTCTCAAACGCTTTTCATTGAAATATCGATTTTGAAGCCCCGTGAGGACCAAAGCCACAAGTAAAGCTCAATATCTTTTTTCAAATTGTATGAATCCTGATTTCGACATATAAAGCTAGATAAAGTTCATTGCTTTCCTAAAAGTTTAAATATAACTTTTCATGTTTTACGAATAACTAATAATTTCTAATTTCCAGTTAGGAATCGTAAGGTTGAACTTTTTACCTGTATAACTGAGCCTTTGTGGTTGTTTTGAAACAACAGTAGGGAGGGCAAACTCAAATCAGGGAAGCTTATTGCTTCTTTGCAACACGAAAAGTAGTATAACACGACATAGTACTTAGTTCCAAAATAAAATTTTCATCTTATGCAGGTGGCTGACATACTGAACATATTATAAAATAAATGTAATGTGAACAATCTTTCAAAACATAGTATTCATATGTTTTGAAGTTCCCTATTTTAACCACACACAATGACGAAATCTCTTCCAATTATTTTTTGTACAGAAACCGTACTCAGAATAAAAGTCAAATCTTGAAGTCTAAAAAATCATTCTTAAGTTTTAACAATTTTTATACAATATTCAACCCTGCTCAATAAATTCCAGTATTTGAAATTCATTAAAATTTATCATTAAGTACTGATTTAAATACACCAGGAAATGAAGAGCATCCTACTTTTGCCTTTCATTTTTCAATTCCTACTATTAGCTCACACTCTATATATTTATTTATTTATCTTGGGGGAATTTTCAATCGTTAATAAAATACATTTTAAAGCGCTCAATTGAGCTGAAACTTTATATACATGATTATTTTGGATGACAATACAGTAATTTAATTATAATTAATAAAAACTGATTAGAACTAATTATTTAAAGAATTACAAATACAGCCCCGTTGGCATCATTTTTGGTGACTAGTGACCCTTTTGACGACTTGTGTCAAAACTTGAAAAGGTTTTTTTCTCCCGTTTTAAAGCATTCATTTGAACTGAAAATTTTATATACACGATTGTTTTGGATGACAATATGATACTTTAATGATAATTAATAAAAATTGTTTACCACTTAATATAGTGATTCTGTCATTTGTATATACATATTTATATTAATTGTAACTATTTAATAAAAAGCAGCTAAAATAAAAATTTTCTTTGTTGATCTATGTAGGAATTGGCTTAAAATTTTTTTATATTACTTGTTCTGTATTTCAAGCTGGCTTTTTGGATGCATTCATTATTAATTGTATCTGGTTTACCGATTTAGTATAAAAAACGTATTAATATTATTTGATATTAAAAGTTAAGATCTTTTTCTTACTGAAACATGAACTATATTGATTAAAGTATGAACTAAATACAGTAGAAGCTTATTTTTACTTCCTAAAGCGATGCTGTACTTATTATGAAATTAAACATCCGACATGGGAACATCTTCCACGCCACTCGAACATATTGATCAACACAAAGAATATAATGGAGATATGTATTTTCATTATTATATAGAGTATTATCAATCAATGTAATACAAAATATATTTATAACATATCAAAAACTGAGTTAACAGCTTTATCATGAGTTAATCTCTTTTAAAATAAATTACAAATATCTCCCTTATTTAATATTATTTGCAAAATGAAAGTAATAATGGCGATATGATTTCGAAACCTGATTATATTGGAATCTAAAGTTAATAAAGAAATTTAAGTTATTGTTATTGAATAGAAATACAATAAAAATTGTCTTGTGGTACTTTATTTTGGTTAAAAAATAATTTTTCACACCAGTGGAATCATGAGGCAGACCTAAAAATAACATAAATAATTCATAAAACTCTTGTTACAGCTAGGATTTGAGTCATATTGGTAGTTAAGTAGCACTGACTTTAAATACTTCAGTGTTGAAATTTTCACCATTTCCTTTCAAAAGGTTTTTATTAATTGTTTGGTATTACCCATATTCTTGTTGAAAAAAAAAAGATGCCTGGAATAACTTCCATAATTTTCTATGTAGTTGGGAAAAATTTATACCAATGTTGATAACTTAAAAGAAACAAAGTTTTATAATCTCTTATAGATTAACTTATATAGTTAATATAGCTGGTTTATTTCTAAAAAAGAATATATTTTTCATATTGTATACATAGATTTTTTGACTAATTATGAAAACCATTGTCTAAAAAGTCTCTAAATTTCATTTCATTCCAGTGATTAGTTTCAGATATATTTAGAAAAAACTATTAGGGGATCATGTATTGAAAAACAATTTATAATGGATTTCCCTTTTTTTAATACCACGTGATAAGTGGATCAATAATTAAAACTTAAAAATAGTGTATAGATCTTTTACTCAGAAATTTTCGAACATTTCCTTAACTATTGAAGTGAACTGCATGATGTATAGGGTTTATTTTATTGGCAATGGTACAATTCATTTTTTTTGTTATTATATCTAGTAATCTATTCATTTTATAATAATATAACATTTTATAATTTATTCATTTTATTAGAATTGTAAAAAAAATTCCACTCGTGCAAAAACTTTGAAAAGTGTTGAGTAGAAAATATTTTTAACGACGGAATGCTCAAGATTTTTCTTTTATATTAAGGGAACAACTATTTTTTAAACCTCTGCAACTCTGAAACTTTAATCCAGAATTTTACGAAATGTAAAATTTAGGTTAGTTTTAAGACGAGTAATGAGATATACGAAAAAAGTTGGATTCTATATTGAAAAAGTTTACTTTAGATACTAAATCATAAGTTAGCTAGTTAATTCATTAAAATTAGAATTTGGTTTTCTTAGGTCATTAACATCGATACCTATTTTGGTCAGATGTATTAAGCAATTGTAAAAATTATTAAGGTGTTTTTTTCCCGATAATTTATATTTCGTTTTTTCTGACCAAAATGACCTTAAAATTCAATTTGAATCCAATTTTGCTTTCTTTCGATTCCAACATCGACAAGTATATATACTTAATGCCAAATTTAGGACAAGGACACGTTTTATCAAAGTACTGCTAATAGAACTTTTGAAGTATTTTCATTTTTTTACATCATTACGTAAATAGGAACACAAACAATCTTTCCAAGCGAATGGAAACAGAAGCAATCAATTTCCGTAAATAGAAATAGAAGTAATCACTTTTTTCAAGCTTAAAACAAAAATAACTTCTCGTTACCATGATGACTCTTAAAAGATAGCTTTAGGAGCAACATTTTATTGGCCGTCAAACCATTACTATCATTGACTAGAAACGGAAAAGTATTTTTGAACTTTTTCAAAAGCTATTTTGAGATTTTCATGGAGTTTTGACAAAATATTCATAACGTTTGGTTTTCTTTGTATAAAATATTCAAATATTTCTATCAAATATTCAGAATTTCATACTCTATTGCATTTCTGTCAGGTCTCTGTTATTTATTTACGCATTCTGTTATTGAAAGTTAAGAGTTATCAAAAAACTTAAGGCGCGCTTAGGTGGAGAAGCAAGAAAAACATTTTAGCACTATTTATGAATTTCCTTTAAAAGTAACACGCGCTTGGTTGATAATTTAATAGTTTTCTTTTAATAACTTTTTAAAAATATTTTAATTTTTATTAAACTCTTGATGCAAAAAATGATAAAAAAATGTGAGGAATATTTATCTTATTTTTACAATATTTTACCCGATTTTTTTAACTCTCAATATATAGAGCTCAAAATATAAAATTCATTAAAATAACGTGATTTTAAATACGAGTAACTTGAATTTGAAAAAATTGAAACCAAAAGATGCTTAGGAGGAACTCATACGAATAAATAAAATATGAGCTTAGAAAACTAATCATTAATGCTCTCAGGTTTTTTTTATAAAAACTGAAAGTCATACAAGTATAAAATGAGTGAAGTAATGAAGTAAAAAATAGAATTTCGCATAGCTATAAAATATTCGAGAATCACAATGTGTAATGGAAATTTTGAATATAAATTTTTGAATATTTAATGTAACATCTTAAGCATATTATTTGAATTTTTTAATGTGTAAAAAACGTAAGAAATATTAAAATTATAAAAATTTTCCCTCATGAATTAGTAATGAATCAAAATTTAAATGTAGCGGAGAGATTAAAATTTACGAAATATTCCTGAAATTTCACACAAGAAATTTAAAATTAAATTTTAAGTAACGATAATTAGCAGTGAAATATACTAAAATTTAACGGCGAAAAAACTTTCTCTTAGAAGTTCATTTCTTTTAAGAAATATTCTCAAAGAACTTATGTTTCTTTTACTTTATTAAATAAATGACAGTAATACTTCAAAAACCTTAAAACCTTTTATATGTATTATACTGAAATATCTTTTTCAAGTACTACTTTCATGATATGTGTTTCACAAATATCTCTTTTTTTGGAGCATGATAATATCATGCTCTAAAGAACAAACTGTAAAGTATGATCTTATAAAAAAGGCAGAAAAAAGAATTACATATATAATACAGAGAAAATTAAAGCTTCCGATAAATTTTAATGTATTTAAAAAAGGAAATATCTTCATGAAGAAGGAAGAAATAAAATAAAACACAAATTAAGTATAATTTTCAAAGAAAGCGTCATTCAAAATATTTTTCAAGCATTTTAAGTTTTCTTTTTCATTGATAGTATTGAAATGTAAAGAGTATAGAAGAATATAGGTTTATCTTAACAGATTCAGGGTAAAATATTTTCACTGATAATATTTCTTAATGTTTGGACACCAAGTTAAAGTAAAAAAAAATCTCTCTAAGAGAGATCATAAAGCAATACATCATATTTGATCAATTCTTGATTCTATGACAACGCGTCCTTTATCAGTGAAATACCATGAATGAATAACACATTCCTGACAGGAATGTTATATTACATAGTAAATACCTGTTCATGCTTAATTAATTCATATTAAAGGGAAATAATGCTGCATTAAGTGATTATGACAGCAACTTCAGGGAAATGGATGTTACAATATATGTAACTGACGCATTCAATTGTGATGGTATTATAGATGGTATTCATTCAATATTCAATCAGATATAGGCAGAGGATATGGTATATTTACTAAGCTAGGATACTAAGTTTGTTTAAAAGTTTCATTTGATCCTATCAATTAAATATGGTTCCCTTTATTATTCTCATTCTTCGATTTTATTGCAATGATTTACTTAAAAACGTAGATTTTATGTTTAAATTATTTTTCTGTGAAATTATGGTACTCTAATTGAATTTATACGTAGATTATTAATGTTATATAGATTTGTATGTATACAATGAAAGGGTCATGATAGTTAAATTTCTTTGTACAAAATGCCTATCGCAAGCCTAATTATTTCTAGTTGCTAAGTTTAATATTATTCTGACATTTAATTATTTTTAGTTACAGAAAATCGCATATTTTAAAGAAGTATGCACAATTTCATTTATTAATGAGGGCAATTAATGTTCTTTTATAATTTAAATTTAAAACTAATAAGGTATTTGTGGAAAAAAGCGACTTTCTTTTCATGTATCAAAATTTATATGCTATTCTAGATTATAATTCATATACAAAATATTGATTATCGCAAACTGTTAGTTTTAATGTTACAAAACTGAATAAAGTTAAAATAATAATTCAGTAAATCTCATTTTTGTACAGAATATGTTTTGAACACATATTCACTGAATTTTCGAACATTTGACGAGAATAGAACGAAAAAACTAATTCGTGAATAAACATACAACCTCACTTCTTTTTTTAAATTTTAGCTTAATAGTATAAACAGATAAGAAAAGCTATCGTGCTAAAGTAATAGAATGTGTGCTTATTTATAATATATTTTAAAAATTGTGTTCGTATGATATATATATGTTACATAAAAATTCTGAATTACGCGTATTTAGTAAGAAAAAATGAGTCAACAAATGTTTTAAAAATATTTTCATCAAGATTTATATATATATATATATATATACCTTTTGTAAAGAAGTGCAATTTTATAATCAGAGTGGCAAAATTAATTACAAAATTTGGAACGAATTAGCTATATTTAACATATCAAGAAAGAAAATCCCTAAGTAGGGGTTTTTCCAATTACATATGTGGTCGCGGTAGCCGAGTGGTATAGGTATCGGACCGTGGCTTGCTTTGTCACGGGTTCGAGCCCAGTACCACTAAAGAACCGCCGTGTAGGGCAGCGATGCACGTTAAATCTGTCGAGAGCTGAAACGTCTTCCCGTTGGTGTGGTGTGGTAGTTAGGAGAGGGAGGTGCCAGCTCAGGTGTCGTCCACGTCACTTGACAATGGTTCAAAATTACGTGGTCCGTCGCCAAAAGCCCTCGTGTAGCTGAACAGTGCGACGTTAATATTCAATCAATCAATCCAATTACATATAAAATCATTTTCTGGTATTGAAATAACGCAATTTACTTCAGAAATATTTTAAAATGGAATTCATAATTTTAAATGTTAAAGGAAAACATAAACTCTATCAGCTTTCATGCATGTGTGTGTTTGGAATTATTTAATTCTTTGCAATAAAAGACAGAATAAAATCAGGTATCCAAAACTTCGAAAATATTTTTTTTTTAATTATATGAATTTACCTGTTTTACTTTGTAAATATCAATTATTGTTCACTCAAAATATCGACGAATTAACTAGTCATAACATCTACAGAAAATAATATATAATAAAAATAGTTATATATCAAGCGAAAAAAAAAGATTTACTTGTTGAATACGAAGATGATTGAAAGAGATTCTTCAAATTTTTTAATAATCAGGGAAAGTTGCATTACATTAAATTTTAATAACTAGATTATATATTACTCCAATTTACCAAATGAGGTAATTTATATAATTGATATTTATAATAAGATAGTTAAGATATAATAGAAATCGGACTAAATACAAATTTACACTAAGTATAAATTTCAATGGTTAGATAAAAATGATTCAAAATATACTGTATATTAAATTTTTCAGTATAATTGGACAAAGTAATAGGGGAAAATTTAATCCATGAAAATGCTATCATGAAGCTTTTGATTATAAGGAAATTCTGATTTTTATTTATACGTCAGAAAATTTTTTTGCCATGAAATTATTGTTAATGATTATGATATACGCTATTTCATAAAAGTACAAAAAAAAAATTTTCAAAGAATGAATATTTTACAACACAAAATGAATTTCTTTTTTTTTTTTGCTTTTAAAAAAAACTTCGGTAATTATATTGTTATAAAGTACTTTAGCCAGTCAAAAGTAATTCTATGTGAAAAGAAAAATACAGTAGAACCTGTTTTTGTGCGTTCTTTTTTCATGCGATTTTCCTTTTGTGCAATTTTTTATGTGCGATCTTTTTCTTATGCGGTGTATGAATTCCAATGACTTTGGTGCCACTGTAATGTTTTATATCTATTTACTAGTGGCGTAACGGAGAATGTTGGGACCCCTCTGAAAATCAGGTTTTGCCTTGAAAATTTTATAAATTGAGTAAATACGTATTTTTAGCGTAAATCAGGGTTTGGGACTCTAGAGTCCTTCCCCCCCCCAGTGATAAGGGGGTGTTCGTTACGCCACTGAAATGTAGACACTTCAAGCCGCTCTGTTCATTTGTTATAAACAGTTTCACGACATTGCGCATTCAGTTGATTTCTCTCAACGCTCCAGCAGCCCACGCTTGATTAAAGACAAAACTTTCAATGACAGTGACATTATGAATAACGTGATAGCTTATGAAAACGGACAAGAAGAACCGGATTCCTCGAGAGTGGCTAAAAATATGCAGGGATTCAGCTTTCCCACAAATTGAAAAAGCATTTTCTTCAAATGGATACCAATTAAGAACGGAGTATAAAATTCCAAAAAGAGCTTTAATGATGTATATCTGGATATCGTGACATTTACAAGCAATTGACCACCCGACCTTCGTCACAAAAACTTATGTCATACTTTGTTGCCAAAAAGTAAATCAATTGAAGTTGTACCTTCAAGTGACGAAAGCGATTTTGAACTTACTCATTGCAGGGCTTTGGATTACGATGAGTAGCAATGAATAATGTATGTGAATTTTGAAAACTTTATCCGTGCATACAATAAGAAACTATATGTTTTTTAAAATCTCTTCATGTGTAATATGTAATTATTTATTTGTTTATGGAAG